>JAWNOU010000029.1:0-58463 GCA_035045725.1 Drosophila ezoana
GAGGCTCTGTTTTGTAAATTCGTTGTTGGCTTTATATATTTATATACCATATATATATATATAAATATATATATATATACCATGTATGATATATTTATATATATACTATGTATAAACTCGAGCCTAATGTCTGTCAAACTAGACGGAAAATCAAAACTTATAAATGTTTCTTATCTAATGGTATGTACACTAAAACAAAGTAAAAGAGAGTTTTTTTTTTTAACCAACTGTTTTAGCGGAGCAATGAATTTACACCTAGTCGCACTATAATGCAACTAACAAAATGAACCAACAGACGACATCTGACAAAACTAGCACATTTAGCTACGCTAAGCCGAGGAAAGGAAAGCTTCAAAATAATAATAATAATATTGAATGTGCACTTGAACAAAAATGAAGTGCATGGTAATAATATCCCAATTTAATTTTTTAACATTCATTTTGCTTTCACTGGCCCATGGCACCCATCAAGCAAATACTAATTGTTATGATAGCAACAACGGTTTTAATACCTATTTTAATAATCTGTCGATTGATATTGGAAGTGAAACTGATATGTCCGTCATAATGACAGAGGCGCCAACTATGTCAACGAATCCGACGAGTGATGCTTCCGTTTGGAAGTGTTGCTGCTGGGAAGCAACTAATCAAGTAAGTGCCAGTCGATTACATAAGCATTAAATAATTCCAAGTAGTATACACACAGCTCATTCTTATTGATGTAAAAAATATATGCTTTAAGCCGTGTAACTTTTTAATGTATTTTATAAAATTGTATTTTTTTACAGAATGAGTTCGAGTGCCGATGCGAGGGCGAAGCGCTGACACGTGTGCCACAAACGTTAAAGTTGCCTCTGCAAAGGCTCACAATTGCATCAGCGGGTTTGCCACGGTTGCGGTCGATGGGTTTAAAGGTGTATGCTACCACATTATTGGATGTGTGAGTAATACTAAAATCCTGTAAATTAAATGTACATATTAAAAAACAATATATGTGTCATATTTGTTTCTTTGCAGTGCTTTTATAGACTGTCTGCAACTTGAAGCTATACAGAACGGAGCTTTCTCAAACTTATCGGTTCTTCGCACCATGTATGTCTATGTGATAGCAATGTTTATCATAAATGATCATTATATTGTAAATGACTATTATATATGATGTATATCGTAAATTACCATTTTATGTTATTTATAGCTATATTTCAAATGCTCCACAACTTACTTACCTATCCAAAAATGTATTTGAGGGAATTTCCGACACTATTGAAATTATGTAAGTAATAAGCGTTATATCGCGAGGACATACATGTTATCAAGCGTTAGAAATAATTGTCTTATCTCAACATTAGAACAAGTAAGAGGTTCTAGTCGGGAGCTCCCGACTAGGGGATACCCTGAACCCTCATATTCCAACACCAAATGCAGCGCGCGCTTATAGATAGAGAGTAGCGGGGAATTGGCGATAGGTATAAAATGAAAGATAATCGATATATATATACTTTTCTAGAAGCTACACGTTAAGTTTGGTAACTCTAGCTCTTATTATTCACCAAAATTGCTTAAAAAACAGGATATCGATATACATTTTTATCGATTACTTGGAAACGGGGCAAGTTATCGATTATCGGAAACAAACTCGATCTGCGTAGGACCT
The DNA here is from genome assembly GCA_035045725.1 of Drosophila ezoana. Taxonomy (NCBI): domain Eukaryota; kingdom Metazoa; phylum Arthropoda; class Insecta; order Diptera; family Drosophilidae; genus Drosophila; species Drosophila ezoana. The sequence goes on from JAWNOU010000029.1 coordinate 1,655, forward strand.
AGGAGCACCTACATCTAAAATTTCAAGTCTCTAGCTCTTATAGGTTCTGAGATCCTTGCGTTCATACATACGGACGGACGGACAGACAGACGGACATGGCTAGATCGACTCGGCTATTAATGCTGATCAAGAATATATATACTTTATGGGGTCGGAGATGCTTCCTTCTGCCTGTTACATACATTTGGATTTTGCACAAAAACATAATACCCCTTTTACCCATTTTTAATGGGTTCAGGGTATAAAAATATTTATGGTATTTGTATATTCAGCTTGACTGGTTTGAATACATCTAAGTTTTTAAGTCTCGTAGTTTGGTGAGAGTCTCAAATAATAAGCTGTCGTTTTACAGGTGACTAGCATAGTTCATACTAACGTATATCAAAGAAGCAAGCTGAATATAGATATATAATTAGACTCTGTATTAATTTTAAGATATAACTTGGTATAATGAAGCTGTGCGAATTTGTAATACTGAACAAAAATGAACCTTTGACAATTTATTTTCTTGATCATCATAACACCAGGTCCATATGAATGTCTGTATAAGCGTGGCGAGATATCGAAGACAATGAGAGTAATAGACTCAAATTTAAAATGTATTTCGTTTAACCAATTGGGATGCCATTTGCTTAATTTTTTCATTGCTCCTACAGTTATCAAAATCTAATAATATCGATTTCAGCAGCAGTTCTTTTTATCTCGGATATGTCAGTTTTCGCATGTTAGTTATGTAAACAGATCAAGTATATTTCACTATTTACATTCCCTACCATCCTTCATATACCTTAAACAAGAAATAATAGTAGTTTGCTCAATTTATAAATTTCAAAGCTATATATATATACCTTAAATTTTGCATTAACCTTTTTATTTAGACGCATTATAAATAGTGGTTTAACAAGTGTGCCCGATTTTGGATATTTACCCCCCAATAATATATTACAAATGATGTAAGTGCGCCTATGATGTTTTATTTCTGTATAATTTGAATGACTTCCAACTAAACATTGATATATATTTATGCATATAGAGATCTCGATAACAATCAAATTTCTCGAATTGATTCAAAATCTATTCAAGTAAAGACTGCACAATTGTAAGTAGAAATTTTTATTGATATTGCCCATACTAATTGTACCCTTTTGATTCATAAGTGTTTTAGCAAATAACGACATAAATTTCATTGATGATTCTGCCTTTTATGGTTCGAAAATAGCTAAACTGTGAGTTTATTGTACAATAGATTTTTCAATTTTAAATAACATCTTCTTGTATAACACATATTACAGTTCATTGAAGGATAATCGCAGGCTTAGCGACGTTCACCCGAATGCATTTTACGGTATAATTGATATAACAGAACTGTAAGAAATTTAAATTATTCGCATTAAAATATACCAACAGTGATATGCATACTTTCACTTAACCATAGAGATCTCTCAAGCACAGCTTTAGTCAGCTTGCCATCAGCTGGACTACAGACCGTTGAAGTATTATACATAATCAATACGCATGCTTTGAAAACGATACCCTCCATATATCATTTTCAGGTATATATATCAAAACATTTTCTTTTTCTCTTTTACTCATTTATTATTACAGAACTTACAGAGAGCCTACTTAACGCACTCATTTCATTGCTGTGCTTTCCAATTCCCGTCGAGGCATGATCCCAAGAGGCATGCTCAACGCTTACAGGAATTACAAAAATGGAGAGAGCAATGCAATGGTGACCGGGATTTACGTGGGGATGTCGACAGGAAGCTAAAAAAAAATACATTCGTGGAAGGTTCGGCAGGAGTACATTATACGTACGTTTGATTAATAGCTCTAATTAACCAAATATTTATAGGCCATTATAGAAACCAAAGTGAAACTGCTACAGATAATCTACTGACCGACGCTGCTTCCAATTCGTATGACTACATGGCTGATTCTACAATGAACAACATTGGAATTTTTCATGAGCAGATTACAATCAATCCAGAGGACGACCAATTGGCTGAGTATTGCGGAAACTTCACATTTAGGTAAACGTTTCATATTATGTTAATGCTATTTATTAAAGTAAAATTTTTAAAGCAGAAACCCAGATATTCAGTGTTATCCCATGCCAAATGCCCTAAATCCATGTGAAGATGTCATGGGATATCAATGGCTACGAATAGCTGTTTGGATTGTAGTTGCATTAGCTATTGTTGGTAATGTCGCGGTTCTTACTGTCACACTATCCATTAAGTAAGTTTACCCGTCAATGATTTGAGTTATTTGAATTTCTTCATCATCGAATATTTATTTACAGATCAGAGAGTCCATCAGTGCCACGCTTCCTAATATGTCACCTTGCTTTTGCCGACTTATGTTTGGGTCTCTATTTGCTGCTTATCGCTTCAATTGATGCACATTCAATGGGCGAATATTTTAACTATGCATTTGATTGGCAGTACGGTTAGCAGTTCTCTTATGTTAAATAATTTTTAGATTATTATTTTGTTATTAACACAGGATTGGGCTGCAAGATAGCTGGGTTTTTAACCGTGTTCGCCAGTCATTTGTCGGTCTTTACTTTGACTGTTATCACAATTGAACGCTGGTTTGCCATCACGCATGCAATGTACCTAAATAAGCGTATCAAATTACGTCAGGCTGCTGGAATTATGTTAACGGGTTGGATTTACTCCATAATTATGTCTTCATTGCCCTTGTTTGGTATAAGTAATTATTCATCTACCAGGTGAGGTGCTTTCGACTGCATTCTACTGTTTAATTGTTTGTTTTTGATATAACTTATTTAGTATTTGCCTGCCAATGGAGAAACGCGATATATACGATTCCATATATTTGATATTAATTTTGGGTTGCAATTTCGTGGCGTTCACAATTATTGCCATATGCTATTCACAAATATATCTTTCTCTCGGGCAAGAAACGCGTCGTGCACGACGCAACAATCCAGGCGAAATGAGTGTTGCTAAGAAAATGTCACTTTTGGTGAGTTTAACTTTTAACTTTAACTTATTTTGAATTAATTGTTCGTTTTTCGATTTTCACAGGTATTTATAAATTTTACTTGTGGCGCACCAATTGCTTTTTTTGGTCTTACTGCATTAGCTGGGTACCCATTGATTAATGTTACAAAATCGAAAATATTACTAGTCTTCTTTTATCCATTGAATTCGTGTGCGGATCCATATTTGTATGCCATCCTAACATCCCAGTATCGACAGGATTTGTTGACTTTCTTGTCCAAGTATGTATCCGAATCTAAAGTATCTAAACATCCCACACAATGATAAAAGAACAATTAATCCAACAGATTGGGCATTTGTCGCCAAAACGCACTTAAATATAAGCACAGCGATTCGTTGCATAGAACTTCACATTACACTATTCGCGGGTCCTTTGAGCAGCAAAGTTCACTGTGCCAAAAACCCCAACAAGATGGGACCGCGGAGACACAAACAATGCTAAAGAATAATGAGGATTATGTGTAAATGATTTATTTATCAATATACTTTTTATTGTTCTGCGTGTAATCTTTAGTTTTCCTTGGGTGGGATATATTGCAGGAGCTGCTTATTCCTTAAAAGTTGCATGGGCTAACGTAACAATAATTATTCGCGGATCTATACTGCATCCACTCCTCTTCATAAATCGACTTGTTTTATTGTAAACTTGGTTAATGTATTTTTTATCAAAATATATTTATTAAAAGTATTAAAAAAACGTTCTTGGCGTTGTCTAATAGATGTTTAATGTGCGAATACCACCTTAAGAATATATTTTTGTGATATTACTTTTATCATATCCACTGATTTATATAAGTCTTTACATAATTTGATTTTTCTTGCTACTCAGAGAAGTGAATACATTATTAAGCGTTCTTTTGTACACAAATACATATACCAGCGGGTATATTAACACAAATGTTAAGAATTTTAGATATTACCTTTACACTATTTACACGCCCGTGAAAAATGGAAATCTAACCGTACCACCTTGATCTCCATTTCTATTTAAAAATATGTTTAAAACGTATTTATTGAGTTTTTATGTAGAGAAGTGTGAAACCTCCTCAAATGAATTTAAACAAAGATTTTTGAAAATGGGTTTGAGGCCGATCGGATGGTAAGCAGACAAGTTTCATATAAACGATTTTCGCAATTTTTCCACACATGCGTGTGGAATTTTCCCAGACACCGTCTTAACGTGCACCTTTATCACAAAAGGTAACTGCAGTGAAAACATTAGCTGCATAGCTCTTACGGTTTGGGCCGTGCGTTGATCACCAATCATCAGTCAGTCAGTCAGTCAGGACCTACAGTTTTATATATGGAGATATATGTTTGTCGGTATATTTGATAAGAAGTTGAAAGGTTGTTGACAGATGCTTCTGCAGTTGTCTGTGAATAGTCTTTTTGGTATTATATTTTAAATTGGAATACCACTATTGTGTTTAATGCCACCCGAATGTAAGAAAAATACCAAATAAAAGAATACTAAATGAGAAATACCAAGATTTATCAACGGTTGACAGTCGAGCAAAAATGTCACGTCTTTCAGATATATTAGGTATAATCGTTGTCATAAAAATCGCTATATGTGCTTCAGAAAACTTTAGGAATAATAAACCTTTATCTAGGGCAGCAACTTTTCATTTTCCTGAGTACGCGTACAAAGAAACAAGCAAAAATGTATGTATAACATGAAGAGAGACTATTGATTTTTCAAATAATTGTCGTTTTTATTTAAGGAAATCACCTATCATGATTACGAGCTAGCCTGTGGACAAAACTCACTTTGTGTTAATGCCAATTCAGCTATGGTTTCCAAATTAAACTGCTTAAGGCAATGTATATCACATTCTTGCTATCAAGATATATATGCATTTGATGAGGTATGCATTATGGTCTCAACTAATATTTAACAACAATAATAATCAATGTTATTCTACTATGCAGCTTGAAGAAGGTGAAATCGATGTCAGAACGAATTCATTTAAAGGTTGCGTTATACAGCGTATGTAGCACAAGGCCCCAATCCTACGATTGTATTTCACTAACTACCTGCAGGAACTACAATGGAAGATTTCTGAGTATATTCATAAATGGATATAAATTGGTTTATAAATATAAATTGTTTCAAATGCCTTTATCTACAATTTTAAATTTTCATGGTTTTAGAAAACCTAATCCCTTTTACTAAAATGAGTGACTGTAAAAAATAATCAAATTCACCTCTTTTATCTTTATTCTGTATCGACTGAAACAGTAGACAGATCGTCTAACTATCAACAATATTTTTGATTATTAAGTGATATATTGTACACATGTTTAAGCTGGTAAGATTGGCGCTGTCGTTGTTAAATCAAGAAATATAATAAAAATTAAGAAGTTTACAGCTTTTATAAATAATAAGTAAGAGGTTCTAGTCGGGAGCTCCCGACTAGGAGATACCCCGAACCCTCTTCTTCAAACACCAAATGCAAATATATATACTATTCTAGAGGTTACATGTCAAGTTTTGGTGACTCTAGCTCGTATTATTTACCAAAATTACTTAAAAAACAGGATGTCGTTATCGATTTTTATCGATTGCTTGGAAACGGAGTAAATTATCGACTATCGGATACAAACTCGATCAGCGTAGGCACTAGGAGGACCTACAGCTATATCAAGTCTCTAGCTCCTATAGGTTCTGAGATCCTTGCGTTCATACATACGTACATACGTAAATACATACATGGCTAGATCGACTCGGATATTGATGCTGATCAATGGGGGGATAAATGGGTTAAGGGTATAAAAAGTGTTGCATCCACAAGTTGCGACAATTACAAGTAAATGGTTATTCAAAAACTCACATGTTCATACTATATAATGTACTATTTTATTGTCCAAATAAAGGGTAAAAATTAACGTTTAGCATATTAATTTTTATAAATTATTCTTTTTGGATTAGTTGTCGGTCAAAGATTACAATATTATTAATAGAAGTTTTGGAGCATGAAGTTGTTTTTGTTAAATCCATTTTATATGGCGAACACATTGAAAATGGTATTCGATAATTGTCCAAATGTATGTAACAGATCCTATTCGGGTACCCACTTCTTTTATTAATTTTTCTTGTTTTTTTTCCAAAAAATTAGAGGAACAAAGTCTTTGTAATTACCCAAGTAATTCATATTGTCAAACAAGTGGACAGCCGCACGCATATTTACATATGTGTGTATATAGCGCCCATACGCATTAATGAAACACAGCAATAAGGTAGCAAATTAGAGAGGACCAACTGAAGCGAGTGGGAAGGTTGGCTACATATTCTGTTCACAATTGTGTTAGTCGGAGCCGAAACGTCCTGGCGATTGGTTGCAAAAAAAAGACTCTGACAAAGTTCAAAAATATTTAATCAAATCATTCTCTCCATAATAAAATTTAAATTATTAGTTACTTTTTGGCAAGAGATCCGAGTATTCTTTGGTATTTGTTATAATTAATATAGTCAGAAACCATGAAAGGTCAATATTGATGTACGTCAATGTGTGCATGGTTATCTTTAACTAATAATAAAAGCTTATAAGTGTGTAACGGGACATAAGTCAACAGGAATGAGGGCTGTAAATCATTGATAAGCTTATTAATTCGTTACCGCTGCAACGCAAAGAGCTGGTACAACTTTACAATGAAGTTTAAGTTTGTTTTGTGTTCACAAAAAATGATCGTGTTTTTTTAACTAGAAGATATATTTGTTTTGACATCATATGAAAAGTGAAATTTATAAATTAGTAAAGGTTGATTTTGAAACTGATCGGTAAACAAACAACTCTCATACAAACGTTTTCCGCCAATTTACCAATATTGGGGTGGAATTTCCCAAATCTTTGAAACACGTTTTCATTAAGTTTTTATGTAGAGCTTTGAAAATAATTTTGAAGCAAATCGGAAAAAAATTAAAACGACACCAAAAAAATCATTGAATGGAGGATGCTATGATTCTGCGAAAAATGTGAAACAGGTCTCAAATGATTTTTCTTATGGATCCTTGGAAATTAATTTGAGCGCGAAACGTCACCCCCAAATCCTTGACCCCCATTTCCACTAACGAGGAATACATTTTTGGAAAAGTGTGAAACACCCGTCAAATGAATTTGAACAAAGATTTTTTAAATCGAGTTTGAGGCCGATCGGATGGTAAACAAAAAAGTTTCATACGAACGTTTTTTGCGTTTTTTTCACACTTGCGGGTAAAATTTCCCGAAACCCCGTCTTAACGTGTACCTTCATCACATAAGGTAACCACAGTGAAAATTTCAGCTTCCTAGCTCTTACGGTTTGGGCTGTGCGTTGATCACCAATCAGTCAGTCAATAAGTCAGTCAGTCAGTCAGTCAGGACAAACGGGTTTATATATAGAGATATAATATAAGATCAGCTATAAATTGTTGTGTTATTAAACATTTCAATCCAATTTAATAAGTATATATCATCTGTAAACTTGTTTGAGATGAATCACTGGATGGATATTATTTTTTGAGCGTAAGGGCAATTTTCAAAGATAACTTTGTAAACTTAAAGTTAAAAGCTCTGCATAAAATGATGATGAATACTTTTCTCTTGTAAATGGAAAACTTACACTCTTTGACACTCAATCTCCCACTCACACATTATTCATTGTTTTCGAAAAAAAAACTCTTGGGCGTCGATTTTTTTCATGAAATGTGTAACTAAAAGAAGGAGACATCCCGGACCCCATAATGTACAAATAAGTCTGACTTTCTACTATAGGCCTTTTGTTTTTAAAGTTGTCTGGAAATTATTATTAATGTCGTACCTTTTTAATATATAGCTCCGATAGTAACGATCGGTCGAAAACCACTTTCCACTTTCGGTTTACTAGTTTTACTATGCTCCCTGAAACAATTTTTTGTTTGCTGAAAAAGAAATGGGGTTCTTGCTTAGCGATTGGGTAATGACTGTTTGCCAAAAAAGGAAATAATGAAACAATGACGCAATGACGCAATTGCACGAGTTGACACCACTTCATGTAGAGACACAAATTTTTCAAACTCACGGACATTGTGTTTTTACCATTACTCTTACTTGTTTACTGTTGCTTTTGACTCGAGCTGTAAACTTTTGTCGCACCGTACCAAACATAATTAGAAATATACATACATCCACGTAACTAACTAGAATAAACCAAGATTATTTGTTAACACCTTAGCTGTTTTCAATTTATAAAATGTAAAGCAATTTTCAGAAAATTTTCAATATTTCCTAAACAAAACAGCTACAAACAACAATGTGTTCGGCCGGTTTAATAATGCTAAAAATAATAATACAAATTCCAAGAGCAACAAAACACAAATGTTGAATAGCCAATGAATTCTCCCATGTTGGTTTAGTGCGCTGCCTTTTGTGTACTTTAGCAGCCAATAAAAAAAAAATGCTTATACGAAGCGGTGGCTGCGCTCAGTTCCAGCGCCATCCAAACGTCAAAAAGTTGCTCTGTCAGTTTGTTATTAACGTGTGCTTAAACCAACTGTGTGGTGTATAAGAAATCCCTAGAGTTTGCTTTTTCTTATTTAAATGAAATATTATGGAAATTTCTATATTTAATATACAAGTATATCAAAACATCTTTAGCATTATAAAAAGAAAAATATTAAATGAACATTGATGCAACTAGCTCGTAGACATACATGTGAATCATCCAATAAGAGCGGGTTAAAAAATATATCAAGTAATAAGTTATAAGAATAGAAATGGTTAGTACATACAAAATTTTTCAATTAGAAATATACACAACTTTATAAGTTTGTTTGTATTGCAAATTTGTTTAACAGGTGTGTCAAAATAGCAAATTGAATACGAATATTACTTAGAAACTTATAAGCTGGATTTACCGTCATTGACTAAAGGTTAAATACACAATAGCATAAGTAAATTGCTATAATCTGTTAAAAAGTCAAAGGGAGAATATTCGTTTTGTGGAATGTCCGTTCTGCTTTGTCTGTCTGCTTGTCTGTCCAAATAAACAATATTTTTATACGCTATCAATTGCTGCATATTAAGCAAGGGGGTTTTTAAAATTTATTTTTCGTGGGCAAAAGAAGCACATTAGTGGGTGTGCTAGCGTGGGTTTCCATGTACACATGTATGCTATCATAAGTTAATATAGAATGGTAGGACAGTTATGAACTGGATCCTCATTTATGTTATATATTTGCCCGTTATCTTCGAATCACAAAGTTATAAAGGATTTGAATGTGCGGAAAGCCCGGTCGAAATGCATATATGCAATATGTGGCTTCTACCTAATTATGTATACATGTAAGTATGCTTTTTATCTCTATTAATTCTCTGATAATCTTTTATCAATTTTTTGATTTAGGTTATTAGTTCAGATGATAGTCTGCCGACCATATTTGTAATCGTAATAACCATGCGCGAAATATATAACTTAAACAAATTTTGAGATATTTGTATCGAAAATGTCTATCAACTGAGTTTATAATGATTTCGTATAAATAATGAACTCATCATTGAAAAGTATGGCCTGGCCAAAGTCTATAGCTGTGGCTATTTTCTTACTACTGATATTGGTGACTGTAATTGGAAATATGCTTGTTATATTAGCTGTCTTAACAACCAGAAGACTGCGTACCGTAACAAACTGTTTTGTGATGAGTTTGGCGGTTGCTGATTTACTTGTGGGCATTTTCGTAATGCCACCGGCGGTTGCCTTGCACGTAATTGGTATGTATTTACATAAAAAAATAACTCTTAATAGAAATGCAAAGGAGAATATCCGTACCTAAAATATTGTTATACTTATGCTGCGCTATTTTAAGTTAAAGGCAAAACGAGAAAGAAGGGTTATCTTCGGCACGCCGAAGATTTAATACCCTTGCAGACGCAACCTATTCATAATGCTCATAGTGGTTTGCCCTTATCTAAGAAGTTAAGGGAAAATAGTTAACGCCGAGGTTCCGACATATGCAACGGTTCCTAGCTTCATAAAGATAGCTTTAAAACTGAGACACTTCTCCTTTCAGGAGAAACCCTCTGCAAGGGTATATAAACGCCACTTCTGTATCCATTCGTTGTGACGAGAGACCTTATCAAATATCAAATTTGGTGTGCGCGTTTTCGCCAAGGTCCAGCTTGCACTTTGCGATAATTTCATTTATAACAATTTCAATATGTACGGATATTGAATGAACTTTTTTTATATGGTCACCCTTTGTACACTGTACATGAGTTTTAATTAAGTTTATTTGTGTTCACCTACGAAATAATTATTTTAACAACTTTCGGCTATGGCCACTACGGCGAAGTCAGTAGCCAAGAGCAAGCCAAAATGTAGTTTCATGCTTTTATGATTCCTAAAATGCCAGGCATTAAAACTTTTCCCTTTTAAAGGCAACCATTTGCTAAGAAATAATCAAATTAAAAAAATGAAGAGCTGTATGGGTAGGCGCAAGTTGTTTTGGAAGCCAAAAGAATTCGGTTAAAGCAACCAAAACAAAAACTTTGCCTTCCCAGCTCTTTTGTGAATTGGGAGTAACTATTTCCATTCAAGCTTTACAAACATAACATGGCTTTACATAATTTGAACTGGTAAAGCTGGGATAAAGGCAATAAATTTCTATGCATTGCTTGTCGTAAAAGCATCGAATTAAGGAATACATTGTTTTATTTTATTTATTTATTTATGGTCGATAAAAACGAGTATCTTCCTAATAATTCAATGCATCAAATTAAATAAAATTAAATGCTAAAAGCCTTATTAGAATACACAATTTTCAAATATCATCCCCGCGACACGTTGGAGGTGTTTTACTTGCACGTCCGGTCAGCTATGCCCCTTTTCACATCTAATATTGTCAGTGACGCTATTAGAGCCTCCAGCTACAAAGAATGGGTGTAGGGAAAATAATGTGCTTAAGTAACATTAAAAATAATCTTAATTTACTATATTATTTAAGAAAATACAATAAATATGAAAAAAGAAAGAAAGAAGTTATAAGAAAAGTAAGGAAATTTATACTAGATATATAGTGTGTTAAGTAGATAGGATAAAGCGATAGTGATGGGCAAACATCGATCCGATGGAAGAAATTTACAATCTGTCCGGCAAGCTATGCCCCTACTTATAGCAGAGAATGGCCAGTGAGTTCCCGAAATTATCCTGAAATTAATGATTTTATTTATTTAAGTAGGAATAAGCGGCGACAGTTCCTGGTAGATTTCCTTAACTGTTAGTATACGTTGCAGCGGAGTATTGTCGATTGTATAACTGAAACAGTAAGGTGTAGTACGATTAACGGTAATTAACATACACATTGCACGATTTAGATGCAATTGATTAAATCATTTTGTAGGCGAGAGTGGTGCAGAGGATTAGTGTATGAAAGAATGGGTTTCACAACGTCCGTAATGAGGGGCAAAGATGTCTACCTTTCGGGAAAACTAGAAGTAACATGAGTCCTTAAGTCCTCCCTTTTAAATAACAACAAATCCAACGGAAAAGGTACGGGCAAGTTTAAGTAGTAAAATATCACGGTGTACAGAGTCAAACGCCTTACTATAGATAGTGTAAATTACTCCCGTTTGCATTTTTAAAATGCAAAAGGAACGAATATCAAGCAGATTGGTCGTAGTTGACCGATTATTTACGAATCCATGTTGAACAAGCGAGACAATTGAAGTGAAGTGATTATTTTTCAAATAATTTGAGGATAGCGGACAGTTTTTCCACCTTTCTTATGATTAAAAAGCTTTAGCAATGGACGAAGATGGGAAGAATTACACTCCTTGAGTAGAAAAAGTAGTATTATAAGCGTAGGAAATATTATTAGGACAGACAGAAGACTAAGTTGACTGAAAATAATAAGCAAAGAGGTTAGCATAATCAGAATAATTCCTAGCTTTATCCATGCCGAGAGAAATAGAAGATGGCAAACATGAAGATTTACGCTTCAAGTTGTTACAAAATTATAAAAGTGACTCGGATTTTGGGTAAATTGTCTTTTGCCACGAGTAAGATAATTCTCATAGCACTGAGAATTCAGTAAAAAGATGTGTTGACTTGGCTATATATAGCCCATTCAATACCCAAACCAGCCTAATTAAACTTTTTAGATATTTAGACTTAATGTGTGAGTGAACCAGGGTGGATTTAAAGAAGCAATTGAAGGAATTGAGTTTGGAACACAAACATCTAAGTTAATTTCACTAATAATTAGTAGACTAAAAAAATAATATAATTATTATACGCGACGTCAAACATAGTTTTTCTGTGGTAAAATCGTTTTTATTTTTTATATTATATATGTTGCTTATGCAGGTTCGTGGAAACTTGGCTGGCTGCTCTGCGAGTTTTGGATTGCCTTCGATATATTGCTATGCACGGCGTCTATTCTCAGTTTATGTGCCATTAGTTTAGACAGGTTCGTATTAAATAATTGATAATATTTATATATTTGATATCTTGAGCAGTACAAATAGCGGTACAGTCCCTTATCATTCCACAAATAAATTACATGCACCCTTTGGTAGGAGTATTAATGTTCATGACAAATATACAGTATGTGAAAACTCGTATACCTGCATTAGCTAATAAAATCCTTATGTCGTGCGCTAATTCGTTGTTATAAAAATTGTAATTAATTGTTATGACGTCATGGACACATAAAAAGGTGAAAATACTCTGCAAAAATGCTTTATTGACCCATTTTGTGCATGCCGTTCAAAGGTAACAGGGCGTGGGCCAAGAACAAAATAGTATAGAGAGCCCGATTGTGATAATGTGGGCGGTACGTAGTGCTCGCTTCTTTTGTTGGAAGTTTCAATTACATTTAAATGGCATTTCCAAGCTGACGCCATGCTTCTCTGTTTGCTCGGGACGTTTGTTAACAGCTTAATACACAATATGACGCTTGGTTTTTGTTTTCATTTACTCTGTTTTTATTGCTTTGTACTTAGGTATCTCGCAGTGACACAACCGTTGACATATTCGAAAAAATGGCGTTGCAAACGATTGGCATTGTTAATGATTCTTGGAGTGTGGTTACTGGCCTTTGTAATCACCTGCCCCCCCATGCTCGGCTGGTAAGTAAGCTCATTTAAGAAACATTTTGAAGACAATGTGCATCTAAAACAAAATGTAGTATTCATCTTATAACGAACTGTCTATCATTCTCAATTTAACTTATTCAGGTACGAGCCGGGTAGGAACCGTAATCAAAAAGACTTTGTTGACTGTCGGTACAATCAGAATAAAGGATATGTCGTTTACTCAGCAATGGGTTCGTTTTTTATCCCTCTCACTGTCATGTTGTACGTTTACGTTAGAATTGGCTATGTTCTGACATCACGACGACAGCGGATTGTACGCGATGCGGTAAGTATTCCAAAAACTATATTTATATGAATATATAATAATAAATGTAATTCATTTTTGTTCTACCAGAACTCGGAACGCACGGCTGATCATGATTTAGACGGCGACAACTTTATTCTGGAATCTGAACATTATCGTTGTAACCCTCATAAATGTTTACCATGCTGTGAAGCTCGTTGCAGTGTAATAAGTACCCATGTAAATCCCATACTAAGCGCCAACCACGTTAAATGCGGCAAATGCCAGGAGACCAGGACATTGGGCGATAAAAGAATGACTCTCAAACATCAACCGACATTCTATGAACTTATCGAATTTTCACGAATTTCGTCCCATAATTGTAGATATCATGCAAAATGCGCTTCGGCTCTGTCCATACCAGCATTGTATTATCAAGAAAATCAATGTATGGCTGGCACATCTTTAGAAACGGCAAGTAATAATGGGCGCAACAGGTCGTCTACAACTTTACATCAGTTCCGAAGACAGTTGGCATCTCATCGCATTCCAATGCGAGTATCAACAAAAATCAAAAATACCAAAACGACCAAAACCCTGACCATTGTCATGGGAGGTCTGATTGCATGCTGGACGCCATTTTTTGCTTACTATTTGCTGATACCCTTTCTGCCGCAGTTAAAAAAACTTGAAAGTCTTATGTCGTTTTTTACATGGGTTGGCTGGCTAAACTGTGCCATTAATCCATTTATTTATGCCTTTAATCCCGATTTTCGAGCAGCGTTTTGGCGTTTAACATTTCGGCGAATCTGCAAGCAGAAACTTACTCGAAATCGTATGAACCTGTTTCGTACCTAAAGCATTAAGTCCCACAATAAAAAAAAACATTTTTACGTCTATTTTAGCTGCTTATAAAGTGTATAATTTTTATTTAAATTAAAAAATAAGTAAGAGCACGTATAAAATAAATAAATTTATTAACTTATTTTACTTATTTATGTGGATGCACTTAATTGAGATGGATTATCCAAGTATATAGATTTTTGTCTTTAACTTCCGGCTTCTTCAAAAAATAATAGTAGCGACGCCCTAGGATATCTCGGAAAGAATACGACACACAGAAATCAAATTAGTCATTTTGATTATTGTATAGAATACAAAGAATATATCACTATTCTCCTTAAAATAAAGAATTTTCATACCCAGATTGGCGAATGGATAAATATAATTATTCAAATAGGCAAAGGGATACATCTCTGGTCCTTAAAACAATATATATTAATTTTTGGTTACCAAGTTAATCTATTACTCAAGAATTGTAAATACATCTAGAGGCAGTCTAATAAAACTAGCCGTGCTGATTAAAAGTATACATTTGTAAGTTGAAAATATCTTTTTTATGCGTTGTACATTTCTTAAATAAATTAACTAAATCTAAATGTATGTATGTAAAAACCAATCATTGAGGAAAACCAAAAAGGGTTAAACTAATATTGTAGCCAACATGAATAAGTTACAAAAAAAATATATTTAATTTAATTCAAAATTGAGATTATACTTTTGTAACCGTTTAATCTTGGCCTTAGAATTATATAAAGAAAAATGAAGTTGTTAACGAAAAAATCGATAATGTATGTACAACCACTTTCACAGTGTACAAATATGTGAACAAATAGTTCGAATTCGGACGCAGCGCTAGACAAGAGCATCACTACATTATTACTTCATTGTAATTTGTAAACAAATTAAAATTTATCACTATATATAAAACTGTTTGTCCTGACTGACATATTAACTGACTGACTAACCGACTGATTGGTGATCAACGCACAAGCCGAAATAGCTAAGTAGCTGGAATATTTACTCTAATTACCCAATGTAATAGAGGTGCACGGTAGTTTGAGAAAAAATAGCGAAAATCGGTGGTATGAAATTTATTTGTACACTTTTCAATCGGCCACAAACTCATTTTCACGGATTCAAATTAATTTAGACGGTGTTTATAAATGGGGTCAAAGATTTGGTGACTGAAGTTTTGCGTTTAAATTCATTTCCAAAGATCCATATGAAACAAGTAAGAGGTTCTAGTCGGGAACTCCCGACTAGGGGATACCCTGAACCCTCTTATTCCATCACCAAATGCAGCGCGCGCTTATAGATAGAGTGTAGCGGGATGTTGGCGATAGGTATAAAATGAAAAATAATCGATATATATATACTATTCTAGAAGCTACATGTCAAGTTTGGTGACTCTAGCTCTTATTATTTACCAAAATTGCTTAAAAAACGGGATTTCGATATATATTTTTATCGACTACTTGGAAACGGGGCAAGTTATCGTTTATCGGAAACAAACTCGATCTGCGCGGGCACTAGGAGCACCTAAATCTAAAATTTCAAGTCTCTAGCTCTTATAGGTTCTGAGATCCTTGCGTTCATACATACGGACGGACGGACGGACGGACGGACGGATGGACAGACAGACGGACATGGCTAGATCGATTCGGCTATTGATGCTGATCAAGAATATATATACTTTATGGGGTCGGAGATGCTTCCTTCTGCCTGTTACATACATTTGCATTTTGCACAAAAACATAATACCCCTTTTACCCATTTTTAATGGGTTCAGGGTATAAAAAATAATATTATGAAGACGTGGTGCAGCGATTTTGGAAAAATGTATTTAGATAGCTTGTATGAGAATTTTTGGATTACCAACCGATCAGCTTAAAAATCATTTTAATGGACTTTAATGAAAGTTAATTTGAGTCACCAAATTCTCATTTTTGGCAAAATTGGCCCCTTTTCGATGATAAATGCGAGTCAGAAGTTGTTTTGTTTAGAGTTTTGTCCGAATTGTAGCTCCTTCGCCTTGGCTGCGCGCTGGTCACTGTTCAGTTTTTCACTAGGTATTTTATAAGAAATATTATGAAAATGATATTAAGTTGTTGGTGAGCAGGAATTTTAAACTTGGATTTCTTAAACATTTGCACATATATATGGTTTGATATATATACATATATATATATATTTTAATTTATATTTTTGCTACTTATTCACAATTGACAGCAATTTCTATTTTCACTTCAGCATTTTATTTGGGATGCCACCTTAAATGGATCTAAGAAATGTCACTACATCTAAATTTAAAATGTAATTAGGTTTAATTAGGGCTAAATCACAATTAAAATGTAATGCGTGTATATATTTATTTTCAACTGTTATATATATATACAAAGACAAATACTACTATGTTTCCTGCGGAAGTTGTTGTTTTAAAGAAAATCTCACTAGAAGGATGGTAAGATATCAAAAAGTGTATAGATACAACTACTTTTAAAATATATACATATATTCACTTTTTATTTATAATATGTACATATAAACCAAAAATGTGAATAGTGACCTTTATCTAAAATTTGGTTTCAGTTGTTGATTATCGACGTGGGTAAAGTTGCACTACGTGCTTATTTGTATGCATATGTGTAAATATCTATATGCTCATCTTAAACGAAAACTGGCTAATACTGTTTTCACTTAGGATTATACAAATATATAAATAATATTCTTTAAATAAAACTTCAACAAACCAGTTAGGTTTTTCAATAAATGTAATTTTAAATATTTTTTGGCTATAGCAATTTCTAGTTGTATAATCTTAAAGCAATATTGGTAGTAGCTGTAGGAAATGTTGCCATGTCGCCAAGCCCTATCCCTAATATCATCATTTTTGTGGTTGTACGCGAGGAATGTAAGGTGGCGACACGCCACGACTATCGCCTAATAGACATTGTATTTGTGGGAAATTGTGGCTTTTGGTCGTCACTAAAAAATCGTTTACAGGTTAAGCGCCAAAAAGCGGCACGAAAGTCGACACTGTAAAATGCGTAAATGAAAGGATTGATAGCGCTGTTGAACCAACCGAGCCAGGTTAGGGCCTTGGCCAACGTGCCACTGACTTGGTGCTCGGCCAGAAACGGTGTTATAAGATAGTAGACGAAAAAGGGAAGCCAGCAGGCGATAAAGCCTCCAACGACAATGCTTAGTGTCTGGGTTGTTTTGTTTTCCTTTTTAAGGGATGTAATGCGGTTCGACAGAGATTTAATATTGGTTGCAGTAGTGGTGGAAACATCAGCCGTTCCTGACCCTGCCGACGCGTGATTATGGTGGCCACGCAGCCTGTCTCCACCCCCCACACTAAGATGCGAATGCCGAAAGCTATGAGTGTGCGGTTGTTGTTGTGACTGGGCTTGCCATGGCGCATCTAATAAACTGCTGCTGGGACCTACACCGCTGGCCATTGTGGTAATAGTGGTAGACGCGGTAGACGTCCGTTTCAAAGACAATGAAGATGGTCGAGTTAATTCATAGCAACTGTTTTTTCCACTTGCATTATGGGCTGATGACAGAGCCAGCAAAGACTGGCAATTTCCAACATTAACTCCACCTGATGTTGGTACTCCAAAATTGTCGCTTTCGCTAAGTACAATTTCATGTAGTTCCTTGGATATTGTTTGGTTAAAGAATGTTTGCGCAGCAGCCTGTTTGCTTTTGTAGCCCGTACTATGTTCCTGCTCGGAGAATTCATTTTCAACGTCAGCGGCTGTATACCGCTTAAATTTCTGTGTATGAGATATAAATTTTATAAATTTTATTGCTCTATATAAATAGTAAGTGCTTAAGCCTAAAATTAGTCGCGTTTTGTTTGATACAAATATGGTATAAATACCAAAACGTAATCTTATACGATTATAGCATTGGTGTATACATATACATACAATTTAATTATAAAAATATTATTATTATTACTTTAATACATGCAACTTTAACACTCCTTATCAATCTTTTGTTATGTTCCGTTTAACGCTTACCTTGTTATGAACATTAATGTCAGTCATATTGTCGTGTCTTTTTGCAATCACACAAGAAATCTTGGCATAAACATAAATCATAACAGCCATTGGTATAAAAAATGAACCCATCGCTGAAAAAATGACATAGCCTTCATTTTGGTTGTAACGACACTCTCTTAGGTCTCGGCGTCCAGGTTCATACCTATGCAAAAAGTTATGAATGATACATACGACTTTAACGAAGCTAAACAAATTATTAAGTATTTGATGTGTAGATTTTGATAAGCAATAAATTTATAAAAAGTAAATATCTGGCGTGCGTTAATCACTGTCCATTAATAAGTAATTGGTAAACGTATACAAATGGCTACATTTCGTAGCTGTATGTATACATTTTTGATTATTTATCCATTAATTTTTTCTATAAGTTGTATAGGTGATATTTTCTTACCATCCTAACATCGGCGGACAAGTAATTGCTAATGCCAGGATCCAAACGATAAGAATCATTAAAAGCGCGAGGCGTTTGGAACGCCGTTTCCGAGAATAAGTAAGTGGCTGTGTAACAGCAAGGTATCTAAAAATTACAATTTTTTTGTTAACAAGTTAGCTGTTTTATTTTAAACTGGAATACCTATCAACACTGATGGCACACAAACTCAAAATAGATGCTGTACACAGCAAGACATCAAAGGATATCCAAATATCGCAAAGTACCCAGCCGAGTTGCCAAGAACCTGAAAAAATCAAAGGATTGAGCTGAAGTTTAAAGTGAGCTTTTATACAAGAAACATGCGAGTTAATCTTCGTTTGAATGAATGCATGTATGTGTATATTGGTACTCGGTTGGTAAAATGGCTTACCAATTAGATGTACAGCTACTGCTGGTGGCATAACGAAAATCCCTACAAGTAAATCGGCTATTGCTAAGCTCATAACAAAGCAGTTTGTAACCGTTCGAAGTCTTCGAGTGGTCAAAACAGCTAATATAATGAGTGTGTTGCCAATAACGGTGACGATGATAAACGTGCAGAACACAGCAATCAAGCAAATGCCCTGCCATGAAAAAATGAGATCGTAGAAGTGGGCCCATTCGGCCGTCGCTGCAGATTCATTGTAGTAATTGAAAAGTGTTAGGGTAGGCACTGAATCTCCGAAATTTCCAGAGTCATTTAGTTTCGAATGCAACGAAGGAATGCCAGACGTATATGACGTTGGTGACAAACTCCGATTGCCAATACTCCATGTTTCTAGAAAGTTATCGTAACCAATAGAAACGTTTTGCTGCAATCCAATAACACCGCTTGTGGCAAGGAATGTAGTTGCCACATACATCAGTGGTTGGAGTAAAACGTTTTGATATGTCCACTGTGAATGGAGAGCCATATATGCTGTATCAGAGTCAACAGTCTTTAACGTTGTTGAATTGACATAGTTAAAGCATTACAGTCATTGGAAGATTGTTGCAGATTTTTATACCCGATAACTTCAAGTTGCCATTGAAATTGGAATACTTTAGCGTCGTCATTTTTCATGTTGGTTATTCTAAACTGCGGTAAAAAAAAAGGATTGCTTTTATATTATGTACGTATGTATTATATATTAATTACGTTGATATAAAATCTAAATTATACACTAAACCTGAAATAATTATTTTATATTGACTTATATTCATTTTTAACATGTTCGATGTGCCAAGTGTAAATAAATGTACTGGACTGAATTTTTTAAAATTAAATTTAATCACAAAGAAACTGCACGGATGTAGTTAACTTATAATATTTATTTAAAGTAAAACCGATTAATTATCAAAACCAAAAACACTATAAAAAAAGGCGTTTGTTTATAAAATAACGTATAAAGGGAAGTTCCGACTCTTTTTTCGGGCTATGTACAATGCATGACCTAACTGGGGTGTAACCGACCAATAATAGTAAACTGATGGAAGAATGAAAAAGAACCCGGTCTGCCTTAAATCGACAGTTTTCGACGTTGCCAATAACAGTAATGTGGAATTAAGTATTATTTATTTTTCGTCTGATAGCGTTTACCAAATGCCGTGGCTGTCGCAGATTGCTATTGCGTATATATGTATGTGCATACATGCGTACATCTAGGTGTGTGATAAGCAAATTAAAACCAAAAGTGATACAGACAAAGTGGCGTTCATGAGTATATAAAGAGAGAAACTTATGTAAGCGTAAGGATTGCTTTTATTGAATTTGACCTTGTTTTACCTATGCCAGTATACTTTTTTCTATGCTCTGCTTCGTTTAAAGAGTTTTTAAACTTAAATCTATCACTATAACTCTTGAATACAGCCTATATATGTAACTATATACACATGCCACAAAGTATTCATTGACACAGAATTTCTTATCGCACATATGATAACAAATCAAGCGATTTCCTAATGCAATTATATATAAGCCCTCATTTTTACACATATGCATACTGCTTATTTTTTCTTTTTATTGAGTTTGCTTTATATAAATTTGGTTATTATAGAAGATAAATCGTGTGTGATACGCAATAAATTCACAAACTTATTTCAATCCTAATCATACACACGAACGAAAATTTTACAAAGTCTGCCTTTAATACAAAATCGATTGACTCGAATCGAGCAGAATATAAAGATTTAAAAAAAAAAATTCACACCACTTAGAAAGCAAATTTAAAACTATCACCCATAAATTGTACGACATGTATAACATATAAGTATGTGTGCATATGGCCATGTACTGACCTGTAGGAAAATTTTCCCTTTCGTTTTGTTGTATACATATTTATAACTTTATCTGCCATTTAACTTTCAAGGGCAAAGTGAAGCTGGCGTCATTCCCTTATTACTTCTAATGGATATTTATATGCAAACACGTAATTCCAGCGAAAAAGAACGATACATATATACATTTTTATTCATGTATAAAATCTTGTGTGTATCAAAATTGATTGTCTGTATATGTATATACATACTTATGAAAAAATAGTTGCAAAAATAAGAAGGCACTTTATTTGGGTTGAATCTGAGCATTAAAATGCTATTAAAATGGCCAGCTGTCAATAATAGATTCTACAACAGCTGTTGGAACATCGGTTTTTATTTCTACAATATGAGTTCTATTTGGCGGATAAAAAGATATTGTTTAATGCGTTTTTGCTCTACTTACAAAATTTGAAGTTTTTGTTTTGTTAATTTTATAAAATTATGTCAATTTCTGACAAGTTCGAATATAATCGGTTAGGTATTCATATTGGCTAAAAGCGTCTACCATATATATTACTCGAGTTTTACCAACAATTCAAGGAGACTAGAAGGCACTGAAAATTAGTTTATAGTCCAAAATAAAGTCGTAATCTATAAGTTAAAGCATTACCTTGGCAACTTGTAGAGTTTAATATTTATTAACCATTTCTCGTTGGATATTTTCACTTATGTTATTTATACTGTGTTAATTATAATAGCTTTTGTCAAATATTATAATCAGCATTTTCCTATATGTACATAATAGTATGTGCATATGTACATGTTTACTAACATTGCACTATCAATAGTTTTACCCCAGATACCTTACAGAGAATATTTGGATGTAGCCAAGTATACTTTTAACTTAATGTTCTCGAGACGATGATAATGTTATGCTTGGTTTATATAGGGTTAATACAGGTTACTTTATACACACAGGTATTTGCGAAATTTCTCATTTGGTACATTTTTATTTTTACGTATCCATTTCCTGTGAAGTCTACTCGGTATCATTCTTAACTCTATTTCACATGATGTAACTTGAACATTTCCTGTATAGGTCATTGGTAAGTTTTTATCAATATTCAACTTTTGGATGCAGAGTATTTGTTTTGGTGCCTTTCAGAGCAAAGTTGGTATTATTTTGTTTCACAGGGCTTAATTTGATTATTAATAAACGTTTCCATTTAGTACATATATGATTAACTCGATGTGTTTTGCTTACGATTTTTTGAATGCCACATCGACTTAGCCGAAATTATGGACGCGACTGCATCGGTTCAGTGCTCTTCCAAAACTGCCGTCTGCTTTGACAACCGTAACACAACAGAGAAAATATATGTATCTGTAAGTGTGCCTTTGAACACGAAAGATACATGCCACGAGTGTTCTTCACGTCTCCCAGTGTGCGTATGTGGGGGAAATTGTATTTGCTGTGTAAGCGGCACACCGCAACAGTTTCCAATATGTGGGACCCGTTTATATATACGTGCTTTATATGTATGTGTATTGCCTATTTTAGATTATACAGTACAGTGTAGCCTGGTGTTAATCCTTCTATCGTGATTGTGGTCTCGTATTTACCTTTCAAAGCTTCGCTATAACGAAAAATTCGTAGTATTTTAAAATAATATTTGTATGTGTGCTTTAAAATGTTTATGTACACATATTTACGTTTATAGTAATATCTTTTTGAACGCATTTTAATATTATGCTCTGTAATGTACAGTTACGATTGTAATAAAATAATTATTGTTTTTTCAGGAAAAAGAAAACTTAACTTTGAGCATATGGATAAACATAAATTTCTGTAATGTCTGTAATAATGGAAAATACACTGTGGAACTTAGGTTGAAGGAATTAACGAAAGGTATATATGTATATTTACGCGCATGCGTATTTTTTATGATGCAATGTCTGGAATAAATTAAGCTGCTTATATTTTAATTCTAGCTTGTATGTTAAGCAAATTAAATTCATAACAACAATGTTTGCTCCAACATTTTAACAAATTTAAAAAATTTAAGATTCAATTGAAATCGTATCTGCTTATATATGCTACAAAAGTGCTAAAGTGCATAAAGCATCCTCTATATAGGCATTTAATTTTTACACCTCGGCAAAACTCAAGCGATCTCGAACTGGCTGTTAACGCTTATCGAAGATGACTCTTTTTGCTTTTATATATATGTATTTACGTACATTTAAATTGTAGCTAATATATTAAACAACCAAAGTACACCAATAAAGTTAAATTTATGCTTGTAATTTGTATAAATCATCGTACAGTGTAACATGATTATAAATGTAATATGCGAATTACCCGATGATATACTACAAAAGTGCTAAGGTGTATAAGGCCTCCCCTCTAATGGCATGTTATTTTTACAACGGGGCAAAACTAAGGCAATCTTGAATCGGTTGTTTATGCTTACAGGAAATGACTCTTTTTCTTGTTACATATAATTATTTGCTTAACATTATTGGCTAATTTTCTTAAAGCCCCCATCAAACAATTCTAATTTATTAAGTGATACGCATGCAAAACAAACACCAATTAAATAATGAAGAGAAACCCTGAAGCATATTATTGATGTTTACATTCGTTGTTAAGTAACAAGAATATTTAACTTATTTATCCATTAGTGCTGCATTGAATAATCCGCTTGTAATTTCTATTTTGTATGGACGCGCCTACATGTTATAATTTATTTTATTGCAAAGCGTCACAGGATACAACAAATTATTACCACAGAGCCTGACTATCTTCATATTATGAGTCACATTATGACAACATAACTATTTTTACGCTCTACTAATGATTTGTCCCTAGGGAGAATTAAGAAATGTGCGAATTATTATACTTAGCTTACATATGGGCAATTTCCAAATGTCGCACAAGATTGCAAATATATACTATTAAGAAGTCAGAAGTGCAATTTTCGATAGCCTAATTTTTTATACCCTGAACCCATTAAAAATGGGTAAAAGGGGTATTATGTTTTTGTGCAAAATCCAAATGTATGTAACAGGCAGAAGGAAGCATCTCCGACCCCATAAAGTATATATATTCTTGATCAGCGTTAATAGCCGAGTCGATCTAGCCATGTCCGTCTGTCTGTCCGTCCGTCCGTCCGTCCGTCCGTCCGTCCGTCCGTCCGTCCGTCCGTATGTATGAACGCAAGGATCTCAGAACCTATAAGAGCTAGAGACTTAAAATTTTAGATGTAGGTGCTCCTAGGTCCTACGCAGATCGAGTTTGTTTCCGATAATCGATAACTTGCCCCGTTTCCAAGTAATCGATAAAAATGTATATCGATATCCTGTTTTTTAAGCAATTTTGGTAAATAATAAGAGCTAGAGTTACCAAACTTGACATGTAGCTTCTAGAAAAGTATATATATATCGATTATCTTTCATTTTATACCTATCGCCACCTCCCCGCTACTCTCTATCTATAAGCGCGCGCTGCATTTGGTGTAGGAATATGAGGGTTCAGGGTATCCCCTAGTCGGGAGCTCCCGACTAGAACCTCTTACTTGTTAATATTACTGTAGTAAAAACTCAAATACAGTTTACAGACATCCGTCAGTATATATGTTGGGTTGGTCGGATCAGATCACTGTGTCATAAAGCTGACACATCTACAATAGGAAAAATCCAAATTTGTGTATAATAAATTTGTTTATCAATGTATTCTCACCAAATTCGAAGTTTCGAACTTTATCACAATCGATATTGATGTCAAACATTTTTAAAAACAATTCACAATTGCTCGGGTTTCTTAAAGTGATAAAGACCAAAAAAGTGAATTTAATTTCCTGCCATACATAACTTGTTAAAAATTAAAATTAATACACACTGAACCCATTAAAAATGGGTAAAAGGGTTATTATGTTTTTGTGCAAAATGCAAATGTATGTAACAGGCAGAAGGAAGCATCTCCGACCCCATAAAGTATATATATTCTTGATCAGCATCAATAGCCGAGTCGATCTAGCCATGTCCGTCTGTCTGTCCGTCCGTCCCTCCGTCCGTCCGTCCGTCCGTATGTATGAACGCAAGGATCTCAGAACCTATAAGAGCTAGAGACTTAAAATTTTAGATGTAGGTGCTCCTAGCGCCCGCGCAGATCGAGTTTGTTTCCGATAAACGATAACTTGCCCCGTTTCCAAGTAGTCGATAAAAATATATATCGAAATCCCGTTTTTTAAGCAATTTTGGTAAATAATAAGAGCTAGAGTCACCAAACTTGACATGTAGCTTCTAGAATAGTATATATATATCGATTATCTTTCATTTTATACCTATCGCCAACTTCCCGCTACTCTCTATCTATAAGCGCGCGCTGCATTTGGTGATGGAATAAGAGGGTTCAGGGTATCCCCTAGTCGGGAGTTCCCGACTAGAACCTCTTACTTGTTTATATTTACAATTTACTTGTGTCCTCGCAATACTAAGAGGAAATGTGATTTATATTGTCCGAGGGAGAAACACGCTGCATTCACATATAATTCTTTAACTGATATTGCTTTTAAGATTACCACGTAAAAGGAAACACAGATAGATCATAAGTGGAATAGACAAATACGCTTAAGGATATCAATTTTGATTCTAATTGTTTTTGTTTTCTATTCGATTCACTTTAAACTTATTTTAAATATACGTAGACTTCAAGGTAGTAGATTGAAACTTTCCACTGGCAGGCAATGTGTGGAAAATGAATATGCATACTCGGTCAAAGTTGGGGAAACGGATTGCGAAATAAGTATATAATAACATATATCCAGAACTTCTCCTAGAATGGTATATCTTAAGAATACATTAAATATGTTCATAATGATGCCAATTCATAGAGAGTCTGTGGAAAAGTTGACAGAAGTTTATATATTTTACTTCAGTTTGAAAATTTGGTTTATTTAACAGGTAACGTACACATTTTAATTTATACATTTAAATTTGTTTATTGTTATATCTTACTTTGCAATTTGTATAGGGAAGTTATTGTTTCACAATCTATTATTACAGATCTGTTTCAGATTTATTCTGGTATAAGTGTATCGATTTCTATTCTAACACCAGCTGGTATTTATAGAGGTAGGATAACAATTGTCAGATGCCATTAAAATAAATTAAAATTAAAGTAAAAAAGTCTATTGTAATTATTTTATATAAATTTGCTTAAAAAAGTTTGTTCTTTTAATTTAATTTAAAAAGTTTCAAATTAAAATTTATACTATGGGTTTAACTATATTAACAGATACACAAACTCTAGTACAATATTTGTAACATTTATTAACATAAATATAGAATATAGAAATATAAAAAGGTGAGCTCACTTATTAGGCAATGCTTGTGAGAATAAAGAAAAACACTTTTTTGCTCGTAATTTAATTATTTGTTTGTATTGAATAGAAAGGTTCCAATCATGCCTAATACTGCAAGCATCGCTAGCAAAAGTCAAGCCAGTAATATGTTATTTCAAAAAATATGCACACATGTTGATACATTCCCAAACACTTGAATATCACTTGGTATGTATGGGTTGTCAGCTTTTTTAATTCAATTCTCTTGCATGAAAGTTGTATTACCATTGCATTTTGAAAACGCCATTAAGTACCCTAGTTGAATAGATCGAAATTTACTTAATGTTAACATTATGATTTTTACAAACTTTTTCAAATATTTCGCTCATTTATTAAAAGAATGAATGTATTTGAACTCAATGATTACTTTTAGAATAAATTCGATAAAGTTTTTCTTTTAATGTTCTTTAAGGGCGATATTGTTTATTGTATTAGAATATACATATATATATATTTATATATATATTTTGATTTTAATATTGGTATTTTAGATATAAATATATATAGATACATAATAAATATAGGAAATAATTAAGTCAGCATATTTCTTATATTTTATAAAAATAATGTTTTTATATGAGTTTGTGGTTATGCTTTTTGGGCTTGGAATAAAACGTCATTGTACCTAGCTATAGGTATTTAGTAATTTATTCCGAATGTTTGACGCTATTAATGTGTATATTTGGCACTCATAATTCTTTTTTTAATATAGTCTTCTATCAATACAAAAATTATAAACATTGCTACCTATTTAGTAAAATATATATAATTGTATATCGTAAGCAATGATTTTATAATTTACATACAAATACATACACTAGTTGTAACTGTACCACTGGTCTGCCAACTTTTGTCTGTCAGCATAGTTTATAGTACAATAAAAATCGCTGCAGTCTACTTTTAATTCTCAATATTTCAGTTGCTTAGAGATTAAGGACATTTAAAGACGACCTCAGTTGTTGTTTTTCCATCTCGAAAGTAATAACCGCCAGCGATTTTTACGTCTTCTGCTTCAAATTTGCCATATTAATAAATGATTGGTGCTGTCTTCGCGGCCAGCAATTTCACTTAGTGAGTTGGCACCAGAATTTCGAAAGTCTTCGTAGCCATCACCACCAGATATAATTAGTATATTTTTTGTTTCCAGTTTTTTCTTAGAGTTCTTCGTTGAACTGTCAGCCAAGATATAATTTATAAAAAAAAACGGGTAAATATAAATAATATATGTAACATCTAATCATGGCTCACCCTTGTTTAGTGTACTCATCGCTTGTGCCGCTTCCTGCTTCACGTGATGTCGCAGGTGTAATTATTTGCGAGCAACCTTCCAGCCCATGAGACGGTGTCTCTACAAAGGTTAGGAATCGCACATGACCTGTATGACCGTGCGGTATGCCTGTTGGTACTATATTGTGTGCACCTTTTTCATAACCCTGGGCTGGTATGGTTAACAAAACGCCTGCACTGGTTCCTATCCAAATGAGATCTTTGCAGCAGAGCAGGGAAGTCACGCGAAGGCAAGCGGCTTTATGTTGCCTAATTATTTCGTCACAATTTGACAACATTTTATTAACAGCAGGAGCAAGATTTACCTCTGTTATTAGTTGGTGTCTATTGAATTAAATAAACAGTGAATATATCATTTCGTTGTCAAGACAGATTATAATACCACTTACGTATTGGAATGAAAACACTTGATATGAGCTGAATTTTGTATTGATATCCACACAAAAGAATTTGCTACTGTCATGTTTGTAATTGGTTTTGAGTCCGAAGAAATTTGTATTTGATTAACGACCTGCAATATTAAAACATTACCAAGCCGTCCAGGTTGTTTTTCAAATTAAAAGTTTAAGGTTTCATACCGAAAAGGATTCAGTATCTAAAACTTTTATAATCCCCTGTATGGAGCACCACAGCTTGCCATTAACGTTAAGCAGTTTAGTCACTGGACTCGAAACTGTACCAATTGAGAGACAATGTGATGAGCATGTATTCCAAGAAGAGGCTGAAAGGTAAATCGGTTTTGCCATCTTATTTAAATCTTATAAAATTATGTCTTACCACCATCTCTGAGATATACACAAATATCGCCATTTGCTAAGGATACAAAAACACGATTGTCCAGGTATCTGTAATGCAGATTATTTACTTAGGGACCAACTGTACTTCATTGTACCACTAACCATTCAACATATGTTGCATAGTTAGTGATTGTACGTATGTGTACTTACAATATGGAAAAAACAGCTGAGTGATGTTCGATTTTAATACGATTTTTCTTAATACGTATATTATCAGTACTGTTGTAAACGTGAATGCAGCCGTCTTCAGTCCCAATCCACATAGTTGATTGATTACATTCGTTTTCATCGGGATTAGAGTCCTTAAAATGAATCATTTACAACTGCACAAAATACTTTAAAGTTTAAATACTTACTTGTAGCACATGATATGTGGCATGTAATGAAGGCGCAGGGCTAGGAATACGTTGTTCTATTGCCACAGCTGAAACAGCATCCGTCTCATCTTCGCTGGAGCTTAGATTTAAATCTAGCTGAGTATCACTGTTGCTGGTGCCATCAGCACCGTTTCCAATAATGGATGTGGGGATTTTCTTTTTCTCTAACACTGTTGATCCCAAAGCAGGCTGTGCAATAGGCGAGATGCTTTTACGATAATCACGTAATTGTTGTGTGTAACTGTGGGATAGTGTTCTAGTGGAGCGCAATATCTGTTGCTTATCCTCCTGTCCACTTAGTTGTTCTTCAGGGCTGTTGCTGTACGCTGGTACTGACGCTACGCAAAGTATCCGTGCATTGCAAACACCATTACAGCTGGTAACATTTGGTTCCGGATGTAAGGACATAATGCACACTTGGCCCACATAGCCATCACTATTGCAAACCCAAACATCTCGTTTATCGCTCAGCGTAGCTGCCGCGCAAGTAAACTGTAGACCCGCACGTGTTTTGCGTATAGGTATAGATGTTAGGAATTCAGGAATGGGATGTCGCTCTAGTGTAGCGGCTAAAGATAATAACATATATATAAAATAATGTAAATATAAAACATATTTAAAACATTCATTTAACCACTAAAAATATATCTTGTAGTTGGTTAACATACCCAGTTTTAGTTTAGCTTCATTAAATACCTCCTCCCAATTAGAACGCCTTTCTGTTTTGCTAAATACTACCGTCAGCTTTTGACTTCCATTACTAAAACAACAGCACTATTTATTAATAATTATATCAAAATATATGACTTTTTCTTCTTACGGTGAGCTAACTGTCAATTCCAACATATTTAGCGGTGTGTCATTTGTTTGACGCTCGGATAGCTGTCGCTGAATTTCGCGATGCAGTTCACGTATTACGTCTTCTAAATACTGATGAGGATACTTAATGGATGCCGTGATTTCACTTATTTGTTGTAGCTTATTGCTGTCTTCGCTAAGGTTTTCTATTTCGCTAACGATGCGTTTAATATTCTCGTCTTTAGCTGTATACAATTGTAGGTTAGGCTTTTTTGTTGTCATCGTAATAGAATGTATAAAAACTTACACTTGACAATCTCTAAGCAATCTAATGAAATTTTTGTGAGGAACTTATATTTGTTAGTGTCCAAAGTAGTAGCCACTGAGCCGGGGCAAATTGAGCTATTTGGTTTCCTAATTGTTCCACTGCGCTTTTTAATACTCGTCAAAACCAATAGATCATTAAACAGAAAAAAACCGCGATCCTTGCGGGCACCCTGCCCCGATGGCATGGATACTAAATCAAACAACAAAAATTGACGCTCTGGTGCTATTAAATCAGTTATTCCTTCTATGACGCCTTCCAATTCCCGTAGAGTTGCCTCACGCTGTCCATTTTCCATAATCTCACGTTCCTTGCAATTAATGTGAACCAAAATGTCATGCACTAATTTAAGCACATCCTGTAAATGTTTCTGATCTGGATGATCGTGATCTGTATGCTTGATGAGGCGTTGAAAGAGCAATTCGTAGCTACAGAAAATTAAAAATTGAATCACATAAATATTATAAGAAGATCAAAATTGTGATTTATACATACTTTGGAAATTTTTGTACTGGCTTTATAAGCAAGTTGTCCAGAGTTAGTTTTCCTTTGTGCTCACGAGCTGTGGATTCTAAAAATTTGGCAAATGAGGGTCGCTGATGCTTCATCAAACGAATGGCATTTTTTGCTCGATTACAGTTGTTTACAAATGATGTGTAGACCTCAAGTACCTCTAGTTTTGAAAACTGTACAGTTTGGTTAAAGTTATATTTATGTTAATATTTCTACACGTATTAAAATCAGGTATACTAACCGTTTCAATAAACGTGTCTCCTACTTTTTGCTGTATATCCCAGTCGTCAAGGCGTTGTTTTAACTCAGCCAAAAATTTCTCATGTATTTCCAGTATGTCAGGTACCATAAAGAATATCTCATCCACGGTACGTGTATCAATCATGCCTGCATGTTCTGGTGATTTCAACACTTTCAAATATTTAAGCACAACTGTTTGCAGAGATTCCACATATGATTGCTCATTTCGATAAATCTCTTGCACAACGTAGGTGCGAGTGTCCTATAAATGAGAGCATATAACTCTTTAGAATCAAATCAATTTTAGTTTTACAAAGTGTTATTTAATTGTCATCACTACCACCACACACTTACGCCATCATAACCGCCCAGATTCCATTTGCTGCCCATTTCAAACTGTGCTCGCCTTTCCGAGTCATCCTCCGAATCGGAGCAAGTGATGGAAGTCATTTTCTTTAGCCTATCACATTTGTCATTTTGATGACACGCTGTACCAAAACCTGCCTTACCCAGCCGAGCAACCGTAGTTGTAGCCTGAGAGACAGCTTGTGATACACTGCTGCTGCTAGCCGGCAGTGTCGACGCTGTAGCAAGCGGCTGTGTCACATGACCTTCTGTTTGTGGCAACAGCGAAGCAGCAATGGTATTCGAAGGTGCAGTTAAGGTAGCTTGTAAATCCAGCAAACTTAATCGTAGATTTTCGCGGTTGTGCGACATTGTTAATTTAAATTGTGAATTGTTAAATCGATATTTTTTTTATTTTGTTTTAATTTAACACTGATTATTTAATATTTTCCGTCGATAATACCATTAAGGATTCTGAATATTTATCAGGGTATAATTTATTGTCTCAACTTTTGAAATAAAATGTTCTAGATTTGGTGGAACAAACTAAAGCCGCGTGTTCGTCCATTTATTAAAGGCAGTTAACTAAAATCGCAAAACATGTTATGGGTCCAAAAGTGCTCCAAAACAAGAAACGCATTGGCATTTTAATACTGGAGGAGCAGGAAAAGGAGATGTGCTGAGGCTCATGGTTAAGTCTGCGTAGATGGCGAGTGGGAGAACAGCTACAACCCACGAGCATATATATATAGTTCGTGGAGTTCTTTATTAGGTTGTAACAGCAACGAATAAATTATTCTCTTTGTTTCTTTTCTAGCCAAAACAAGTTGTTTGTGTGTTTTGTCAATCAGAAGTACTATAAAAAACAATTATTTTAAATGGATGTGAACTTACATCCCTATATACACATAATATATAGAAAACTGTGCATAACAACTATATATAGTTATAGTATAGTTCTATACTATATATATGCAGATAGATATATACATATATAAAAATATATACAATTTTTATTGAATCCATGTGTGTATATGTGTATGGTATACATACCACATATGTATGTATATGCATATATATATATATATGCGAGTTTATAATAATAAAATTCATAAAAATTTTTAAGAAACAAATAAGAATAGTTCTACATCAAAAATCTAAAAATGTCATTTAATTGCGCTTTCCCTTTCAAATCAAAGCTTTAAGCTTGATTTCCCAGTGCACATGCGATACAACACAACACAATTACAATTTTTCGAGTTGCGCGGCGCAACAAGAGGTTGGTTTTGGAAGTCTAAATGGTTTTGTGTATACATATGTATGTAGTTAGATACAGACATTTGTATACATATCTATTTTGTTGTCTATTTGTTTTTCTTATTCAGTTCCTTCCCTATTCTTTTGGCATAGTGAATAAACGAGGATTGCATTGACATAAATTGCATTCATTCGTACATGTTTACATGCATTTACATACATTTACCCATAAATTTTACATATGCTCGCGTATGTAAAATAAGGATATTTTTTAAAAAAACATTGTATTATTTATTTTGAAACTATTGATATCTATAACTTCGCGAATTTTAACGTATTTTAATTGATTTATTGTTATTGTTATCGAATTTTTCGAGTGACTGTTTAGATCAATCTATTTTCCACAGCACCACAAAATAAAACAAACGAAACACGAAAAATTTCGCTATACAACTGAGGTACAAAAAGCAAACGTGGAATTTAAACGCGCGCAGCAGCGTTGGCTGAGAAGATTCTGTTGCTGCGCGGGAGAGCATCGATAATAAATGTGTGTGTAGATATGCGAGTGTGCGATGCGGTTTAATACTCATTTTGTTGATGGCGCATACAACTAGCTGCACAGGAGTGTACTACTCAACACGTTGAAAAGCATTCCATTGTGCCAAATACACACTTAAATTCCATTTTTCATATTCCAAGTGAAAACAGCCACCCCAGCAAGGCTAACGCTTACGATAAAATTGGAAAACGAAACTTACGGTCTGCACGCGACAAGTGTCTGAGGAAGAGTATACGGGCATAGAACATGCTCTTTCATTAGTCTTAACATTTTCATTTATCAAGGAATATTCTGCCCAATCGCATAATTAAAAACTTTCGAAAAACAAATTATACTTTAATCATATTTTCAAGGTATAAATAAACACTCATCCCGTTAATACCCAAAATTTTAGCCACAAATGAACGAACTGTGGCATATTCAAGAACTTACTAATTGTAAAAAAAGAGCGTACGAGTTTTTAAATTTGTTACTAACTGATGTTTTTAGACGCTAGGTACAATTAGACATGACTAAACACTAGTTCCTTTAAAGTTATTATAAATATTCGAGATTTGATTCTTTAGACAACTTATCACTTGGAGAGTCTCTTAACAAAATAAACCGAAAAAGCTTTAGCTTTAACCACGGTGCATGCGACCAACAAAGAGATAAAATAAGCTTCAGAGGCTCTCTTCTAACACAGTGACACATTTCCAGTGCGCATTGATTGTTGGAGCATGCGCACACTCGCAATTATATTTTCCAATTATTTCCACAAATGCTCTTCAAGCAAAACAAAACCTGGCGCTCATGCCTTAATATTTATAAAACCTGGCGCTTATGCATATACAAATATATGTATATACATGTATGAGGTTATATATATATATATATATATATATATATTTATATACATATAAGGTATTTCTAATGACTAGCACATTTTGGGATTATTAAAAACAAGAACTTCAGAGATGAAGATCAACGAACGATGAGCGGTGTACCAAGTCACAAATTTAGTTCGTGTTATCTCAACACCATTGCAATTTACGTCGCCCTAATTTTAGTAAGATGTACACAATAGATACAAGGATGACGTTACTTACCGCAATCATTTTCTGACGCTGCTCGGAGAGCATGTTTTCGCTGGATCCCTTAAGCAGTTCCGCTAGCAAAGCTGCTGTTGGTGGAACGTCAGCAGCATAAGGAATCTTTGGTTTGTTGCAGCTACTGTCGTTGTCTTCGATATTGCGCTTGGTAGAGTGGTGGTGATGATTATGGTGATGTTGATTTTTGTTTTCACTATTATTACGCTTGCTGTGATGCATTTTTGGTGTAGGTGTCTCGGACATGGCACGTTTTACCAGATTTTGCGGCTGCTTATCAGCGTCTAATATCGTCTCGTTAAGATCCTTGGCAGACAACGAAATTGGCTTATTTACATGCTCAATTTGCGAAGGAGTCGAAGCTGCGCGTGCATGCGTTGGTACTGGCAAATATGCACTTGACTTACGTACACGCATGGAATTAGAATATTGTGGCATGTTGCTACGTATCGAGCCAACTAAAGGCTTTCTCTCAACGATGCTATGCTCACGACGCGGGTGCAGTCTAAGACAAAATCGGTTTAATTTTAAGACAATTTACACATGCTGCAACTTACCTGTCACAGTCGCGTATTTCTTCCAGAATTTCATCAAAATGCATTCGATTTTGCTTCTTAAGCTCGGCTTCTAACATTTGCCCATATGGGCCTCGTACAGTGAGAGGGCGCTTTGAGTATCGCTTATTTTCATAATCTCCGCTGGGAGTTGGACTCCAACTAACACGTTCTTCAGTGTCTGACATCGAATCATTTTGCAGAATGCTGTTGCTTTTGCTAGTATTATTGTTGGTTACATCTTCCTTCTCTTCGCTACTTTGACAGCTAAAGCTGCTTAGCAATTGAGACTTTTCATTTGATCTTCTCCATGTAGGTGGTGCCTTCTCCAATTCTGGTGTATTCATTTCAAACATGATTGGACTATTAGTATACATCTGTGTTTCATCTAATGAATCTGGCTTATTGGTCTGAAAATTAGCAACAGAAATATCTAATGCAACTGGCTGATGCCAGTCTGAATTATCTATGTACATGCCCTTCCGTTTTGTAGATTTGTCCAAGTAACGCTTTTGACGCTCACCAGTGCTGTGGCGAGGTGTAGCTATTGGGTCTGAACTCTGCAGCTCCAAAACAAGGTCTTCTTGGCTAAACTGTTGTAGCTGGCTTTCCACTGAATCGCAAGTATTAGGTCGATCGGACATTAATTCAGCGTGGTCTAAAATTATGTCTTTTCCACATTCATCACCCTCTTCTGAGCTCCGACTCACAGATATTGTTGGCAATAAATTGCTGGGTAATGTTGTTAATGTTTCTGTTTGCATTATTTTGCATGCTGCATGCGAGATAGGTGGCTGTATTATTTCGGGCACAATATCAAACTCTGGTGCTAACTCAACCCATTCTTGAGCGGGTGTTTCAAGCCACTCTTGCGCTGCACATTCATAAACCGGGACAGGTATAAGGCAAGTGGTTGCTGTTTGTAAAATATTATCGGATGGCGACTCAATCAGAGACTGTTCTTCAAGAAGTTTTCCTATATTGGGTGAACTAACTTCCGTGTCAACTTTGGGCTCCTCTATATTAGGCGTATAATTCCAATTTACGGTCACCGTCGCACAATCCTTGTTTATATTATATTCTCCTTCCGAGGGTATAGTATCCGAAAGGGACTCCATTTTCGCGTGAGCCGCAATAACACTGCTAGCAGTTGCTGGTAAAGCACCAGCGATACTGCAATTGTCTGTATTAAATATATCTTCTTCACCTATGATATCTGGCACATCTTCTAGAACATGTTCAAGAGATTTCTCCTGCCCATAGTTTAAGTTAATTGATAAATCCGTGTTCTTGAGTGGTATATGCACCCAACCTGGTTCCGGAATATTCGATCGATCGTACAGCAAATCCGCGGATTCAATGGTTTTTCTGTTTTTTTCAATCGTAGTGGGTGTTTCAATTGCCTTATCCCGCCGAAGTCGATCCCGCAAAGCACTCAAAGTTGATTTACAGTCAATTTGTGAAAACGAAACAGAACGAAATGGCAATATCCCTTTCTGAGTGCTAGTGCTGCTTCCAATGCGAGATTCTGGTCTGGACAGCTGAGAAGCCCACTCGCTACTGGTTGGCTCGACCTCATCACCTAATGCAAGGGGTGGCGGTGATTTCGACTTCTCGCGAGTGCACATCATGAAAGCTTCCAAGTTGGAGAGACTTGTATTTGGTCTAATTGAGTGTAAGATACGGGCGGGTGTAGCGGGCACGCTAATACTCCCGCTACCACTCTTGTTGCTATTTTTGCTGATCTGTTTTAGTAGTTCAGTAGTCATCCCTGGATCTGAATCTTCTAGGCCACATGTTGATAGCTGACATTCATGGGTTTCGATACTGCTAGTCGTCGAATTATTATGAGGAATTCTAGGCTTGCGGGGCGGTGGTACTGGTGGGGGTGTTGGCGTAGAGGAGGCACGTGAAATGTTGCCAACTCGCAAAAGCTCCGTCAGTTCTTTAAGACGCTCTGATCTTTCGGAAATATTACACTGTTTATCTGAACCAGATTGTTTATCTAGACCGACTGACCTACAACCTTCATTAGAGACAGCTTCAGAGGAAACAGAAGGTTTGGATTTACGTCCAAAAGCTAGGCGTTGAAATCGGTCCAAGGTGTTACGTCGTTTATCCATCGTGTGCTGAAAACAAATAATTCAACAAAAGAAATATATTTAATGAATGTTCAATTTAAATTTTAATACAGTTTAGACTGTAGCGGAACATCATCAAGATAACTTCAAGCCAGAGAAACTAGTTTGAACGTTACGCATCATATAATAAGTAGATAACAAAATTGGCAAACAAAATATACGAAAAATCGTTTAATGTCTAATAAAATTTGGCAAGTACTTAAGTTCTAATAGAAGTCTAAAACGGCAAAGAATAGTAGTAGTTCGTTTCCGAAAAAAATGGGATCTATATAACCTTAAGATCTATATTTTGCAGTACAGAACAGGGTACATAAAGTATATTGTAAGGCAAAGCAAAATGCTATGGATTTAAATATACATACATATAAAAATATGTGTACAATGGAAAAAACTCACTACATACGCACACAGTTATATTTTTAGTATAAACAAGAATTTATATTGAATACAGAAGAGAGCGAGCGTAAAGAGCAGCTAAAATTGTAAATATGTTTATATGTATGTACCCGTGAACATATTAAAAAAATTTTACACAAATCACAGAATAGAGCACCACAGAGTACAAGAATATCTCAAACAAATTGTAGAACAAATATAACATCTATATACATTTGTATGCATAATAATGTCTGTAAGTAAATAAAAGTACGTAGTCAAATTTACAATCTTGCATCCCCCATGTGCTGTGTTTCCGTTTGCATGAACACATTTCTGTACACAAACATATGTACGTGTGAACATCAGCTGAATTCAGTAAAACTCAATCACATTGTTAATGATTCTCTGCTCATGAAAAATATCACAGAGCTTATTTAAAAAGAAGTTTTGTTTAGACAGTTGAAAGAAGAATTACTATAGACATGCAGTTTTATGCCCCGTACCTATTAAAAGGTTCGAAGGACTTATCAATGGTAAGCTAATCAAGTTAAATGATACAATAAATAAGAAAAATTTACTCAAATAATAAAAGTTTATCAAAAAATTCCATCATAAAAAACCGGAACTTAAAGCTCGTATTTTTCGTATATATTTTAATGTATAAATATTAGTAATATTTTCGAAGATAAGCTAATTTGTTTGAACAGTGTCAATACTTACATCTTTGTCGCAGCTTAGCCCAATTGTAGAAAACGCATAAGAACTGTCCAAAGTATGAGTACTTGGAAGGTGATTGATTTGCAGTGGAGTTTTTGTATGCTGAGGTATTGAGTTTTTCACTTTGCAACAGTTGGTTAACCTTAAATTATCCACCGACACGCTAGCGAAGGTTGAATGCAACGAAATATTAGAGGAATTGTTCGATTGGGAACAGCTCTTGTCAAAATTATGAAAAAACAATGAATTTTCGCTACGATCTGAAATTAGTTTACCTGGTGAATTTAAATCTATATGGACAGCACTCTCGATAGATATTTTAAATTTAGCTTCGGTTCTATGTGATTTCGGTAATTCAAACTCATTCGACTTTACCTTTTTATAGGAATCAATATAGTTTCTTTCTTCATTTTTAAACGGCCGTGCTATTTAGATATTCACTTGTTTCGTCCCTATTTATTGTGGCAGCCAAATAACTGGTTGATAAATCTTCTGTTTCCCCTGCTGTTTTCAGCCTCAGTTTTTGTTCTGAGTTGCTCTTTTGATTAAAGTCTTTTTTAAGATGTTCGTAACGATCGTAGCGTAGAATGCAAGTTGATTTCCGTTGCAATTTCTTACGCGACGTTGAGTCAGAGCTATTTTCAGCTGGAACTTGCGTGCAGCTGTTAGCGTTAGAGTAAATGTATTTTAAATCTGAGCAGCTTCTGGGTCCACGTCTTAGAGAATGAGTATTTGTCAACACCAATGGTTTTTTAAGCGGCACACAACTCAATGAGTGGGTATGTCGATGCTTTTGACACCTTTCCAATCGGCGTATTTTTAGTGCAGGCTCGACAAAATGGATGCTACTGGAAGCGGTCACTTCAAAGCAAATCCGAGTGCAAGATTTGGGTTTGGGCTGCACTGGTGGTGGATTCCGACGACCACAACGTAAATAAGAACTAAAATTACAGTCCCTGCAATGCCCAATTGTAGCATGATTTTTTCTACAAGTTGTGGAGACTTTCAATAACTGCTGCTCCTGTGTCTGCCGCTGAATAACTTTGTTATTAGTACAACCACGAATTTTTGGTAACACGCTACGAATATTATGCGGTAGAGAAAATGCTGACGCGTGGGGCACCTCAACTTTTGAGGCCTTATTCGTTGCCGATGTTTTTGTGTATTGTGCTATAGTTGATGTTTTTGACTTCTGTTGTTCTATTTCTACACACGGCAGCGACAGCGAGCCAACACTAACGTCATCATTAGCATCAACAACATTATCATTGGCTTTTTCTTCATCGGAGACAAAACGATACGACGACAAATCAGATACTGAATCCATGCACGAGCGATAAAAAGCAACGATGCCAGGCTGCTGCTGCTCTTGCCGTAGCTGTCGTCTCTCTCCGCAGCACCGTTCGCAAAACGACCATGCCGGCGAGCTTTCTGTAGCATTTTCACTTGAACGTTGAAGCTTTTCGCGCAGTCGATGCATCTGATTTGGTTTTTGGTTTTGCGGATCTTAATTTTGATTGTTATTGAATATCGTGGCTAGTTGTATTGTTCGGGAAGTTGGTTGGGCTTTCGGACAGTGATATATTTTTAATGATCTTTGATTCCTTCTGTTAGATATATTTATGATGTCATAAGTAGTCGACCATCAGTTGACATAATTCCAAATCTTCAGTTACTAAATGTTGATTTCTTGATACATATTAAAGGCCCAGTTAGGCAATTGTGAAGCTATTGGAGGATATTCTGATACTACTATAAACAGAACTCTATTACAATTTGGATCATATTTATATCTGAATTGAGAAAACTCTTGATGATTTAATAATGCTTTTATTGTTATTTTTGTATACTCACAGTTGCAACTGTGCAAATATTGCTGGTAATATAACAGTCCCGTAATAATTGTTGGAATGTTTGAAGCTAGTACAATATGAGCAGCTCTTATCTTCTCTGTATCATGGACGCTATCCAAGATAGCTCTGAACAAACAAATGAAACCCTTTGTTAGATTAAATTTATCAGAAGTACAATTTTAAACTTTCAAGCTTAAACCTGTTTTAAAACAGTGAGAATTTATACTTGTTTTAATTATGAAATCCATGGACGAAATATTTATAAACATATATGAATAATACAAACATAAAAGTATGTCTTATAAAAATGGTAAGGGTATAAGAGATTGTGTTCTAACATACGTATAAAAATCTTTGTAGCCGTGTAAAGCTAAATTTTATCTACAGTTTTTATCTAAGCATTTGGAAAGCAAATAAAAATTAACTTAAAAAAAACAGAACTAAACAGATGAAGATGCTTTCTTCCAATTTTCAACGGGCTTAGGGTATAAATATGTATACTTATGCACACCTGTCTATGTGTCTATATGCCTGTCTATATGAACCAATTGTTGAATTTACAATTTGTAAATGCACACATCTCGAATATTTGCCAACTTAAATGTGCTTAAATATTGCTTATTAAAAAAAAAAAAACAAACTAGGAAAGAATATATATTACGCTATTTATTATATTATAACAAGTAAGAGGTTCTAGTCGGGAGCTCCCGACTAGGGAATACCCTGAACCCTCTTAATGAAATTTTCTACAGTATATCTTATTGTACCATAGAATATTTGTGTATTCTCAAAAAGTCAACTGCATTTAAATTGTGGCTTAAATTGGTTGGCAATACAAGTTGAGTTATTAACTTGATTTATAGCTCTGCGGTGGTAGCGGGGAGGTGGCGATAGGTATAAAATGAAAGATCATTGATATATATATATAAATATTATTCTAGAAGCAACCTATCAAGTTTGGTGACTCTAGCTCTTATTATTTACCAAAATTGCTTAAAAAACGGGATTTCGATATACATTTTTATCGATTACTTGGAAACGGGGCAAGTTATCGATTATCGGAAACAAACTCGATCTGCGCAGGCACTAGGAGCACCTACATTTAAAATTTCAAGTCTCTAGCTCTTATAGGTTCTGAGATCCTTGCGTTCATACATACGGACGGACGGACGGACGGACGGACAGACAGACGGACATGGCTAGATCGACTCGGCTATTGATGCTGATCAAGAATATATATACTTTATGGGGTCGGAGATGCTTCCTTCTGCCTGTTACATACATTTGCATTTTGCACAAAAACATAATACCCCTTTTACCCATTTTTAATGGGTTCAGGGTATAAAAAGTAATGAATAGGAGGGAACAATTGAAACTGTAATTCAATATCTTTATACCCTATATCTTTCAAAATTATATAAAATAGTGTGTCCAAAAGTGTGTTTAGTTCTATAAGGAGACAATACGAACGTTTATTACGACAGTCCGATGTGTAGAGTATTTCGATTTGGCACTAAAATGTTTTAGGAAATTATACGGGTTACGTGCCTATAAAAATAAATGTAAAATAATCATAATTTAAACAAGTAAGAGGTTCTAGTCGGGAGCTCCCGAAAGGGGAACCCCGAAACCCACAATCCAACAAAAAGGGGGGGGGGGGGAAAGAGAGAGGGGGGGGGGGGGGGGAAAAAAAAAAAAAAAAAAAAAAAAAAAAAAAAATATACTTTCAGAGAACAACACGCGAGGTTGGAACCCTAACATTAATAATAAACCAAAATAACAAAAAAAAAAGAAAACAAAATAATATTTAAGGAGACGGGAAAGGGGGCAACGAACGGAAAACAGAAACGAGCGGGCGGGGGGGAGAGCAACACCCACAAAAAAAAAAACACCACCCGCTAGTCCGGGGCGGGGCGGCGGCGGACAGGCGGGCGGGCGGGCGGGCGGACGGGCGGACGGACGGAAGGGCGGACGGGCGGACAGAAAGAAAAAAAAACGTAGAAAGGGGAGCGGCGGGCATCCACCTTAATAAAATATAAAAAATCGGAAACGGAAAACACCTACTATCCGTTTTTTAATTTATTGGGGGAATAAGAAAACAACTCCATATTAATGCATAAATCCACAAAGTGTACTTCATTGTGGCCTAAACTAATTTACAGTACTTATAAACTATCAGTGCAAAAGCTTTCGAACTATGAAGCATCTGTAAGATATGGCTTCTTAATAAACATGTATTATTGAACAAAAAAAATAAAAAAAAGAGGTTCTAGTCAAAAAAAAAAAAAAAGGGGGGGGGGAAGGAAAAAAAAAAAAAAAAAAAAATATATAATTAGCGAGAACAAACCGGGGAATATTATAAAAAAAAGTAAAAAAAAAAGAATAAATAATTGGGAAGGGAGAGGATATCGGACACACACCGCGAGGGACAGGAGAAAGCAACATTAAACAGCTAGGGTAGGCTGGCGAACAGACGGAGGAGAGGAGGAGGGGCGAAGAAAGAAAGAAAACGAAAAAGAAAAAATATAAATAATAGGGCGGGGGGGGAGCACAGAATAGGGGAAAAAAAAACCCTAAGGGGGATAAAAATGACTTTAAAGACGGCAAAAAAATAGGAAAACGAATGAGTATTTAAAATATTGATTATAAAGTTTCATTTGTTTTGTGGTCAACATATCCCTCATGCATATGCATATATATTAAGAGCGAAAGTATGCCTTAGCAAAACATTCAACACGCAGTTAACTTTAGGAAAAATCATCTTCAAAATACAGTTGTGCTGCTCTTTGTGGCATACCTTTTACTTCTTTCTCTGAAGCTAAGTGAGCATTTGTATTGATGCAAAATCGGGTTTTTATGTTGTTGTTTTCTTTCGCTGTTTTTTCCTAAATGAAATTAATGCGAAATATGGGTTGCGGTTGCTCTGACTGGATTACCAAACTGAGTCCCTTGATCTTTTTGCCAGCAAAACAGCAAAAACTTTAAAGCACACTTTAAACACATATCAAAACGAAAAGAAGACTTGTTAAAGACCATTTGTTGAACTTAAGCAAATATAGTAGGATTTTAAACTTCTTTAATCACCAGATGAGTAAACAAAATAAATGAAATTTGCATGGGCATGCTGTGACCTATAAAGGCCTCGTAAATGTTAACGCATTTCACTCTGAC
This sequence comes from Drosophila ezoana, assembly GCA_035045725.1. Classification (NCBI taxonomy): domain Eukaryota; kingdom Metazoa; phylum Arthropoda; class Insecta; order Diptera; family Drosophilidae; genus Drosophila; species Drosophila ezoana. The sequence continues at coordinate 44,393 of JAWNOU010000029.1, forward strand.
CTTATTTTAGGCACTACACATTATTTATATCGATACATACCCGATAATACTTAAGCAAGTACTTTTTAAATATATATATCGGCCAAATATAGGCACCCGCTCATTTTATTTATTACTATCCGCGTACTTTGCACTATACAATTTTTGCAAAGCAATATTCGTGAGTGCGAGTCTTAAACAAAAAATAATATCAAATCATGTTTATTCTGTAACACTCCCGAGTATGACCGTTGTTAGTCGCGTTCGATTGTACTCCACCCATTCTCCCTACGAATCAGCCTATCAGCCTATTCACCTTGTCCTTAAACCAATTAATGTTTTAATTTTCATCTTCTCAAAATACATTTAATGGAATAAAAAAATCAGATTTGCTTCTAAATTGAAGATCAGCATCTCTTCGTTTAAAATATCGATGAATCGATACCATTTTGCGCATCTCTTATTTTAGCTTCTTACAGTCACACTGCAAGGTTTTTATTTCACAATAAAGTTTTTTTATAAAAATAATAATATTATCGTTGGGTAAATTATAATATACAGTTACAATTTAACATAATTTCTATTATGAAATTCAAATGAGATAAGCTTACGTAATACTTAATTAAATTTAATATGTCTTTAACTATTTTAGGTTGGACTTGTCATTATTTTTATATCAGAGCAGAGACTCAACAATGCTACAGTTTACATATGGAAGTCCGACAAAGCAACGGCGCAAAGACATAAAAAAAGTATCAGGTAATAATGCCATATTCATATAATGCTTATTATGTCCTTATAATATATTTTTTAGCTTTGTAGGAGTTTGTGTTTGAGAAACACCATTTAATACCCTGGCCGAAAACAATAATGGTGGTTCGTCAATAAACTACTGGCTAACAAAGAAGTGTTGCTTACCGCTGCCTAAAAAGCGTGACGTGAAAGTTTTTCATATAAGTTTGGCAAGCAAGGTAAGTTTATAAAGTCTGACATTACAAAGTACATTTAACAAGCGTAATACATAAAATTTGTAGAGCCTGGTTGCGACTACAGCGTTAATATTACATGCAATAAACCATTAGTTTGGATAAATGCTGGTAAACGGAGAGGTCAACTGTGTAATATGGCAAGAGTGCGGAATAGTGTCCGGTAAAAACTAGTTACGCGGACCAATGGCAGAATTCAAAACACATTTATCTACTCTGCTAATACAAGCTATGCCAAGGATTAACTGTCGACTGTCTGAAACTAACCAACATGTGGAGACACTGGCAGCCAGCTAGATTTTATTGTTTAGCATAGAGCGTGTTCGTGGGTATAACCTGGCAAGTGTAATGTAACATAGTAACTACTGTAGATGTAAAATAGTTTGTCCTGACTAACTTACGAAATGATTACCATACATGGCTAATTTTCCCCATCGAGAGCATTCGATTAGTTTTTTCTATCGATAGTTCGAGTGGCATTTAACCAGATAATTTATGCAATTAGCATCTCTAATTTAAGTAATTTTTAGCCGCGCTGCTGGAGCCGGAATAACTAATTTGAATAATAATGTGTTACAGCTTGTAAGTGTCAATTATTCCTAGAGTTTTCGATTTTTCTCCTATAATAAAATTGAACAATAAACATATTTCCGCCTAAACAAAAAGTAGCATCGGTAAAGCTTACTACGCAGATATAAATGGACATTGTGAAATTAAAATAAAGTAAAGCTTTTCCCCTATGCCCAGGCCGCTATTCGGCAACCGGACACTGAACATATCACTATGTCGACTGGTGCAAATAAAAAGGCTGCTGTTGCTGTTCAACAATGTATACATGGGCTCTAATACTGTTTTTCCCTAAGCAAATAATAAAATCGGTACTGCTTCGTACACAGATGTAAATGGCGTCCCATCTTGGTCATTATGAAATTAAAATAAAGTTAGTTTACGAGTTTGATAACCTTGTTTATAAATATAGCGGTCACATAACTATTTTCCTATGCCCCGGCCGCCATAGGTCAACCGGGCACGATATTCTACTGCGGCGGCGGCTGAAAATACAAATTTCGCTGTTGTTGTCACCGTTCTAGCCAGATTGGAAGCATTTGAAGCAACATCCCTTACATGTCGCTGCTGCCTTAGGAAGGGCTACTGCCTCAGGAAGGGTTACTGCTATGCACAAGCCGTTGTAGGAGTCCTTGGTGCCACGACATTGCTAACCAATGCTGCTGTTGCACTTTCGGATACGTCTATGTTGCTTTTACATGCGTGATTAGGTTTATTGAAATATTTTTACTTAATCTAATAAACATCCGATTTTGAGTTTTACAGGTATGGCTGGAACGTGCTATAGCTGCTGACACACCCAGCCTATACCATCTGCTGGATGTCCGGAAATGCTTGCGGCTGCTGCTCATCCTGAAGTTGGAGTTTGAGTGGCCTCTAAAACAAATATAAATAATTTTTAACTGTAAACCCAACGTAGATCCTTCTTGATGCAGTCAATATGGTGGTATGGGCCGGATCGGAACACTTACTAACTTTTGGTTATTAAAGCTTCTTAATTGAACTTGAATAATACGTGCTACATTACGATTACGCTTTACCATGAACATCTCATCATTATTGGAATACCGAAGCAAGTCACCCCTATAGAAACGGCTTGCTAAAAATTAAGTTGTATTGTATTAAAATACCGGTTGTTGCTATTCATAGAAATACGTACATACATATGTTCAAATATAGTTTTTCTGAAAATGTGTATAAACTTCAGCATCTTGTTGTTTTTTTAACATTCATTCAAAATTTAAGATATTAAGTTTGCCCATCTCGCAGGTAGACAATGTGAAGCTGTCGTTGGTAGATTTAAAAAATCCACTGAAATCATAATTACATTATTTTTCTTGCAATCTAAAAATTTAACGTTCGTTTTCACTAAATCTATTTTGATTAAAATAAAAAAAACTACTTAATCCAATTTATAAATATTAAGAGAAGAAGGAAGCTAATTATTTTATGAAAAAGAAAGGGACATTATTATCAACAAAATAAGACAACTAATTTCATAAAAAGAGAGAAAACCTTTTTCACATTTTTAATTCTAGGCAAAGTCTAATACATGTTAAGAGAAGAAAAAGGTCAACCATTTTATGAAAAAGAGAACCAATTCAAATTTAATTATCTTCTAAAAAGGAACAAATTATACATAATTGGCTAAGAAAATTTTCTATTTCAAATTTCACGGATATTTGGCTCAATACAAAGGGCGAAGAAGAAAAAAGCCACTTTTCACTAAATATATTTTGATTAAAAGGAAAAAACAACTAAATTCAATTTATAAATATTAAGAGAAGAAGGAAGCTAATTATTTTATGAAAAAGAAAGGGACATTATTATCAACAAAATAAGACAACTAATTTCATAAAAAGAGAGAAAACCTTTTTCACATTTTTAATTCTAGGCAAAGTCTAATACATGTTAAGAGAAGAAAAAGGTCAACCATTTTATGAAAAAGAGAACCAATTCAAATTTAATTATCTTCTAAAAAGGAACAAATTATACATAATTGGCTAAGAAAATTTTCTATTTCAAATTTCACGGATATTTGGCTCAATACAAAGGGCGAAGAAGAAAAAAGCCACTTTTCACTAAATATATTTTGATTAAAAGGAAAAAACAACTAAATTCAATTTATAAATATTAAGAGAAGAAGGAAGCTAATTATTTTATGAAAAAGAAAGGGACATTATTATCAACAAAATAAGACAACTAATTTCATAAAAAGAGAGAAAACCTTTTTCACATTTTTAATTCTAGGCAAAGTCTAATACATGTTAAGAGAAGAAAAAGGTCAACCATTTTATGAAAAAGAGAACCAATTCAAATTTAATTATCTTCTAAAAAGGAACAAATTATACATAATTGGCTAAGAAAATTTTCTATTTCAAATTTCACGGATATTTGGCTCAATACAAAGGGCGAAGAAGAAAAAAGCCACTTTTCACTAAATATATTTTGATTAAAAGGAAAAAACAACTAAATTCAATTTATAAATATTAAGAGAAGAAGGAAGCTAATTATTTTATGAAAAAGAAAGGGACATTATTATCAACAAAATAAGACAACTAATTTCATAAAAAGAGAGAAAACCTTTTTCACATTTTTAATTCTAGGCAAAGTCTAATACATGTTAAGAGAAGAAAAAGGTCAACCATTTTATGAAAAAGAGAACCAATTCAAATTTAATTATCTTCTAAAAAGGAACAAATTATACATAATTGGCTAAGAAAATTTTCTATTTCAAATTTCACGGATATTTGGCTCAATACAAAGGGCGAAGAAGAAAAAAGCCACTTTTCACTAAATATATTTTGATTAAAAGGAAAAAACAACTAAATTCAATTTATAAATATTAAGAGAAGAAGGAAGCTAATTATTTTATGAAAAAGAAAGGGACATTATTATCAACAAAATAAGACAACTAATTTCATAAAAAGAGAGAAAACCTTTTTCACATTTTTAATTCTAGGCAAAGTCTAATACATGTTAAGAGAAGAAAAAGGTCAACCATTTTATGAAAAAGAGAACCAATTCAAATTTAATTATCTTCTAAAAAGGAACAAATTATACATAATTGGCTAAGAAAATTTTCTATTTCAAATTTCACGGATATTTGGCTCAATACAAAGGGCGAAGAAGAAAAAAGCCACTTTTCACTAAATATATTTTGATTAAAAGGAAAAAACAACTAAATTCAATTTATAAATATTAAGAGAAGAAGGAAGCTAATTATTTTATGAAAAAGAAAGGGACATTATTATCAACAAAATAAGACAACTAATTTCATAAAAAGAGAGAAAACCTTTTTCACATTTTTAATTCTAGGCAAAGTCTAATACATGTTAAGAGAAGAAAAAGGTCAACCATTTTATGAAAAAGAGAACCAATTCAAATTTAATTATCTTCTAAAAAGGAACAAATTATACATAATTGGCTAAGAAAATTTTCTATTTCAAATTTCACGGATATTTGGCTCAATACAAAGGGCGAAGAAGAAAAAAGCCACTTTTCACTAAATATATTTTGATTAAAAGGAAAAAACAACTAAATTCAATTTATAAATATTAAGAGAAGAAGGAAGCTAATTATTTTATGAAAAAGAAAGGGACATTATTATCAACAAAATAAGACAACTAATTTCATAAAAAGAGAGAAAACCTTTTTCACATTTTTAATTCTAGGCAAAGTCTAATACATGTTAAGAGAAGAAAAAGGTCAACCATTTTATGAAAAAGAGAACCAATTCAAATTTAATTATCTTCTAAAAAGGAACAAATTATACATAATTGGCTAAGAAAATTTTCTATTTCAAATTTCACGGATATTTGGCTCAATACAAAGGGCGAAGAAGAAAAAAGCCACTTTTCACTAAATATATTTTGATTAAAAGGAAAAAACAACTAAATTCAATTTATAAATATTAAGAGAAGAAGGAAGCTAATTATTTTATGAAAAAGAAAGGGACATTATTATCAACAAAATAAGACAACTAATTTCATAAAAAGAGAGAAAACCTTTTTCACATTTTTAATTCTAGGCAAAGTCTAATACATGTTAAGAGAAGAAAAAGGTCAACCATTTTATGAAAAAGAGAACCAATTCAAATTTAATTATCTTCTAAAAAGGAACAAATTATACATAATTGGCTAAGAAAATTTTCTATTTCAAATTTCACGGATATTTGGCTCAATACAAAGGGCGAAGAAGAAAAAAGCCACTTTTCACTAAATATATTTTGATTAAAAGGAAAAAACAACTAAATTCAATTTATAAATATTAAGAGAAGAAGGAAGCTAATTATTTTATGAAAAAGAAAGGGACATTATTATCAACAAAATAAGACAACTAATTTCATAAAAAGAGAGAAAACCTTTTTCACATTTTTAATTCTAGGCAAAGTCTAATACATGTTAAGAGAAGAAAAAGGTCAACCATTTTATGAAAAAGAGAACCAATTCAAATTTAATTATCTTCTAAAAAGGAACAAATTATACATAATTGGCTAAGAAAATTTTCTATTTCAAATTTCACGGATATTTGGCTCAATACAAAGGGCGAAGAAGAAAAAAGCCACTTTTCACTAAATATATTTTGATTAAAAGGAAAAAACAACTAAATTCAATTTATAAATATTAAGAGAAGAAGGAAGCTAATTATTTTATGAAAAAGAAAGGGACATTATTATCAACAAAATAAGACAACTAATTTCATAAAAAGAGAGAAAACCTTTTTCACATTTTTAATTCTAGGCAAAGTCTAATACATGTTAAGAGAAGAAAAAGGTCAACCATTTTATGAAAAAGAGAACCAATTCAAATTTAATTATCTTCTAAAAAGGAACAAATTATACATAATTGGCTAAGAAAATTTTCTATTTCAAATTTCACGGATATTTGGCTCAATACAAAGGGCGAAGAAGAAAAAAGCCACTTTTCACTAAATATATTTTGATTAAAAGGAAAAAACAACTAAATTCAATTTATAAATATTAAGAGAAGAAGGAAGCTAATTATTTTATGAAAAAGAAAGGGACATTATTATCAACAAAATAAGACAACTAATTTCATAAAAAGAGAGAAAACCTTTTTCACATTTTTAATTCTAGGCAAAGTCTAATACATGTTAAGAGAAGAAAAAGGTCAACCATTTTATGAAAAAGAGAACCAATTCAAATTTAATTATCTTCTAAAAAGGAACAAATTATACATAATTGGCTAAGAAAATTTTCTATTTCAAATTTCACGGATATTTGGCTCAATACAAAGGGCGAAGAAGAAAAAAGCCACTTTTCACTAAATATATTTTGATTAAAAGGAAAAAACAACTAAATTCAATTTATAAATATTAAGAGAAGAAGGAAGCTAATTATTTTATGAAAAAGAAAGGGACATTATTATCAACAAAATAAGACAACTAATTTCATAAAAAGAGAGAAAACCTTTTTCACATTTTTAATTCTAGGCAAAGTCTAATACATGTTAAGAGAAGAAAAAGGTCAACCATTTTATGAAAAAGAGAACCAATTCAAATTTAATTATCTTCTAAAAAGGAACAAATTATACATAATTGGCTAAGAAAATTTTCTATTTCAAATTTCACGGATATTTGGCTCAATACAAAGGGCGAAGAAGAAAAAAGCCACTTTTCACTAAATATATTTTGATTAAAAGGAAAAAACAACTAAATTCAATTTATAAATATTAAGAGAAGAAGGAAGCTAATTATTTTATGAAAAAGAAAGGGACATTATTATCAACAAAATAAGACAACTAATTTCATAAAAAGAGAGAAAACCTTTTTCACATTTTTAATTCTAGGCAAAGTCTAATACATGTTAAGAGAAGAAAAAGGTCAACCATTTTATGAAAAAGAGAACCAATTCAAATTTAATTATCTTCTAAAAAGGAACAAATTATACATAATTGGCTAAGAAAATTTTCTATTTCAAATTTCACGGATATTTGGCTCAATACAAAGGGCGAAGAAGAAAAAAGCCACTTTTCACTAAATATATTTTGATTAAAAGGAAAAAACAACTAAATTCAATTTATAAATATTAAGAGAAGAAGGAAGCTAATTATTTTATGAAAAAGAAAGGGACATTATTATCAACAAAATAAGACAACTAATTTCATAAAAAGAGAGAAAACCTTTTTCACATTTTTAATTCTAGGCAAAGTCTAATACATGTTAAGAGAAGAAAAAGGTCAACCATTTTATGAAAAAGAGAACCAATTCAAATTTAATTATCTTCTAAAAAGGAACAAATTATACATAATTGGCTAAGAAAATTTTCTATTTCAAATTTCACGGATATTTGGCTCAATACAAAGGGCGAAGAAGAAAAAAGCCACTTTTCACTAAATATATTTTGATTAAAAGGAAAAAACAACTAAATTCAATTTATAAATATTAAGAGAAGAAGGAAGCTAATTATTTTATGAAAAAGAAAGGGACATTATTATCAACAAAATAAGACAACTAATTTCATAAAAAGAGAGAAAACCTTTTTCACATTTTTAATTCTAGGCAAAGTCTAATACATGTTAAGAGAAGAAAAAGGTCAACCATTTTATGAAAAAGAGAACCAATTCAAATTTAATTATCTTCTAAAAAGGAACAAATTATACATAATTGGCTAAGAAAATTTTCTATTTCAAATTTCACGGATATTTGGCTCAATACAAAGGGCGAAGAAGAAAAAAGCCACTTTTCACTAAATATATTTTGATTAAAAGGAAAAAACAACTAAATTCAATTTATAAATATTAAGAGAAGAAGGAAGCTAATTATTTTATGAAAAAGAAAGGGACATTATTATCAACAAAATAAGACAACTAATTTCATAAAAAGAGAGAAAACCTTTTTCACATTTTTAATTCTAGGCAAAGTCTAATACATGTTAAGAGAAGAAAAAGGTCAACCATTTTATGAAAAAGAGAACCAATTCAAATTTAATTATCTTCTAAAAAGGAACAAATTATACATAATTGGCTAAGAAAATTTTCTATTTCAAATTTCACGGATATTTGGCTCAATACAAAGGGCGAAGAAGAAAAAAGCCACTTTTCACTAAATATATTTTGATTAAAAGGAAAAAACAACTAAATTCAATTTATAAATATTAAGAGAAGAAGGAAGCTAATTATTTTATGAAAAAGAAAGGGACATTATTATCAACAAAATAAGACAACTAATTTCATAAAAAGAGAGAAAACCTTTTTCACATTTTTAATTCTAGGCAAAGTCTAATACATGTTAAGAGAAGAAAAAGGTCAACCATTTTATGAAAAAGAGAACCAATTCAAATTTAATTATCTTCTAAAAAGGAACAAATTATACATAATTGGCTAAGAAAATTTTCTATTTCAAATTTCACGGATATTTGGCTCAATACAAAGGGCGAAGAAGAAAAAAGCCACTTTTCACTAAATATATTTTGATTAAAAGGAAAAAACAACTAAATTCAATTTATAAATATTAAGAGAAGAAGGAAGCTAATTATTTTATGAAAAAGAAAGGGACATTATTATCAACAAAATAAGACAACTAATTTCATAAAAAGAGAGAAAACCTTTTTCACATTTTTAATTCTAGGCAAAGTCTAATACATGTTAAGAGAAGAAAAAGGTCAACCATTTTATGAAAAAGAGAACCAATTCAAATTTAATTATCTTCTAAAAAGGAACAAATTATACATAATTGGCTAAGAAAATTTTCTATTTCAAATTTCACGGATATTTGGCTCAATACAAAGGGCGAAGAAGAAAAAAGCCACTTTTCACTAAATATATTTTGATTAAAAGGAAAAAACAACTAAATTCAATTTATAAATATTAAGAGAAGAAGGAAGCTAATTATTTTATGAAAAAGAAAGGGACATTATTATCAACAAAATAAGACAACTAATTTCATAAAAAGAGAGAAAACCTTTTTCACATTTTTAATTCTAGGCAAAGTCTAATACATGTTAAGAGAAGAAAAAGGTCAACCATTTTATGAAAAAGAGAACCAATTCAAATTTAATTATCTTCTAAAAAGGAACAAATTATACATAATTGGCTAAGAAAATTTTCTATTTCAAATTTCACGGATATTTGGCTCAATACAAAGGGCGAAGAAGAAAAAAGCCACTTTTCACTAAATATATTTTGATTAAAAGGAAAAAACAACTAAATTCAATTTATAAATATTAAGAGAAGAAGGAAGCTAATTATTTTATGAAAAAGAAAGGGACATTATTATCAACAAAATAAGACAACTAATTTCATAAAAAGAGAGAAAACCTTTTTCACATTTTTAATTCTAGGCAAAGTCTAATACATGTTAAGAGAAGAAAAAGGTCAACCATTTTATGAAAAAGAGAACCAATTCAAATTTAATTATCTTCTAAAAAGGAACAAATTATACATAATTGGCTAAGAAAATTTTCTATTTCAAATTTCACGGATATTTGGCTCAATACAAAGGGCGAAGAAGAAAAAAGCCACTTTTCACTAAATATATTTTGATTAAAAGGAAAAAACAACTAAATTCAATTTATAAATATTAAGAGAAGAAGGAAGCTAATTATTTTATGAAAAAGAAAGGGACATTATTATCAACAAAATAAGACAACTAATTTCATAAAAAGAGAGAAAACCTTTTTCACATTTTTAATTCTAGGCAAAGTCTAATACATGTTAAGAGAAGAAAAAGGTCAACCATTTTATGAAAAAGAGAACCAATTCAAATTTAATTATCTTCTAAAAAGGAACAAATTATACATAATTGGCTAAGAAAATTTTCTATTTCAAATTTCACGGATATTTGGCTCAATACAAAGGGCGAAGAAGAAAAAAGCCACTTTTCACTAAATATATTTTGATTAAAAGGAAAAAACAACTAAATTCAATTTATAAATATTAAGAGAAGAAGGAAGCTAATTATTTTATGAAAAAGAAAGGGACATTATTATCAACAAAATAAGACAACTAATTTCATAAAAGAGAGAAAACCTTTTTCACATTTTTAATTCTAGGCAAAGTCTAATACATGTTAAGAGAAGAAAAAGGTCAACCATTTTATGAAAAAGAGAACCAATTCAAATTTAATTATCTTCTAAAAAGGAACAAATTATACATAATTGGCTAAGAAAATTTTCTATTTCAAATTTCACGGATATTTGGCTCAATACAAAGGGCGAAGAAGAAAAAAGCCACTTTTCACTAAATATATTTTGATTAAAAGGAAAAAACAACTAAATTCAATTTATAAATATTAAGAGAAGAAGGAAGCTAATTATTTTATGAAAAAGAAAGGGACATTATTATCAACAAAATAAGACAACTAATTTCATAAAAAGAGAGAAAACCTTTTTCACATTTTTAATTCTAGGCAAAGTCTAATACATGTTAAGAGAAGAAAAAGGTCAACCATTTTATGAAAAAGAGAACCAATTCAAATTTAATTATCTTCTAAAAAGGAACAAATTATACATAATTGGCTAAGAAAATTTTCTATTTCAAATTTCACGGATATTTGGCTCAATACAAAGGGCGAAGAAGAAAAAAGCCACTTTTCACTAAATATATTTTGATTAAAAGGAAAAAACAACTAAATTCAATTTATAAATATTAAGAGAAGAAGGAAGCTAATTATTTTATGAAAAAGAAAGGGACATTATTATCAACAAAATAAGACAACTAATTTCATAAAAAGAGAGAAAACCTTTTTCACATTTTTAATTCTAGGCAAAGTCTAATACATGTTAAGAGAAGAAAAAGGTCAACCATTTTATGAAAAAGAGAACCAATTCAAATTTAATTATCTTCTAAAAAGGAACAAATTATACATAATTGGCTAAGAAAATTTTCTATTTCAAATTTCACGGATATTTGGCTCAATACAAAGGGCGAAGAAGAAAAAAGCCACTTTTCACTAAATATATTTTGATTAAAAGGAAAAAACAACTAAATTCAATTTATAAATATTAAGAGAAGAAGGAAGCTAATTATTTTATGAAAAAGAAAGGGACATTATTATCAACAAAATAAGACAACTAATTTCATAAAAAGAGAGAAAACCTTTTTCACATTTTTAATTCTAGGCAAAGTCTAATACATGTTAAGAGAAGAAAAAGGTCAACCATTTTATGAAAAAGAGAACCAATTCAAATTTAATTATCTTCTAAAAAGGAACAAATTATACATAATTGGCTAAGAAAATTTTCTATTTCAAATTTCACGGATATTTGGCTCAATACAAAGGGCGAAGAAGAAAAAAGCCACTTTTCACTAAATATATTTTGATTAAAAGGAAAAAACAACTAAATTCAATTTATAAATATTAAGAGAAGAAGGAAGCTAATTATTTTATGAAAAAGAAAGGGACATTATTATCAACAAAATAAGACAACTAATTTCATAAAAGAGAGAAAACCTTTTTCACATTTTTAATTCTAGGCAAAGTCTAATACATGTTAAGAGAAGAAAAAGGTCAACCATTTTATGAAAAAGAGAACCAATTCAAATTTAATTATCTTCTAAAAAGGAACAAATTATACATAATTGGCTAAGAAAATTTTCTATTTCAAATTTCACGGATATTTGGCTCAATACAAAGGGCGAAGAAGAAAAAAGCCACTTTTCACTAAATATATTTTGATTAAAAGGAAAAAACAACTAAATTCAATTTATAAATATTAAGAGAAGAAGGAAGCTAATTATTTTATGAAAAAGAAAGGGACATTATTATCAACAAAATAAGACAACTAATTTCATAAAAAGAGAGAAAACCTTTTTCACATTTTTAATTCTAGGCAAAGTCTAATACATGTTAAGAGAAGAAAAAGGTCAACCATTTTATGAAAAAAGAGAACCAATTCAAATTTAATTATCTTCTAAAAAGGAACAAATTATACATAATTGGCTAAGAAAATTTTCTATTTCAAATTTCACGGATATTTGGCTCAATACAAAGGGCGAAGAAGAAAAAAGCCACTTTTCACTAAATATATTTTGATTAAAAGGAAAAAACAACTAAATTCAATTTATAAATATTAAGAGAAGAAGGAAGCTAATTATTTTATGAAAAAGAAAGGGACATTATTATCAACAAAATAAGACAACTAATTTCATAAAAAGAGAGAAAACCTTTTTCACATTTTTAATTCTAGGCAAAGTCTAATACATGTTAAGAGAAGAAAAAGGTCAACCATTTTATGAAAAAGAGAACCAATTCAAATTTAATTATCTTCTAAAAAGGAACAAATTATACATAATTGGCTAAGAAAATTTTCTATTTCAAATTTCACGGATATTTGGCTCAATACAAAGGGCGAAGAAGAAAAAAGCCACTTTTCACTAAATATATTTTGATTAAAAGGAAAAAACAACTAAATTCAATTTATAAATATTAAGAGAAGAAGGAAGCTAATTATTTTATGAAAAAGAAAGGGACATTATTATCAACAAAATAAGACAACTAATTTCATAAAAAGAGAGAAAACCTTTTTCACATTTTTAATTCTAGGCAAAGTCTAATACATGTTAAGAGAAGAAAAAGGTCAACCATTTTATGAAAAAGAGAACCAATTCAAATTTAATTATCTTCTAAAAAGGAACAAATTATACATAATTGGCTAAGAAAATTTTCTATTTCAAATTTCACGGATATTTGGCTCAATACAAAGGGCGAAGAAGAAAAAAGCCACTTTTCACTAAATATATTTTGATTAAAAGGAAAAAACAACTAAATTCAATTTATAAATATTAAGAGAAGAAGGAAGCTAATTATTTTATGAAAAAGAAAGGGACATTATTATCAACAAAATAAGACAACTAATTTCATAAAAAGAGAGAAAACCTTTTTCACATTTTTAATTCTAGGCAAAGTCTAATACATGTTAAGAGAAGAAAAAGGTCAACCATTTTATGAAAAAGAGAACCAATTCAAATTTAATTATCTTCTAAAAAGGAACAAATTATACATAATTGGCTAAGAAAATTTTCTATTTCAAATTTCACGGATATTTGGCTCAATACAAAGGGCGAAGAAGAAAAAAGCCACTTTTCACTAAATATATTTTGATTAAAAGGAAAAAACAACTAAATTCAATTTATAAATATTAAGAGAAGAAGGAAGCTAATTATTTTATGAAAAAGAAAGGGACATTATTATCAACAAAATAAGACAACTAATTTCATAAAAAGAGAGAAAACCTTTTTCACATTTTTAATTCTAGGCAAAGTCTAATACATGTTAAGAGAAGAAAAAGGTCAACCATTTTATGAAAAAGAGAACCAATTCAAATTTAATTATCTTCTAAAAAGGAACAAATTATACATAATTGGCTAAGAAAATTTTCTATTTCAAATTTCACGGATATTTGGCTCAATACAAAGGGCGAAGAAGAAAAAAGCCACTTTTCACTAAATATATTTTGATTAAAAGGAAAAAACAACTAAATTCAATTTATAAATATTAAGAGAAGAAGGAAGCTAATTATTTTATGAAAAAGAAAGGGACATTATTATCAACAAAATAAGACAACTAATTTCATAAAA
>JAWNOU010000030.1:0-31474 GCA_035045725.1 Drosophila ezoana
CCTGTAAATCTTAGGGGAATTCATAATTCTCTTGTAATATAATCATGTATATTGGAACCAATCGATTGCTTTCATTTAATGCTTTTGTTATATTTTAATATTAATCGGTGAATATTTATCTTGTCTGTCGAGTACCGTACGATTTTCTGGTTGCTATGGTAGGGAGGGTATGAATGACAACTAACACTTCGCGGTGTTTGTCAGACATGGCTTACACGATAAGGATATAAAGATAATTTTTATAATAGTATATGATCGACCGGCAGGCCTACATTGATCAAAAACAATAAGTTGTGCCCTGAACCCAACACCCCGCGTCAAAAGTTGAGCCACTATGGGCGAAAGCATAGAAGTTGCGATCGAATGTGGACACTGCATGTGGAAGGTAGCGTCGACTGCCACACCGTGTACATTTGAGCACTACATAAGAAATGGCACCCTACTTAGGGGCAGAGTAGGAAATGCAACTATCCTAGATTATATTTGGTTTTCGCAGGTATATCTCTGATTAAATTTTTTTTTCCTTCTAATTGAGAGTTATACTACACAGAAATTGCCCACGATCGTTTAGTTAAGTTGAGGGTGTATTTCCCCGACATGCTCTGGTTATCCCATCCTAATTTCAATATAATTTTTTACTATTTTCGGAATTAACTGAAAAATTGTTAAGCCAAAATAGACTTTTGAAGGTGTAACAACGATAGGTATATTTAGCAGTACCCTTGTATTACTATAAATTTGGTATAAGCGTTCTTGAAGGTATGGAATTCCAATTATCTGGAGCTATTCGGGAAACTGACCTATTTTTCATGAGAAGCTTAGAGTCAAAATCGGCAATAGTAATCATTACATAAAACAATGACAACAGGAAACCCAATTTTGCCTATTTTTATTTCAATAGCATACTCGCGACGCATTTGCGTGGTGGCTAGCACACTAGCATGACTTGCTCTTGCTCTAGAGGGGTGTCTTGAAATAGTGCGTCGGCGTTAGCTTCCGTTGAACGTTGGAACCGCTGTAGTTCCAGTGCCCATCGCGCGACCCTGCTTGAGGCTCTCGATCGAGTTGAGCCACATTAGTGACAGATGATCCGTTATCATTCTATATGGTAACTTTTTTTTTGGCAACGTACGGTTCGGATCGACCATACGGTTGCCAGGCACTCTTTCTGGGTGGCGGAAAAGTTCACTTCGGCTTTCAGCAACTTCCGGCTCGCATACGCTATCACCCGCTCCTGTCCCCCAATTGTCTGCGTCAGCCTCCGCCGAGGCCATACTCACTCGCAACAAGTCTGCAAGACGGAATTTGGCGGAAAGCCAACACATGGGCAGTCGTAAAGCTATCCTATAAGTGTCCTGTTCTTGTTTCAATGCCCATTTCCGCCCTTTCTTTAAGAGCGCTGTGAGCGGCTGTACCTGAGTCGCGAAGTTGGGAACGAAGCGCCTGTACCATGACGCCATCCCGAAACACTGCCGAAATTCCTTACAAATTGTCCGGGCGCTCATTTTATGTATCGCCTCCACCTTCTCTGGATCGGTACGTATTCCTTCCCCTCTAGACAAACCTCTCCCGGAAGAAGCTGGCACTTCTTGCTATTTATCCAGAGATTACAGCCGCCCTTAGCCGGCGGAACACCTCCCTCAAATTCTCAAGATGTTGCTCTTCTGCCAGTACCCGTGCCTCAAGTCCAGAGTGGAGATGAACCGGGCGTGAAGCAACCGCTCAAGGATGTGATTAATCCGAGGAACAGGACAAACATCTGGGATGGAATGCGCGTTGAGTTGCCGGAAGTCGATGCA
Organism: Drosophila ezoana; assembly: GCA_035045725.1. Classification (NCBI taxonomy): domain Eukaryota; kingdom Metazoa; phylum Arthropoda; class Insecta; order Diptera; family Drosophilidae; genus Drosophila; species Drosophila ezoana. The sequence goes on from JAWNOU010000030.1 coordinate 1,800, forward strand.
CATATGCACGATGCACTCGGCAGTCTTCTTCTTCACTAAGACGATTGGGGCGCTGTGCGGACTACGCGACGGCTCGATAGCACCTTCCTGGATCAGCTCATACACCTGTTCGTCAATCACCCTCTGCATGGCCGGAATAATATCTCTGTTTCAATGGATTGGCGTCCTTAAGCCGAATCCTGTGCTCAGCGATGTGCGAGACTCCCTGCAGCACCTCGAACTCCCTTAGTTCCGGATCCAGATCCGCTGGCCACTTTGCCTCCAACTCAAAATAGAGCTCCACGATTGCTTGACTCTGGCAGTCGCTCCTGATCCCCTGTGTCCGTGTGGATTCTAGCCGTTGCTCCTAATCCCTCCGTTCTCTGGCACATTCCCGACGGGCTGCCTCCATGACCAGCGTAGATCTGCCTTTGCAGCTCTACGTGCCACCACATGCGTCTTCTTCAAGCTCTCGATCCGATCCCGGCCTCGCTTCCTTCATTTTCTTTTCCGTCAATTGCCGAGCAGGTGCTCCCCTTTCATGACTGGGAGGCCTTTCTTTGGTTCATTTTTCGTATCTTTTTCTGTTGGTTGCCGAGCAGGCTCTCCCGCTTCTTGACGCGTGAGGCCTTCTTTCGGCTCTCTTCATTTCCCAGGACCCACGGGCGGTGACGTCATCGTCTTTAGGACCAGCTCCGCCTTGCCGTAGTGTGTGAGTCAGCATTGCACCCAAGAAGTCAATCCCCAAGATGAAGTGGTCTAGCATCGAAGGCATGATGAGCATTACCATACTGATCTCCGCTAGGCCAACGTCTAACCTCAACGCCTTCCATACTTCGAGCGTGAAACGGCCACCGTCCACCCTTAGTGGAATACTACGTCCCATGTGTATCGGCGCCGACCCGATCCTGGCCTGGGCGACGCCGTTGCCCGTTTTTCGCCTCCGTGCGGCGACAACAATCCTGGCTTCTTCTGCCCCGGCTCCCACATACCCAACAGAACAAGACGGGTGCGTTGGGACATTCCCTGGCATAGCGACCATCCTGTGCGCACCTACGACATGCTCGTCGCGGATCATACCAGGTTCCGGCCTCTTGGGTTCATTTGGTGGGCAACTTCCGCTGTAATGTTCTTCCCCATTCTGTGCTACACGTACCCATGGCCACTTGACTCCCTGACTTGCTTCCCGAGTATTCCGCCTTCTGCCTCATAACCGTCTCATTCTTCACGGCCAGCTGGGTAAGCTGGGACAAGGTGGAGAAACCTTGCCGTCGCACGTAAAGCCTGTAATCGGGAGCGGCGATTTCGTAGATCCGGTGCATCTCCTGGGCCGGTCCATATCTGACATGATGATCAGGTATTCCTTGAATTCCTCTCCCACTCGTTGCCTGCGGGATCGGATTTTGTCCTCAAGCCTTTCGAAGTAGCGTGGAGGCAGAAAGAACTCTAAGAAACGCCTCCTAAACACTGACCATGGCACATCCCTAAGACCACTACTCAAGAACCTTCAAGCGGCCCTGTCGCCGAATACCTCGCTCGATGCCCGAGGCGATCGATCAATGGCAATACCATACTTGATGGCGCGCTGCTCTAGGTCCTCTAGGAACCCAAGATGTTCGGAGCGGCCATCATGCCTCATGCCCCACTTCCGTACTTGCTCCGGAACGTTTGTCCGACTGAGGGCGTGGGCTGGTGAACTAGACTCTTCGGGTTGAGTACTTGTAAGATACTGATTTATTCTTACGAATCCTAAGTCTTATATATTAACAGCGTGTCTTATTTTAGGTCTGCTGTCAATGCATTATCGGCAGCAGCGGTCACTTTTGTGTTTAATTGGGGTCTTTTTACCCTTGTTACTTATTATTCTAACATGATATTTCTTGAGCGACCACATTTGCGCTATCTATTTTTATGCTGCTGGCTGCAGTTGTACAATATGGTGTGAGATATATTTTTACCGTGGGTCAAAGTGAGACTCGGTGTCGCGTGTTCATGTGTGAACGTTCTGCGGACGTCCGAGAAGTTTTACAATATAAGTTTTTACCGAGGGTCTAAGTGACACAATAATAATTACGATAAAATTAATGCTCTTAATAACAAAGCGGTGTTGGAAATTTAAATCTTGTATTACAACGTGGTGATCTTTTAAATATTGAACCTTACTTAGAATCTTACCTTATTCCTCAAAACTACTTATCAAAGATGCTTTTAATGGATCCCACATAACTTTGTGTATTTCTTTTACTTCTCCTATTTAAGAGGGCACAATGGTTTTTTATCTTTTGTTTATCTTTTCTGAGCCCTCACAATTGACCTTAAATTTGAATGCGTCTTTCAATGGTTTCTACTGAATTCTTTGCTGTAGTGCATAAAATTGATCTTTCCATTTTGACCAAAACTCTTTCTACATTCTTTGAACCAGTTTCAAACTATCTAAGTTGCCTATGACTCTTTCTAGATGATATATTACTGACTTGACTCCGGCTTCCCAAACACTCCCGAAGTGATGTCCTGCCGGCGGGATAAAATGCCACTGAACTTTTTCAATTTCTTCAACAGCTATTACTTTTTTTTCCTAAGTATTTCCTGAATGTTCTATTTTGTCACTTTGGTAACTGGTCTTGTGGAATTTTCATCATGTAATTTAATTTTTACTACCCCGACGTTGATGTCGTTTCCTCTATCATATACCACTCTTGTGTATGTTTTCTTTGCTTTCTCCATAGTTCCTAGATTCCAATTATCTCTTAATAAATTTCTATAACTTTTCTTATGCTCTGTATTTCTTCTGCATTTATTTTCTGAGATTAGAAGCCGTGCCACGTCTTGTGGTCTTGATTCTCCTAACTCATTTTCTTCCTTAAACGGAATGGTTACTGTATACCTTCCATTTAATTCTTTTGCTTTTTTAATAACATTTTTCTGCGCAGATTTCTGTTTCTGCCTCTTTTTTATCCTCCTCTACTATCTGGACTGCCTCCTCAGATATGGTTGTAGTTTCCGACCCATTATCACTTAGTGCCCGCAATTTTTCGCGTTCCCCAGTAGCTGACTTTACCATTGCTGTCGCTAATAGCTCTTGCCTTTCAGTCAAGCAAGTGCTCACACTTTTGCTTCTTTCCAAGTGATGCATTGTGTGATGGGATTTGTTGCATTCCGCACATCAAATTTCACTCGTGCACCACTTGGCACTTGAATGTTTTAAGCACTTTATACATAATTGTGCGTTTCTTGCGGCTTCTTCCCTTTCTACTCAGCTCATGCCCGTAAATTTAAAGAATTGTAATGCATAATGCCCTGCTACCCTGCAAACTAGGCAATTTTTCGAAAAGTCCTTATTAACTTTCGGTTTTTTCTCCTAGTCTTCCAATTAGCATAGAGCAGTCAACCCTTGCTCTAAATACTCCATTACGTCGGACGGTTTTGGAACTTCTTTTGTCTTTTCACATTATTTTCAGATGATAGCAAAGTTTCTCTATTAAAGTTTCAAAAAATCATGAGTGCAAAAATTTCATCACCGTCTTCGGGTAAGACCGTTTTCAATTTTATTAAATGTATTGATTCATTAATTGAATTAATAAATGCTTTAATGTGCTCAGCTAAATCAAGGTTCAGTACTGGCAACTCTATAAGCCGCTCTAATTTTTCGGAAATATTTTCCGTTTGTTTTCAAAACGCTTAGTTAATAGTTCCCAAGTCGCGTTGAAATTTTTCCCGGAGCCAATTAGCATATGCGACACCATGCATCTTGCTTCTCCCTTTAATGCCATTCTTAAATATTTTATTTTAAGAGCTGGTCTCAAATCTTCTCTTAATTGAAACAACTCTGTAAATATCTCGGCAAAGAGATCCCATTCTTTGGGATCCCCATAAAAGGTGGGTACCTGCATTTTCGGGAGCATTGGTAGCTCCTCTGTTTTTAATTGGCAACCTCTAATTTTCGTTGATAACTTTCTTGAATTTGTTTTGCTAGTTCTTTTACCGTGTCCTGTACATCGAATCTTAGCGTTTAAACCTTCCTATTGAAAGTAATATCGCTTTCAAACTCTTTCTTTTTTACCACAATATTTCTTTCTCTATTTTACTCCAAAGATATTCTATCTTTCTTTTTCTCAACCTTAACATTTTACTAATGTTTTCCCTAATGTCTACCTGCGTTTCCTCTAAAAACTTCGGCATATTGCATACAGTGAGAAACAAAGTCACTGGCAATGCTGACACGGCCCTCGGGTCGTATAATGTTCCCCTAAATTGGAGCGCTATCTCCAAATGTCTCACGCCGCACTACGCAGACAAAAGAGATCTGGGAACATAAGAATATCAGATGACAATGTTAGTGCAGGGTAACAACCAGACAGTAGAAGAATTCTACCAGGTTGTCTACAACCACTTGTCGCTGATATTAAATAAAGTAGGCTGCATGGAATTAAATAGGGAATCGGAAACCCTTATGACAAAAATATACAGAGATAAAGCATTAGACACCTTCATTAGAGGTTTGAAGGTGGATTTACCACGGATCCTTGGAATAAACGAGCCAGCAGACCTACTTTCAGCCCTTCACTGCACTAACATGGCTTTGAATAGGAATCAACAGACACATGTCAGAAACCAGAATAGAAATGTACCACTACCTTAAATGAATATAACAACAATATATAACATAACAAATTGAAGAAGCAGATGACGGACAGAAATACCAGTACGAACATTCAGACATTAATTTTTTACGATAAATAGCTCCCCTCTTCCTTACATAGAATATAAGATGGGGAGCGCAAAATGACTCAAAATATTAATAGATATCAACAGATATTCAAACAGAAATTATGTGTCTGAACCTATCCCAAATGAAAAGCCCTTCGAAGCTGTCACAGTCGGCGAAAGCATTTAAATTACACACCTCACGTTCGTCCGCCACTGTAGCGAAGATCCGGCCACCGTCCACCCTTAGTGGAATTCTACGTCCCATGCGTATCGGCGCCGACCCGATCCTGGCCTTGTCACTAATTATTCTTACATGATATTTCTTAGCGTAGGTCACTTTTAGAATCTTCAGCGACCACATTTGCGCTATCTATTTTTATGCTGCTGGCTGCAGTTGTACAATATGGTGTGAGATATATTTTTACCGAGGGTCAAAGTGAGACGATAAAATTAATGCTCTTAATAACAAAGCGGTGTTGGAAATTTAAACCTTGTATTACGACATGGTGATCTTTTAAATATTGAACCTTTGTAAAAGATCATAACTTTAAATGAAAAAAGGGTAGCACGTCAGTGCTGTTTGGTATGTTTGTTCAGAATGAATTTATTCAGTTTTAATCATGTTCGCTTAGCCTATGGATATACATATGTACTTATGCTGTTATTCGTTAACAGCTACAAAGAGAGGGAGTTTGAGTAGCTCGCATATGCCTGTATTAGTGAGCATATATATTGCTCACGGAATGCGCTCAGACGGAGCGTGGGATATGCAGCATAAGCATAAACGGTCAGCTAGTGAGGCTAGTGAACCGCGCTGCGTAATATGAGACCGAGCCAATACATAATGTGGCTCTGGGCTCGTTTACTATATTATTGTTATTGTATGCAACAAAGTGCTGCATACTTTATATTTAAGTACAGAGTATTCTGTAAGGGCATATACGCACTACACCTCCCCTTTTAGAGAAATAACGTAACATTATGAATGTGTAGTTATTAAATGAACTTAATTATTGTGGTTTTTTTTTTTTTTTAATTTGAAAAATAATTTATTTTTTGTGTTTAACAAGAAATTTAAAATGTTGGAGTATAAAAATACAAAATTATTAATGGTATAAAAATTTATAATTCGTTTATGTGTAATAATTTTTTTTTTCATTCGGTTGATCAGGCCGTCATATATTTTTATTTTATTTTTTTTTTTTTGAGTTCGAATTCATAAAGAGAATTTTGGGTTATTAAGAATTAAAAATTTTTAATCTATTCTTATGAACTTTTTGTTTTTTATCTTTACTATCTTTAATAAAAATGTTGTCATTATCTTCTATTTTCTCTACTATATATGGTCCTAAATATACTGGGTCTAATTTGTGCCCTGTTTCGTTTCTTATTAGTACTTTATCTCCTATTTTTAATTCAAAGTTTTTTGTTTTTTTCGTCATATGCTAATTTCCTATTAGCCTTGGCTTTTTCTAACATAATTCTAGCTCTTTTGTATGCTATTTCTAATCTAAACTTTATTTCCTTAGAATAGTCATCTAAATTATAAATAGGATCTATGTAATTAGTTTTGTTTAAATCTATGAACTGTTTTGGTAGTCTGCCAAATACTAGTTCGTATGGACAATACTCATGCGTTGCTGATGGTGTCGTGTTGAAGCAATAAGTGAAATATTGAATCCAGACATCCCAATCAGATTTGTCTGCAGAGATGTATGAACGAATGTATTCATTAAAAGTTCGATGACTTCGTTCTATTGTCCCAACTGTCTGGTGGTGGTGTGCTGTTGAAGTTATGTTTTTTATACCAAGGTACTTACATAAATCTTCTATAACTGAATTTTTATATTCTGTACCCATGTCCGTAATGAACGTCTTCATTGGACCGTATTTCAGAATAAAATCTTCAAATATAGCTTTAGCTACGACTTTTGCACTTTTGTTTGGAATAGGTATGGCAACTAGATATTTTGTTAAGTCACATATCAGTGTAATTGCATATTCGTTGCCTTGCTCTGATTTTGGTAGTGGACCGATCGTGTCTACTATTACTCTATCAAAAGCATTGATTGGGGTTTCTGTAATTGTTAAAGGAGTTTTTGTATGTGTTGTCACTTTTGATTTTTGGCATTTTTGACATTTTTGTATATACTCAGTAATATATCGAGTCATACCCTTCCAAAAATAATGTCTTTTGACCTTGGCCAAGGTTTTTGTAATGCCTGTGTGACCTCCTTGTATTGGATCATTATGAAATGTAAACAGTATAGCTTCTTTTTCTTTTTCTTCTTTTATTAGGGTCACCGGGTTGAGTAGCGCTACTCTTAATGTTTTCAATATTTTATTGCCCATTTGTTTGAAATTATCAATTGAAACTTGTTCAAAGATATTTTCCCACGGTGCCACTTTGAGTTGGCTGATTTCATTTATACCGGCTTGCCTTTCAAGCCTTTGGAAGAACTGACCTAAGTCAAGAATTCCATTAGTATATAAATCGCTAACATCATATCTTGCAGTAATTTTCTTCCCATGTTTAAAGAAACATAGCATATTTTTTACATGCAAGGTCACTACTTTTCGTACATCGTCATTTTTTATGACTTCATATACGTTGGGCTTTGAAGCTTTTTCTCTAGATTGCATAGGCAATTCTATTTCTTTATAATCTCCTGCGCAGGATTTCTGTCTACTTTGGTGCCTGGTAGTGACTTTCAGGACTTTATGTTGCATATCTTTGAGTTCTTTTATGTTAATACGCGAAAGTGCGTCTGCTACGAAATTATCTTTCCCCTTTAGGTATTCTACTGTGAAGTCGTATTCTTCAAGCTCTAGCCGCATGCGAGTTAATTTCGAACTGGGATTAGTCATAGAAAAAAGATATGTCAATGGTCTGTGATCCGTTTTAATAGTAAAGTGTTTACCATAAATATATGGTCTAAAATGGGTAATTGCCCAATGAATTGCCGCTAACTCTTGTTCTGTTGTGCTCTTATTGCTTTCCCCTTTTGTAAATGAACGAGATGCATAAGCTATTGGGAGCTGAATTCCGTCACGGTTCTGAGTTAGAACTGCTCCGCAAGCTTGTTTACTGGCATCTGTTATAATGCAAAATTCTTTGCGAAAATCAGGATATTGTAATAATGTGGGGTGCATAAGCTTTTCTTTAAGGTATTGGAATGCGTTTTGGCATTCACTTGACCATTCAAAAGGAACATTCTTTTTACATAATCTAGTTATGTGCCGTGAATAATCGGCGAAGTTTTTTATAAATCGACGATAATAATTGCAGAATGCTACAAATCGTCTCGCGCTGTCCGCATCATGAGGGACAGGATAATTTTTGATGACGTCAAATTTCTTGTCATCTGGCAATACTCCTTTGTCAGTGCATTTGTGACCTAAAAATGTCACTTCATGCATGAAAAATGAACATTTTTCTGGATGCAACTTTAGGTTATATTTCCTACATACATTAAAAACATCAGTTAAGTTTTTAATCATGTGTTTTTCGGAACATCCTATCACCATTAAGTCATCCATATAAAGGAATGCCTGAGAGGGTTCTAAACCCGAGAATGCTATAGTCATCATTCTCTGAAATGAATTTGGTGCTATTTTAAGACCAAATGGTAATCGCGTGAAGCGATATGAGCCATTGCTCGTTGAAAAAGATGTTATATTTCTTGAATTTTCTTCAAGTTCAATTTGGTGGAAACCTGACATTAAGTCAAGGCATGAAAAGTATTTAGCTCTGCCCAGTTGGTCTAGAATATCATCAATTCTGGGGAGCGGGAATTTATCAGAAAGTAGTTTTTTGTTGATTTGGCGATAGTCAATTACTAATCGCCATTTCTTCTCTTCCGAATTTGGTAATGATTTTTTCGGAACTAACAAGAGTGGGCTGTTATACTCGGATACAGACGGTTCTACGATTTTGTCGTTTATTAATTTCCCTACTTGTTTTTGAATTTCTTTAACGTGGCTATGCGGGCTTCTGTAGTTTTTAATATAAATGGGTTCATCATCTTTAAGTCTTAATGTTTGTTTATAGAAATTATTTGTCGCTATTGGTTCGGTTTCCAGTCCGAACACATCACTATACTTGGTGCATAATTCTGTTAGTTGACTTTTGAATTGTTCTGGAAAATTTTTCTTTAATTTTGAAAGTACTTGTTCGCTTCTATTTTCTGGATTAGTGCTATGAATGTCGTAATCTGTTAAATTTTCATATTGGATTTTGTTTACTTTGACCAATTGGTCGAAATTAGTTGTGTTTAGAAGGCGAATGTATACATGTTTGGAAGCTGCTATTGTATTTGCAACATAAATTCCATTATGTATTTCTTGATTAGGAACAAATATATAATCATTTACTGTATTAATGTCTATTTTTCGAATTACTTGGGATCTGGCTGGCAAGAGAACTGTATTGTTGCCAGCACTATATGTTATCGGAACATAAATTGGATAATTTAAATTTTGAGGTCTAATTATAAACCAGTCTTCACTTGGTTTGAAATCTAATTGACAATTGAATTTTTTAATAAAATCAATGCCTATTATTCCATCACACGGTATTGAAAAATCGGAATCTACTAAATGAAATTCGTGTGGAATAATATATTTTGTTGATTGAAGTTCTATTGAAGTTGTTCCTTGAGATTTTATTACACCCTGGCCGATGCCTTGGATGTTTATAATTTTGTCTTCTTGAATTTTGAAATTATCTGAATTTATTTTTAAAAGTGAGATATCTGCACCAGTATCTATTAGGAATGTGAGTTTATTTTCAGTTGAATGATTATAAAAAGTGACAAATATATTAAGACTGTAATTGATGGAATGAACCTTTACATTTACTGGCTGTTTCCTAAAGGGTTCTGAGAGTTTTCCGGCGTATTTTGCGCCATTCTCACATTGTTACTATTATAACCTTGGTTGGAGTTACCTCGGCCTCTTCCTCTATTTTGGCCTCGTCTTCCTCCACGGTTATTGTAATTATTGTTATTGTTGTTAGCGCCTCGGTTATAATTGTTGTGGTTGTAATTTCTGCCACGATTATAACCTCGGCCTCCTCTATTATTATTGTTTGCACCTCGTCGATAATACAGGACAGTGTTACTTTGACCTGTTATCTCCGTGCAGCTATTAACAAATTTGGAGACTGCATCATTCATATTTATGAATGTGCCTGCCTGCATGATAAGTTTTACCTTATCAATTGAACAATTTTGGGTCATGGCTTTTACAGCTGTTGTAGTGCTGTATTTGTTTGCTAGTGATTGGCTTAAACCTTCACTGATATAGGCGCCTTCAAGGGCCCTTGTCAGTTTTTCCACCTCTTGGGTGTATTGGTTAGCCGTTTTATTTTTCTGTTGCAAATTAAGAAGCTTAGCAGATACAACTTCTACCGATTCTCCTTTTACTGCATTTGATAGTTGCGTAATGATTGCAGCAATTGTCTGCTCATTACTTATTAAATTTCTCGCATGGCCTTTTAGCTTTGTTTTTATAAGGCTTATGGCCGTTAGCTCATGTGTGCCTTTTAAGGTTTCTAATAGATTCAAAGAATCTAGAAAACTTTGTAGATTTTCCGGCTTACCGTCAAACTCTGGTATCAGAGATGTGGCTAGCTTGATAAATTCTACAACTGTTTGTGCCATGTTTACTAATTTTGTATCTTCTATTTGGTCGTTTGGCAGTAGTGACTTATCAAATGTTACCGGTGTATTTAACACTGATGGTAGATAAAGCTTTAGATCATACTTTTTATTTAAGTTTACCAGATTATCCCTTAGACGCTGTAAAACGTCTGAAGTTTGGACTCTGTGTAAACTTGTCAGTTTATTTTGACACTCGTTAACTAGACTCCTGATTTCATTGTATTCATATACAAGGATCTCAGTATGTTTAATTATGGTGGGTCTTAAAACTGGTGCGCTTTTATTAAGGCACTTGTATGATTTATCGAAATTTTCCCTATGCCGCTTTATTTTTTCTACTATTTGGGACCAGTCCATGTAAACTTCTGCTACTTTCAAATATTTTATTTAAGCAGTGGCTTAGACCTTGTTTAAGTCGTTGGCTCGACTCATGTAACGCTTCCTCAGTGATTTTTTATGAAGAAGATAAATCTTCAGAAGGATGTTTACTGAGGCTATTACAATGAGTATTATTAGCAGTATGTTTGTTAACTGCACATGGGGAGTGGTGTCTACAACTTCAACTACGTTAACTACATTGGCAGTGTTATCATCTGCCTTTGATTGTTTTCCCCCCATATTCCTATATAAATACTCTTGCTTTTTGATTTGACTACTACCTATGCAGACGTACTAAGACAATTGTTGTCTGCCCTAGAATCGGATGCTCGTCAATAATTGTTTTTATTTTGACGTAGGGTAGTGTAGACAAGATTATTCCACACTCTATTTTAGAACATGAATAGAGTGGACTTGTCACTGTGCCGAATTCTTCTATATATTCGGATTCGAACTCATATACTGATATGAATTCTCTATGCCTTTGCAAAATTTGTATGGCTCGCATACGAAAGTCTGTATAGTCGTTATATACTTTGTTAATCGTGTCCTCGATCATGCTAATTCTTGATCATAACGTTGAATTACCTAATGAGACAAACGGAGGACTTATTTCTTTATATTCCAACTGAACGAATTATTACTTTTTAATTTCCTCTTTTAAATTTAAAATTCTTGTATATTCTCAAAGTTAGTAATGTTTTTGTACTTATGTACAATTAGATATATATATAGATATATATACATGTGATATAAGTATATATATATATTTTTTTTCTATTTGTAATTCATTATATTTGTTTTTATTTCATTTTCTTAAAGTTACAAAATTAATTATAGGGTTACTTTTTTTTAATGTTGTTTGTGCTCTTTTTTTCTTAAATTAAATTTTGTCTAGGTCATTTGCCTGGCTCATATATTTCTTTTTTAAACATTTGCTATGTAATTTATATAGTTTATAGTTTAAAGTGTATTTATAACTATTTCTTGTATCTTCAGTAAATTTTACTATTGCATTGCTTTGCATTTACGTTAACAAGTTTTTCTACCTATTGTTTTGTATAGCTTTACGGGCTATACTTCTAATTGAGCGGAGCTGGTTCCGCACAATTTTACAAATTTTATTATAATAATGTTAACGTATTCGTGTATAATAGCTACTTAATGTGTGCTATTCTTTTATTTATTTTGTTTTTCTGGCCTCCGCGTTTGCCCATTACTCGCACTCTACTCACTCAGACTTTCAGTTTTTTTTTCAATCTCTAGGTCTCCCGCGCTGGCGTAAGGGACGGATTGCCTCTCACTCTTGTTGCTTGTTGTTGTTGTCATCAGCCCTCTCACTCTTGTATTTTATTCCACCGTTGACGGACTGCCACTCGTACTTGTACACTGCTGGTCATCTTGTAACATTTTCATAGTTGTTTTGTTTTGTTGTTGTTTGCAGTTTTGTTCTCGTTTGTTGTTGTTGTTATGTTCTGCCGTTGTGCTTTTCCATGTCCGGTTGGTTGACCTTGTCACGGTGCCATGTAAAAGATATCTTTTTGAAAAGGGTGCACGTAGTGCTGTTTGGTATGTTTGTTCAGATTATTTATTCAGTTTTATATGTTCGTTAGCTATGGATATAATATGTACTTATGTGTTATTCGTTAACAGCTACAAAGAGAGGGAGTTTGAGTAGTCGCATATGCCTGTTTAGTGAGCTATATTTGCTCACGGAATGGTAGACGGAGCGTGGGATATGAGCATAAGCATAACGGTCAGTAGTGAGGTAGTGACGGCTGCGTAATATGAGACCGAGCCAATACATAATTGGCTCTGGGCTCGTTTACCATATTATTGTTATTGTATGCAACAAAGTGCTGCATACTTTATATTTAAGTACAGAGTATTCTGTAAGGGCATATACGCACTACACCTTACTTAGAAGCTTACCTTAATCCTCAAAACTACTTATCAAAGATGCTTTTAATGGATCCCCATAACTTTGTGTATTTCTTTTACTTCTCCTATTTAAGAGGGACTGGTTTCTTATCTTTTGTTTATCTTTTCTGAGCCCTCACAATTGACCTTAAATTTGAATGCGTCTTTCAATGGTTTCTACTGAATTCTTTGCTGTAGTGCATAAAATTGATCTTTCCATTTTGACCAAAACTCTTTCTACATTCTTTGAACCAGTTTCAAACTATCTAAGTTGCCTATGACTCTTTCTAGATGATATATTACTGACTTGACTCCGGCTTCCCAAACACTCCCGAAGTGATGTCCTGCCGGCGGGATAAAATGCCACTGAACTTTTTCAATTTCTTCAACAGCTTTTACTTTTTTTTCCTAATTATTTCCTGAATGTTCTATTTTGTCACTTTGGTAACTAATTTTTACTACCCCGACGTTGATGTCGTTTCCTCTATCATTACCACTCTTCTGTATGCTTTCTTTGCTTTCTCCATAGTTCCTAGATTCCAATTATCTCTTATAAATTTCTATAACTTTTCTTATGCTCTGTATTTCTTCTGCATTTATTTTCTGAGATTAGAAGCCGTGCCACGTCTTGTGGTCTTGATTCTCCTACTCATTTTCTTCCTTAACGGAATGGTTACTGTTACCTTCCATTTAATTTTTTGCTTTTTTATAACATTTTTCTGCCAGTTTGTTTCTGTTTTTTTTCTTTCTATATCTGGACTGCTCCTTAGATAGGTGTAAAAGAGGTATTCTCTAAGTTGAAAAAAGGAGCACGTCAGTGCTGTTTGGTATGTTTGTTCAGAATGAATTTATTCAGTTTTTATAAGTTCGCTTAGCCTATGGATATACATATATACTTATGCTGTTATTCGTTAACAGTACAAAGAGAGGGAGTTTGAGTAGTCGATATGCCTGTATTAGTGAGCATATTTGCTCACGGAATGCGCTCAGACGGAGCGTGGGATATGAGCATAAGCATAAACGGTCAGTAGTGAGGCTAGTGAACCGGCGCGTAATATGAGACCGAGCCAATACATAATGTGGCTCTGGGCTCGTTTACTTTATTATTGTTATTGTATGCAACAAAGTGTGATACTTTATTTAAGTACAGGGTATTCTGTAAGGGCATATACGCACTACACCTCCCTTTTAGAGAAATAACGTAACATTATGAATGTGTAGTTATTAAATGAACTTAATTATTGTGGTTTTTTTTTTTTTTAATTTGAAAAAATTTTTTTTTTTATTTAACAAGAAATTTAAAATGTTGGAGTATAATAATACAAAATATTAAAGGTATTAAAATTTATAATTCGTTTATTTGTAATAATTTTTTTTTCATTCGGTTGATCAGGCCGTCATATATTTTTATTTTATTTTTTTGTTCGAATTCATAAAGAGAATTTTGGGTTTTAAGAATTAAAATTTTAATCTATTCTTTGAACTTTTTGTTTTTTATCTTTACTATCTTTAATAAAAATGTTGTCATTATCTTCTATTTTCTCTACTATATATGGTCCTAAATATACTGGGTCTAATTTGTGCCCTGTTTCGTTTCTTATTAGTACTTTATCTCCTATTTTTAATTCAAAGTTTTTTGTTTTTTCGTCATATGCTAATTTCCTATTAGCCTTGGCTTTTTCTAACATAATTCTAGCTCTTTTGTATGCTATTTCTAATCTAAACTTTATTTCCTTAGAATAGTCATCTAAATTATAAATAGGATCTATGTAATTAGTTTTGTTTAAATCTATGAACTGTTTTGGTAGTCTGCCAAATACTAGTTCGTATGGACAATACTCATGCGTTGCTGATGGTGTCGTGTTGAAGCAATAAGTGAAATATTGAATCCAGACATCCCAATCAGATTTGTCTGCAGAGATGTATGAACGAATGTATTCATTAAAAGTTCGATGACTTCGTTCTATTGTCCCAACTGTCTGGTGGTGGTGTGCTGTTGAAGTTATGTTTTTTATACCAAGGTACTTACATAAATCTTCTATAACTGAATTTTTATTTCTGTACCCATGTCCGTAATGAACGTCTTCATTGGACCGTATTTCAGAATAAAATCTTCAAATATAGCTTTAGCTACGACTTTTGCACTTTTGTTTGGAATAGGTATGGCAACTAGATATTTTGTTAAGTCACATATCAGTGTAATTGCATATTCGTTGCCTTGCTCTGATTTTGGTAGTGGACCGATCGTGTCTACTATTACTCTATCAAAAGCATTGATTGGGGTTTCTGTAATTGTTAAAGGAGTTTTTGTATGTGTTGTCACTTTTGATTTTTGGCATTTTTGACATTTTTGTATATACTCAGTAATATATCGAGTCATACCCTTCCAAAAATAATGTCTTTTGACCTTGGCCAAGGTTTTTGTAATGCCTGTGTGACCTCCTTGTATTGGATCATTATGAAATGTAAACAGTATAGCTTCTTTTTCTTTTTCTTCTTTTATTAGGGTCACCGGGTTGAGTAGCGCTACTCTTAATGTTTTCAATATTTTATTGCCCATTTGTTTGAAATTATCAATTGAAACTTGTTCAAAGATATTTTCCCACGGTGCCACTTTGAGTTGGCTGATTTCATTTATACCGGCTTGCCTTTCAAGCCTTTGGAAGAACTGACCTAAGTCAAGAATTCCATTAGTATATAAATCGCTAACATCATATCTTGCAGTAATTTTCTTCCCATGTTTAAAGAAACATAGCATATTTTTTACATGCAAGGTCACTACTTTTCGTACATCGTCATTTTTTATGACTTCATATACGTTGGGCTTTGAAGCTTTTTCTCTAGATTGCATAGGCAATTCTATTTCTTTATAATCTCCTGCGCAGGATTTCTGTCTACTTTGGTGCCTGGTAGTGACTTTCAGGACTTTATGTTGCATATCTTTGAGTTCTTTTATGTTAATACGCGAAAGTGCGTCTGCTACGAAATTATCTTTCCCCTTTAGGTATTCTACTGTGAAGTCGTATTCTTCAAGCTCTAGCCGCATGCGAGTTAATTTCGAACTGGGATTAGTCATAGAAAAAAGATATGTCAATGGTCTGTGATCCGTTTTAATAGTAAAGTGTTTACCATAAATATATGGTCTAAAATGGGTAATTGCCCAATGAATTGCCGCTAACTCTTGTTCTGTTGTGCTCTTATTGCTTTCCCCTTTTGTAAATGAACGAGATGCATAAGCTATTGGGAGCTGAATTCCGTCACGGTTCTGAGTTAGAACTGCTCCGCAAGCTTGTTTACTGGCATCTGTTATAATGCAAAATTCTTTGCGAAAATCAGGATATTGTAATAATGTGGGGTGCATAAGCTTTTCTTTAAGGTATTGGAATGCGTTTTGGCATTCACTTGACCATTCAAAAGGAACATTCTTTTTACATAATCTAGTTATGTGCCGTGAATAATCGGCGAAGTTTTTTATAAATCGACGATAATAATTGCAGAATGCTACAAATCGTCTCGCGCTGTCCGCATCATGAGGGACAGGATAATTTTTGATGACGTCAAATTTCTTGTCATCTGGCAATACTCCTTTGTCAGTGCATTTGTGACCTAAAAATGTCACTTCATGCATGAAAAATGAACATTTTTCTGGATGCAACTTTAGGTTATATTTCCTACATACATTAAAAACATCAGTTAAGTTTTTAATCATGTGTTTTTCGAGGGGGGAGGGGAGGGGGGGGGGGGGGGGGGGGGGGGGGGGGGGGGGGGGGGGAGAGGGGGGGGGGGGGGGGGGGGGGGAGGGGGGGGGGGGGGAGAGGGGGGGAGGGGGGGGGGGAGAAGGGGGGGAGGGGGAAGGAGGAGGGGGGGGAGAGGGGGGGGGGGAGAGGAGGGGGGGGGGGGGGGGGGGGGGGGGGGGGGGGGAGGGGGGGAGGGGGGGGGGGGGGGGGGGGGGGGGGGGGGGGGGGAGAGGGGGAAGAGGGGGGGAGGGGGGGGGGGAGGGGAGGGGGGGGGGGGGAGGGGGGGGAGGGGGGGGAGGGGGGGAGGGGGGAGGAGAAAGGAGGGGGGAGGGGAGGGGGGGGGGGGGAGGGGGGGGGGAGGAGGGGGGAAGGGGGGAGGGGGAGGGGGAGGGGGGGGGGGGGGGGGGGGGGGGGGGGGGGGGGGGGGGGGGGGGGGGGGGGGGGGGAGGGGAGGGGGGAGGGGGGGAGGGGGGGGGGGGGGGGGGGGGGGGGGGGGGGGGAACATCCTATCACCATTAAGTCATCCATATAAAGGAATGCCTGAGAGGGTTCTAAACCCGAGAATGCTATAGTCATCATTCTCTGAAATGAATTTGGTGCTATTTTAAGACCAAATGGTAATCGCGTGAAGCGATATGAGCCATTGCTCGTTGAAAAAGATGTTATATTTCTTGAATTTTCTTCAAGTTCAATTTGGTGGAAACCTGACATTAAGTCAAGGCATGAAAAGTATTTAGCTCTGCCCAGTTGGTCTAGAATATCATCAATTCTGGGAGGTTTTATTGGGGAGCGGGAATTTATCAGAAAGTAGTTTTTTGTTGATTTGGCGATAGTCAATTACTAATCGCCATTTCTTCTCTTCCGAATTTGGTAATGATTTTTTCGGAACTAACAAGAGTGGGCTGTTATATCGGATACAGACGGTTCTACGATTTTGTCGTTTATTAATTTCCCTACTTGTTTTTGAATTTCTTTAACGTGGCTATGCGGGCTTCTGTAGTTTTTAATATAAATGGGTTCATCATCTTTAAGTCTTAATGTTTGTTTATAGAAATTATTTGTCGCTATTGGTTCGGTTTCCAGTCCGAACAATCACTATACTTGGTGCATAATTCTGTTAGTTGACTTTTGAATTGTTCTGGAAAATTTTTCTTTAATTTTGAAAGTACTTGTTCGCTTCTATTTTCTGGATTAGTACTATGAATGTCGTAATCTGTTAAATTTTCATATTGGATTTTGTTTACTTTGACCAATTGGTCGAAATTAGTTGTGTTTAGAAGGCGAATGTATACATGTTTGGAAGCTGCTATTGTATTTGCAACATAAATTCCATTATGTATTTCTTGATTAGGAACAAAATATAATATTTACTTATTAATTCTATTTTTCGAATTATTGGGATGGTGGAAGAGAAGTTGTGCAGATATATTTATCGGAAATAATTGGTTTTTTGAGGTTAATTATAACCAGTCTTCACTTGGTTTGAAATTAATGATTGATTTTTTAATAAAATATCCATATCCATCACAGGTTTGAAAATGGAATTATAATGAATTCGTTGGAATAATTTTTTGTTGATTGAAGTTTATTGAAGTTGTTCCTTGAGATTTTATTACACCCTGGCGATGCCTTGGATGTTTTATTTTGTTTTTGTTTTGAAATTATTGTTATTTAAAGTGAGATATGACAGTATCTATTAGGATGTGAGTTTATTTCGGTTGAATGATTATAAAAAGTGACAATATATTAAGACTGTAATTGATGGAATGAACCTTTACTTTACTGGCTGTTTCCTAAAGGGTTTGAGAGTTTTCCGGCGTATTTTGCGCCATTCTCACATTGTTACTATTATAACCTTGGTTGGAGTTACCTCGGCCTCTTCCTCTATTTTGGCCTCGTCTTCCTCCACGGTTTTGTAATTATTGTTATTGTTGTTAGCGCCTCGGTTATAATTGTTGTGGTTGTAATTTCTGCCACGATTATAACCTCGGCTCCTCTTTTTTTGTTTGCACCTGTCGATAATACAGGACAGTGTTACTTTGACCTGTTTTGTGCAGCTATTAACTTTGGAATGATCATTCATATGAATGTGCTGCCTGTGTAAGTTTTACCTTATTGAACAATTTTGGGTCATGGCTTTTACAGCTGTTGTAGTGCTGTATTGTTTGCAGTGTTGGCTTACCTTCACTGATATAGGCGCCTTCAAGGGCCCTTGCCAGTTTTTCCACCTCTTGGGTGTATTGGTTAGCCGTTTTATTTTTCTGTTGCTTAGAGCTTAGCAGATACAACTTCTACCGATTCTCCTATGATTTGATAGTTGCGTAATGATTGCAGCAATTGTCTGCTCATTACTTATTAAATTTCTCGCATGTCCTTTTAGCTTTGTTTTTATAAGGCTTATGGCGTTAGCTCATGTGTGCCTTTTAAGGTTTCTAATAGATTCAAAGAATCTAGAAAACTTTGTAGATTTTCCGGTTACCGTCAAACTCGGTATCAGAGATGTGGTAGCTTGATAAATTCTACAACTGTTTGTGCCATGTTTATAATTTTGTATCTTCTATTTGGTCGTTTGGCAGTAGTGATATCAAATGTTACCGGTGTATTTAACACTGATGGTAGATAAAGCTTTAGATCTACTTTTTATTTATTTACAATTATCCTTAGAGCTGTAAAACGTCTGAAGTTTGGACTCTGTGTAAATGTCAGTTTATTTTGACACTCGTTAACTAACTCTGATTTCATTGTACTCATATACAAGGATCTCAGTATGTTTAATTATGGTGGGTCTTAAAACTGGTGCGCTTTTATTAAGGCACTTGTATGATTTATCAAAATTTTCCCTGCGTCGCTTTATTTTTTCTACTATTTGGTGCCAGTCCATGTGAACTTTATTTAAGCAGCGGCTTAGACCTTGTTTAAGTCGTTGCCTCGACTCATGTAAGCTTCCTCAGTGATTTTTTATGAAGAAGATAAATCTTCAGAAGGATGTTTGCTGAGGCTATTACAATGAGTTTTTAGCGTTGTTTGTTAACTGCACATGGGGAGTGGTGTCTACAACTTCAACTACGTTAACTACTTGGCAGTGTTTCATCTGCCTTTGATTGTTTCCCCATATATTAAATACTCTTGCTTTTTGATTTGACTACTACCTTGCAGACGTACTAAAACAATTGTTGTCTGCCCTAGAATCGGATGCTCGTCTTTGTATTGCGTAGGGTAGTGTAGACAAGATTATTCCACACTCTATTTTAGAACATGAATAGAGTGGATTGTCACTGTGCGAATTCTTCTATATATTGGATTGAATCATATACTGTATGAATTCTCTAGCCTTTGCAAAATTGTATGGCTCGCATACGAAAGTCTGTATAGTCGTTATATACTTTGTTAATCGTGTCTGATATGCTAATTCTTGATCATAACGTTGAATTACCTAATGAGACAAACGGAGGACTTATTTCTTTATATTCCAACTGAACGAATTATTACTTTTTAATTTCCTCTTTTAAATTTAAAATTCTTGTATATTCTCAAAGTTAGTAATGTTTTTGTATTATGTAAATTAGATATATATATAGATATATATACATGTGATATAAGTATATATATATTTTTTTTCTATTTGTAATTCATTATATTTGTTTTTATTTCATTTTCTTAAAGTTACAAAATAATTATAGGGTTATTTTTTTTATGTTGTTTGTGCTTTTTTTTTTTATTAATTTTGTCTAGGTATTTGCCTGGCTCATATATTTTTTTTTAAACATTTGTATGTAATTTATATAGTTTATAGTTTAAAGTGTTTTATACTTTTCTTGTTCTCATAAATTTTATTTGCTTTTTCTTACGTTAACAAGTTTTTCTACCTATTGTTTTGTATAGCTTTACGGGCTATACTTCTAATGAGCGGAGGGTTGCAAATTTTAATTTTATTATTGTTCTGGTCCAGTGTCCAGTGTCCTCCGCGTCAGTGGTCGTCGCCGGTTTGGCACGCTGAGTCCTTCGTAGGCGAAAGTGGCGGAGTGCCCCTCGCGCTGTTGTCTTCACTGCTGCTGATGTCCGTGGCCTATTGGCTCAGGCGGGGCCGGTGCCGGTCTTCGCACTGGTCTTTGGTCCCAAGCATGTGGATTTGCATGCTGAAGCGTATAGTGGTCCAGGGCAGTCGTTCGGGCAGACGTCAGGTTTTTTCGGTAACGGCTTTGGAGATGGTGGTTTTTTAATTAGTTTTTCATTTATAACTTTGATATTTGCTGAGTGAGTTGCGGTATTTGGCTTTTTTGCTGGAGGCTCTCTTTCAGAAAATCAAGTTCGGCAGTTAATTTTGTGCGTTGCCATGTGGGCGGCGTATTCGTGTATAATAGCCACTTAATGTGTGCTATTCTTTTATTTATTTTGTTTTTCTGGCCTCCGCGTTTGCCCATTACTCGCACTCTACTCACTCAGACTTTCAGTTTTTTTTTTCGATTCTAGGTCTCCCGCGCTGGCGTAGGGACGGATTGCCTTCACTCTTGTTGCTTGTTGTTGTTGTCATCCAGCCCTCTCACTCTTGTATTTTATTCCACCGTTGACGGACTGCCACTCGTCTTGTACACTGTGGTATCACTTGTAACACTTTTCTAGTTGTTGTTGTTTTGTTGTTGTGACTGCGTTCTGCGTTGTTTTCTGCCGTTGCTGTTGTTGTTGTTATTGTTACTGCCGTTGCTGCTTTTCCATGTCCAGGTCTGGCTGACCTTAGTCACGGTGCCATGTAAAAGAGGTATTCTTAAGTTGAAAAAAGGAGCACGTCAGTGCTGTTTGGTATGTTTGTTCAGAATGAATTTATTCAGTTTTTATAAAGTTCGCTTAGCCTATGGATATACATATATACTTATGCTGTTATTCGTTAACAGCTACAAAGAGAGGGAGTTGAGAGCTCGCATATGCCTGTTTAGTGAGCATATATATTGCTCACGGAATGCGCTCAGACGGAGCGTGGGATATGCAGCATAAGCATAAACGGTCAGCTAGTGAGGCTAGTGAACTGCGCTGCGTAATATGAGGCCGAGCCAATACATAATGTGGCTCTGGGCTCGTTTACTATATTATTGTTATTGTAAGCAACAAAGTGCTGCATACTTTATATTTAAGTACAGGGTATTCTGTAAGGGCATATACGCACTACAATGGTTGTAGTTTCCGACCCATTATCACTTAGTGCCCGCAACTTTTCGCGTTCCCCAGTAGCTGACTTTACCATTGCTGTCGCTAATAGCTCTTGCCTTTCAGTCAAGCAAGTGCTCACACTTTTGCTTCTTTCCAAGTGATGCATTGTGTGATGGGATTTGTTGCATTCCGCACATCAAATTTCACTCGTGCACCACTTGGCACTTGAATGTTTTAAGCACTTTATACATAATTGTGCCTTTCTTGCGGCTTCTTCCCTTTCTACTGAGCTCATGCCCGTAAATTTAAAGCATTGTAATGCATAATGCCCTGCTACCTTGCAAACTAGGCAATTTTTCGAAAAGTCCTTATTAACTTTCGGTTTTTTCTCCTAGTCCTCCAATTAGCATAGAGCAGTCAACCCTTGCTCTAAATACTCCATTACGTCGGACGGTTTTGGAACTTCTTTTGTCTTTTCACATTATTTTCAGATGATAGCAAAGTTTCTCTATTAAAGTTGCAAATAATCATGTGTGCAAAAATTACATCACCGTCTTCGGGTAAGACCGTTTTCAATTTTATTAAATGTATTGATTCATTAATTGAATTAATAAATGCTTTAATGTGCTCAGCTAAATCAAGGTTCAGTACTGGCAACTCCATTATCCGCTCTAATTTTTCGGAAATATTTTCCGTTTGTTTTCAAAACGCTTAGTTAATAGTTCCCAAGTCGCGTTGAAATTTTTCCCGGAGCCTATTAGCATATGCGACACCATGCATCTTGCTTCTCCTTTTAATGCCATTCTTAAATATTTTATTTTAAGAGCTGGTCTCAAATCTTCTCTTAATTGAAACAACTCTGTAAATATCTCGGCAAAGAGATCCCATTCTTTGGGATCCCCATAAAAGGTGGGTACCTGCATTTTCGGGAGCATTGGTAGCTCCTCTGTTTTTAATTGGCAACCTCCAATTTTCGTTGATAACTTTCTTGAATTTGTTTTGCTAGTTCTTCTACCGTGTCCTGTACATCGAATCTTAGCGTTTAAACCTTCCTATTGAAAGTAATATCGCTTTCAAACTCTTTCTTTTTTACCACAATATTTCTTTCTCTATTTTACTCCAAAGATATTCTATCTTTCTTTTTCTCAACCTTAACATTTTACTAATGTTTTCCCTAATGTCTACCTGCGTTTCCTCTAAAAACTTCGGCATATTGCATACAGTGAGAAACAAAGTCACTGGCAATGCTGACACGGCCCTCGGGTCGTATAATGTTCCCCTAAATTGGAGCGCTATCTCCAAATGTCTCACGCCGCACTACGCAGACAAAAGAGATCTGGGAACATAAGAATATCAGATGACAATGTTAGTGCAGGGTAACAACCAGACAGTAGAAGAATTCTACCAGGTTGTCTACAACCACTTGTCGCTGATATTAAATAAAGTAGGCTGCATGGAATTAAATAGGGAATCGGAAACCCTTATGACAAAAATATACAGAGATAAAGCATTAGACACCTTCATTAGAGGTTTGAAGGTGGATTTACCACGGATCCTTGGAATAAACGAGCCAGCAGATCTACCTTCAGCCCTTCACTGCACTAACATGGCTTTGAATAGGAATCAACAGACACATGTCAGAAACTAGAATAGAAATGTACCACTACCTTAAATGAATATACATAACAAATTGAAGAAGCAGATGACGGACAGAATAACCAGTACGAACATTCAGACATTAATTTTTTAGGATAAATAGCTCCTCTCTTCCTTACATAGAATATAAGATGGGGAGCGCAAAATGACTCAAAATATTAATAGATATCAACAGATATTCAAACAGAAATTATGTGTCTGAACCTATCCCAAATGAAAAGCCCTTCGAAGCTGTCACAGTCGGCGAAAGCATTTAAATTACACACCTCACGTTCGTCCGCCACTGTAGCGAAGATCCGGCCACCGTCCACCCTTAGTGGAATACTACGTCCCATGCGTATCGGCGCCGACCCGATCCTGGCCTGGGCGACGCCGTTGCCCGTTTTTCGCCTCCGTGCGGCGACAACAATCCTGGCTTCTTCTGCCCCGGCTCCCACATACCCAACAGAACAAGACGGGTGCGTTGGGACATTCCCTGGCATAGCGCCCCTCCTGTGCGCACCTACGACATGCTCGTCGCGGATCATACCAGGTTCCGGCCTCTTGAGTCATCATTTGGTGGGCAACTTCCGATGTAATGTCCTTCCCCATTCTGTGCTACACGTACCCATGGCCACTTGACTCCCTGACTTGCTTCCCGAGTATTCCGCCTTCTGCCTCATAACCGTCTCATTCTTCACGGCCAGCTGGGTAAGCTGGGACAAGGTGGAGAAACCTTGCCGTCGCACGTAAAGCCTGTAATCGGGAGCGGCGATTTCGTAGATCCGGTGCATCTCCTGTGCCGGTCCATATCTGACATGATGATCAGGTATTCCTTGAATTCCTCTCCCACTCGTTGCCTGCGGGACCGGATTTTGTCCTCAAGCCTTTCGAAGTAGCGTGGAGGCAGAAAGAACTCCAAGAAACCCCTCCTAAACACTGACCATGGCACATCCCTAAGACCACTACTCAAGAACCTTCGAGCGGCCCTTCGCCGAATACCTCGCTCAATGCCCGAGGCGATCGATCAATGGCAATACCATACTTGATGACGCGCTGCTCTAGGTCCTCTAGGAACCCAAGATGTTTGGAGCGGCCATCATGCCTCATGCCCCACTTCCGTACTTGCTCCGGAACGTTTGTCCGACTGAGGGCGTGGGCTGGTGAACTAGACTCTTCGGGTTGAGTACTTGTAAGATACTGATTTATTCTTACGAATCCTAAGTCTTATATATTAACAGCGTGTCTTATTTTAGGTCTGCTGTCAATGCATTATCGGCAGCAGCGGTCACTTTTGTGTTTAATTGGGGTCTTTTTACCCTTGTTACTTATTATTCTAACATGATATTTCTTGAGCGACCACATTTGCGCTATCTATTTTTATGCTGCTGGCTGCAGTTGTACAATATGGTGTGAGATATATTTTTACCGAGGGTCAAAGTGAGACTCGGTGTCGCGTGTTCATGTGTGAACGTTCTGCGGACGTCCGAGAAAGTTGACGGCCTGCAGTTTTACAATATAAGTTTTTACCGAGGGTCTAAGTGAGACTACAATAATAATTACGATAAAATTAATGCTCTTAATAACATAGCGGTGGTGGAAATTTAAATCTTGTATTACAACGTGGTGATATTTTAAATATTGAACCTTACTTAGAAGCTTACCTTATTCCTCAAAACTACTTATCAAAGATGCTTTTAATGGATCCCACATAACTTTGTGTATTTCTTTTACTTCTCCTATTTAAGAGGGCACAATGGTTTCTTATCTTTTGTTTATCTTTTCTGAGCCCTCACAATTGACCTTAAATTTGAATGCGTCTTTCAATGGTTTCTACTGAATTCTTTGCTGTAGTGCATAAAATTGATCTTTCCATTTTGACCAAAACTCTTTCTACATTCTTTGAACCAGTTTCAAACTATCTAAGTTGCCTATGACTCTTTCTAGATGATATATTACTGACTTGACTCCGGCTTCCCAAACACTCCCGAAGTGATGTCCTGCCGGCGGGATAAAATGCCACTGAACTTTTTCAATTTCTTCAACAGCTATTACTTTTTTTTCCTAAGTATTTCCTGAATGTTCTATTTTGTCACTTTGGTAACTGGTCTTGTGGAATTTTCATCATGTAATTTAATTTTTACTACCCCGACGTTGATGTCGTTTCCTCTATCATATACCACTCTTGTGTATGCTTTCTTTGCTTTCTCCATAGTTCCTAGATTCCAATTATCTCTTAATAAATTTCTATAACTTTTCTTATGCTCTGTATTTCTTCTGCATTTATTTTCTGAGATTAGAAGCCGTGCCACGTCTTGTGGTCTTGATTCTCCTAACTCATTTTCTTCCTTAAACGGAATGGTTACTGTATACCTTCCATTTAATTCTTTTGCTTTTTTAATAACATTTTTGTGCGCAGATTTCTGTTTCTGCCTCTTTTTTATCCTCCTCTACTATCTGGACTGCCTCCTCAGATATGGTTGTAGTTTCCGACCCATTATCACTTAGTGCCCGCAATTTTTCGCGTTCCCCAGTAGCTGACTTTACCATTGCTGTCGCTAATAGCTCTTGCCTTTCAGTCAAGCAAGTGCTCACACTTTTGCTTCTTTCCAAGTGATGCATTGTGTGATGGGATTTGTTGCATTCCGCACATCAAATTTCACTCGTGCACCACTTGGCACTTGAATGTTTTAAGCACTTTATACATAATTGTGCCTTTCTTGCGGCTTCTTCCCTTTCTACTGAGCTCATGCCCGTAAATTTAAAGCATTGTAATGCATAATGCCCTGCTACCTTGCAAACTAGGCAATTTTTCGAAAAGTCCTTATTAACTTTCGGTTTTTTCTCCTAGTCCTCCAATTAGCATAGAGCAGTCAACCCTTGCTCTAAATACTCCATTACGTCGGACGGTTTTGGAACTTCTTTTGTCTTTTCACATTATTTTCAGATGATAGCAAAGTTTCTCTATTAAAGTTGCAAATAATCATGTGTGCAAAAATTACATCACCGTCTTCGGGTAAGACCGTTTTCAATTTTATTAAATGTATTGATTCATTAATTGAATTAATAAATGCTTTAATGTGCTCAGCTAAATCAAGGTTCAGTACTGGCAACTCTATAAGCCGCTCTAATTTTTCGGAAATATTTTCCGTTTGTTTTCAAAACGCTTAGTTAATAGTTCCCAAGTCGCGTTGAAATTTTTCCCGGAGCCTATTAGCATATGCGACACCATGCATCTTGCTTCTCCTTTTAATGCCATTCTTAAATATTTTATTTTAAGAGCTGGTCTCAAATCTTCTCTTAATTGAAACAACTCTGTAAATATCTCGGCAAAGAGATCCCATTCTTTGGGATCCCCATAAAAGGTGGGTACCTGCATTTTCGGGAGCATTGGTAGCTCCTCTGTTTTTAATTGGCAACCTCCAATTTTCGTTGATAACTTTCTTGAATTTGTTTTGCTAGTTCTTCTACCGTGTCCTGTACATCGAATCTTAGCTTTTAAACCTTCCTATTGAAAGTAATATCGCTTTCAAAATCTTTCTTTTTTACCACAATATTTCTTTCTCTATTTTACTCCAAAGATATTCTATCTTTCTTTTTCTCAACCTTAACATTTTACTAATGTTTTCCCTAATGTCTACCTGCGTTTCCTCTAAAAACTTCGGCATATTGCATACAGTGAGAAACAAAGTCACTGGCAATGCTGACACGGCCCTCGGGTCGTATAATGTTCCCCTAAATTGGAGCGCTATCTCCAAATGTCTCACGCCGCACTACGCAGACAAAAGAGATCTGGGAACATAAGAATATCAGATGACAATGTTAGTGCAGGGTAACAACCAGACAGTAGAAGAATTCTACCAGGTTGTCTACAACCACTTGTCGCTGATATTAAATAAAGTAGGCTGCATGGAATTAAATAGGGAATCGGAAACCCTTATGACAAAAATATACAGAGATAAAGCATTAGACACCTTCATTAGAGGTTTGAAGGTGGATTTACCACGGATCCTTGGAATAAACGAGCCAGCAGATCTACCTTCAGCCCTTCACTGCACTAACCTGGCTTTGAATAGGAATCAACAGACACATGTCAGAAACCAGAATAGAAATGTACCACTACCTTAAATGAATATACATAACAAATTGAAGAAGCAGATGACGGACAGAATAACCAGTACGAACATTCAGACATTAATTTTTTACGATAAATAGCTCCTCTCTTCCTTACATAGAATATAAGATGGGGAGCGCAAAATTACTCAAAATATTAATAGATATCAACAGATATTCAAACAGAAATTATGTGTCTGAACCTATCCCAAATGAAAAGCCCTTCGAAGCTGTCACAGTCGGCGAAAGCATTTAAATTACACACCTCACGTTCGTCCGCCACTGTAGCGAAGATCCGGCCACCGTCCACCCTTAGTGGAATACTACGTCCCATGCGTATCGGCGCCGACCCGATCCTGGCCTGGGCGACGCCGTTGCCCGTTTTTCGCCTCCGTGCGGCGACAACAATCCTGGCTTCTTCTGCCCCGGCTCCCACATACCCAACAGAACAAGACGGGTGCGTTGGGACATTCCCTGGCATAGCGCCCCTCCTGTGCGCACCTACGACATGCTCGTCGCGGATCATACCAGGTTCCGGCCTCTTGAGTCATCATTTGGTGGGCAACTTCCGATGTAATGTCCTTCCCCATTCTGTGCTACACGTACCCATGGCCACTTGACTCCCTGACTTGCTTCCCGAGTATTCCGCCTTCTGCCTCATAACCGTCTCATTCTTCACGGCCAGCTGGGTAAGCTGGGACAAGGTGGAGAAACCTTGCCGTCGCACGTAAAGCCTGTAATCGGGAGCGGCGATTTCGTAGATCCGGTGCATCTCCTGTGCCGGTCCATATCTGACATGATGATCAGGTATTCCTTGAATTCCTCTCCCACTCGTTGCCTGCGGGACCGGATTTTGTCCTCAAGCCTTTCGAAGTAGCGTGGAGGCAGAAAGAACTCCAAGAAACCCCTCCTAAACACTGACCATGGCACATCCCTAAGACCACTACTCAAGAACCTTCGAGCGGCCCTTCGCCGAATACCTCGCTCAATGCCCGAGGCGATCGATCAATGGCAATACCATACTTGATGGCGCGCTGCTCTAGGTCCTCTAGGAACCCAAGATGTTTGGAGCGGCCATCATGCCTCATGCCCCACTTCCGTACTTGCTCCGGAACGTTTGTCCGACTGAGGGCGTGGGCTGGTGAACTAGACTCTTCGGGTTGAGTACTTGTAAGATACTGATTTATTCTTACGAATCCTAAGTCTTATATATTAACAGCGTGTCTTATTTTAGGTGTGCTGTCAATGCATTATCGGCAGCAGCGGTCACTTTTGTGTTTAATTGGGGTCTTTTTACCCTTGTTACTTATTATTCTAACATGATATTTCTTGAGCGACCACATTTGCGCTATCTATTTTTATGCTGCTGGCTGCAGTTGTACAATATGGTGTGAGATATATTTTTACCGAGGGTCAAAGTGAGACTCGGTGTCGCGTGTTCATGTGTGAACGTTCTGCGGACGTCCGAGAAAGTTGACGGCCTGCAGTTTTACAATATAAGTTTTTACCGAGGGTCTAAGTGAGACTACAATAATAATTACGATAAAATTAATGCTCTTAATAACATAGCGGTGGTGGAAATTTAAATCTTGTATTACAACGTGGTGATATTTTAAATATTGTACCTTACTTAGAAGCTTACCTTATTCCTCAAAACTACTTATCAAAGATGCTGTTCATGCCAGTTCAGTTCTAGTCATTGCTAGTCTGAACACAGCATTGACTGAGCCTCACTCAGTGTGAGAGAGTCACTCATTGAGGCAGACTCACTCACTGAGAGAGACTCACTCTCAAATAGGATCCAACGTACGCTCAAGCCTCTCCCCACGATCTCCACTCCACTTCAACCGTTTTGACACAAGAAAATGCAAATCACTTCGAATGTAAAGTTCATTATATGCAGCCGCATATATATAGCTACCTATACACATAGAAAACAGTCATTGTTTGATTTGAAGCCAGAAGATTTTTTACTTATCCGACGCCTCCACCACAAACATTGGTCCTTCGAGCCGGACATATATAAACCGATCGCCCCTACACAAGTTTTTTGGCAAAGATAAGTAAATACAAAATTTCCTTTCTATATATATTCGGCAATATCCGCCATATTTTTCCGCCATATTTTTTTCTTTAAGAAAAGTGATTGGCAATTTTCTGAATATATATATTATATATATATATAAATTATCCGACCATAAAACTAAAAACAGTTTAATTAAATTTTGTGTTAGTTACTTCCAACTACAAAAGAAATCCACTTCAACGTTTTTTGTATGTACATACGTACGCACTCGTGCACTTTCCTAACTAATTTTTTTTAATTACGTGTCCGCACTTAATCCGACAAGTTGCTTCACAATATCGTTTCCTAATTAATATTGTTAATTCATGTTCTTGG
>JAWNOU010000031.1:0-33251 GCA_035045725.1 Drosophila ezoana
GCTCCAGATGTCCAGTTGTCCTCCGCGTCAGCTGGTCGTCGCCGGTTTGGCTACGCTGACGCTCCTTCGTAGGCGAAAGTGGCGGAGTGCCCCTCGCGCTGTTGTCTTCACTGCTGCTGATGTCCGTGACCTATTGGCTCAGGCGGGGCCGGTGCCGGTCTTCGCGCTGGTCTATAGTCCCAAGCATGTGGATTTGCATGCTGAAGCGTATAGTGGTCCAGGGCAGTCGTTCGGGCAGACGTCAGGTTTTTTCGGTAACGGCTTTGGAGATGGTGGTTTTTTAATTAGTTTTTTTCATTTATAACTTTGATATTTGCTGAGTGAGTTGCGGTATTTGGCTTTCTTTGCTGGAGGCTTTCTTTCAGAAAATCAAGTTCGGCAGTTAATTTTATGTGCCATTGCCCATGTGGACGGCGTATTCGTGTATAATAGCCACTTAATGTGATGCTATTCTTTTATTTATTTTGTTTTTCTAGCCTCCGCGTTTGCCCATTACTCGCACTCTACTCCCTCAGACTTTCAGTTTTTTTTTCAATCTCTAGGTCTCCCGCGCTGGCGTAAGGGACGGATTTTCCTCTCACTCTTGTTGCTTGTTGTTGTTGTCATCCAGCCCTCTCACTCTTGTATTTTATTCCACCGTTGACGGACTGCCACTCGTACTTGTACACTGCTGGTTATCACTTGTAACACTTTTCGTCGTTGTTGTTGTTTTGTATAGTTGTGACTGCAGTTGCTGCAGTTGTTGTTACTGCCGTTGCTGCTGTTGTTGTTATTGTTACTGCCGTTGCTGCTTTTCCATGTCCAGGTCTGGCTTGACCTTAGTCACGGTCGCCATGTAAAAGATCATATTCTCTAACTTGAAAAAAAGGTAGCACGTCAGTGCTGTTTGGTATGTTTGTTCAGAATGAATTTATTCAGTTTTAATCATGTTCGCTTAGCCTATGGATATACATATGTACTTATGCTGTTATTCGTTAACAGCTACAAAGAGAGGGAGTTTGAGTAGCTCGCATATGCCTGTATTAGTGAGCATATATATTGCTCACGGAATGCGCTCAGACGGAGCGTGGGATATGCAGCATAAGCATAAACGGTCAGCTAGTGAGGCTAGTGAACCGCGCTGCGTAATATGAGACCGAGCCAATACATAATGTGGCTCTGGGCTCGTTTACTATATTATTGTTATTGTATGCAACAAAGTGCTGCATACTTTATATTTAAGTACAGGGTATTCTGTAAGGGCATATACGCACTACACCTCCCCTTTTAGAGAAATAACGTAACATTATGAATGTGTAGTTATTAAATGAACTTAATTATTGAGTTTTTTTTTTTTTTTTTTTTTCAATTGAAAAAATTTATTTTTTGTGTTTAACAAGAAATTTAAAATGTTGGAGTATAAAAATACAAAATAATTAAAGGTATTAAAATTTATAATTCGTTTATTTGTAATAATTTTTTTTTTCATTCGGTTGATCAGGCCGTCATATATTTTTATTTTATTTTTTTTTTGAGTTCGAATTCATAAAGAGAATTTTGGGTTATTAGGAATTAAAAATTTTTAATCTATTCTTATGAACTTTTTGTTTTTTATCTTTACTATCTTTAATAAAAATGTTGTCATTATCTTCTATTTTCTCTACTATATATGGTCCTAAATATACTGGGTCTAATTTGTGCCCTGTTTCGTTTCTTATTAGTACTTTATCTCCTATTTTTAATTCAAAGTTTTTGTTTTTTCGTCATATGCTAATTTCCTATTAGCCTTGGCTTTTTCTAACATAATTCTAGCTCTTTTGTATGCTATTTCTAATCTAAACTTTATTTCCTTAGAATAGTCATCTAAATTATAAATAGGATCTATGTAATTAGTTTTGTTTAAATCTATGAACTGTTTTGGTAGTCTGCCAAATACTAGTTCGTATGGACAATACTCATGCGTTGCTGATGGTGTCGTGTTGAAGCAATAAGTGAAATATTGAATCCAGGCATCCCAATCAGATTTGTCTGCAGAGATGTATGAACGAATGTATTCATTAAAAGTTCGATGACTTCGTTCTTTTGTCCCAACTGTCTGGTGGTGGTGTGCTGTTGAAGTTATGTTTTTTATACCAAGGTACTTACATAAATCTTCTATAACTGAATTTTTATATTCTGTACCCATGTCCGTAATGAACGTCTTCATTGGACCGTATTTCAGAATAAAATCTTCAAATATAGCTTTAGCTACGACTTTTGCACTTTTGTTTGGAATAGGTATGGCAACTAGATATTTTGTTAAGTCACATATCAGTGTAATTGCATATTCGTTGCCTTGCTCTGATTTTGGTAGTGGACCGATCGTGTCTACTATTACTCTATCAAAAGCATTGATTGGGGTTTCTGTAATTGTTAAAGGAGTTTTTGTATGTGTTTTCACTTTTGATTTTTGGCATTTTTGACATTTTTGTATATACTCAGTAATATATCGAGTCATACCCTTCCAAAAATAATGTCTTTTGACCTTGGCCAAGGTTTTTGTAATGCCTGTGTGACCTCCTTGTATTGGATCATTATGAAATGTAAACAGTATAGCTTCTTTTTCTTTTTCTTCTTTTATTAGGGTCACCGGGTTGAGTAGCGCTACTCTTAATGTTTTCAATATTTTATTGCCCATTTGTTTGAAATTATCAATTGAAACTTGTTCAAAGATATTTTCCCACGGTGCCACTTTGAGTTGGCTGATTTCATTTATATCGGCTTGCCTTTCAAGCCTTTGGAAGAACTGACCTAAGTCAAGAATTCCATTAGTATATAAATCGCTAACATCATATCTTGCAGTAATTTTCTTCCCATGTTTAAAGAAACATAGCATATTTTTTACATGCAAGGTCACTACTTTTCGTACATCGTCATTTTTTATGACTTCATATACGTTGGGCTTTGAAGCTTTTTCTCTAGATTGCATAGGCAATTCTATTTCTTTATAATCTCCTGCGCAGGATTTCTGTCTACTTTGGTGCCTGGTAGTGACTTTCAGGACTTTATGTTGCATATCTTTGAGTTCTTTTATGTTAATACGCGAAAGTGCGTCTGCTACGAAATTATCTTTCCCCTTTAGGTATTCTACTGTGAAGTCGTATTCTTCAAGCTCTAGCCGCATGCGAGTTAATTTCGAACTGGGATTAGTCATAGAAAAAAGATATGTCAATGGTCTGTGATCCGTTTTAATAGTAAAGTGTTTACCATAAATATATGGTCTAAAATGGGTAATTGCCCAATGAATTGCCGCTAACTCTTGTTCTGTTGTGCTCTTATTGCTTTCCCCTTTTGTAAATGAACGAGATGCATAAGCTATTGGGAGCTGAATTCCGTCACGGTTCTGAGTTAGAACTGCTCCGCAAGCTTGTTTACTGGCATCTGTTATAATGCAAAATTCTTTGCGAAAATCAGGATATTGTAATAATGTGGGGTGCATAAGCTTTTCTTTAAGGTATTGGAATGCGTTTTGGCATTCACTTGACCATTCAAAAGGAACATTCTTTTTACATAATCTAGTTATGTGCCGTGAATAATCGGCGAAGTTTTTTATAAATCGACGATAATAATTGCAGAATGCTACAAATCGTCTCGCGCTGTCCGCATCATGAGGGACAGGATAATTTTCGATGACGTCAAATTTCTTGTCATCTGGCAATACTCCTTTGTCAGTGCATTTGTGACCTAAAAATGTCACTTCATGCATGAAAAATGAACATTTTTCTGGATGCAACTTTAGGTTATATTTCCTACATACATTAAAAACATCAGTTAAGTTTTTAATCATGTGTTTTTCGGAACATCCTATCACCATTAAGTCATCCATATAAAGGAATGCCTGAGAGGGTTCTAAACCCGAGAATGCTATAGTCATCATTCTCTGAAATGAATTTGGTGCTATTTTAAGACCAAATGGTAATCGCGTGAAGCGATATGAGCCATTGCTCGTTGAAAAAGATGTTATATTTCTTGAATTTTCTTCAAGTTCAATTTGGTGGAAACCTGACATTAAGTCAAGGCATGAAAAGTATTTAGCTCTGCCCAGTTGGTCTAGAATATCATCAATTCTGGGGAGCGGGAATTTATCAGAAAGTAATTTTTTGTTGATTTGGCGATAGTCAATTACTAATCGCCATTTCTTCTCTTCCGAATTTGGTAATGATTTTTTCGGAACTAACAAGAGTGGGCTGTTATACTCGGATACAGACGGTTCTACGATTTTGTCGTTTATTAATTTCCCTACTTGTTTTTGAATTTCTTTAGCGTGGCTATGCGGGCTTCTGTAGTTTTTAATATAAATGGGTTCATCATCTTTAAGTCTTAATGTTTGTTTATAGAAATTATTTGTCGCTATTGGTTCGGTTTCCAGTCCGAACACATCACTATACTTGGTGCATAATTCTGTTAGTTGACTTTTGAATTGTTCTGGAAAATA
Organism: Drosophila ezoana; assembly: GCA_035045725.1. Taxonomy (NCBI): domain Eukaryota; kingdom Metazoa; phylum Arthropoda; class Insecta; order Diptera; family Drosophilidae; genus Drosophila; species Drosophila ezoana. The sequence goes on from JAWNOU010000031.1 coordinate 4,454, forward strand.
TTTCTTTAATTTTGAAAGTACTTGTTCGCTTCTATTTTCTGGATTAGTGCTATGAATGTCGTAATCTGTTAAATTTTCATATTGGATTTTGTTTACTTTGACCAATTGGTCGAAATTAGTTGTGTTTAGAAGGCGAATGTATACATGTTTGGAAGCTGCTATTGTATTTGCAACATAAATTCCATTATGTATTTCTTGATTAGGAACAAATATATAATCATTTACTGTATTAATGTCTATTTTTCGAATTACTTGGGATCTGGCTGGCAAGAGAACTGTATTGTTGCCAGCACTATATGTTATCGGAACATAAATTGGATAATTTAAATTTTGAGGTCTAATTATAAACCAGTCTTCACTTGGTTTGAAATCTAATTGACAATTGAATTTTTAAATAAAATCAATGCCTATTATTCCATCACACGGTATTGAAAAATCGGAATCTACTAAATGAAATTCGTGTGGAATAATATATTTTGTTGATTGAAGTTCTATTGAAGTTGTTCCTTGAGATTTTATTACACCCTGGCCGATGCCTTGGATGTTTATAATTTTGTCTTCTTGAATTTTGAAATTATCTGAATTTATTTTTAAAAGTGAGATATCTGCACCAGTATCTATTAGGAATGTGAGTTTATTTTCAGTTGAATGATTATAAAAAGTGACAAATATATTAAGACTGTAATTGATGGAATGAACCTTTACATTTACTGGCTGTTTCCTAAAGGGTTCTGAGAGTTTTCCGGCGTATTTTGCGCCATTCTCACATTGTTACTATTATAACCTTGGTTGGAGTTACCTCGGCCTCTTCCTCTATTTTGGCCTCGTCTTCCTCCACGGTTATTGTAATTATTGTTATTGTTGTTAGCGCCTCGGTTATAATTGTTGTGGTTGTAATTTCTGCCACGATTATAACCTCGGCCTCCTCTATTATTATTGTTTGCACCTCGTCGATACTACAGGACAGTGTTACTTTGACCTGTTATCTCCGTGCAGCTATTAACAAATTTGGAGACTGCATCATTCATATTTATGAATGTGCCTGCCTGCATGATAAGTTTTACCTTATCAATTGAACAATTTTGGGTCATGGCTTTTACAGCTGTTGTAGTGCTGTATTTGTTTGCTAGTGATTGGCTTAAACCTTCACTGATATAGGCGCCTTCAAGGGCCCTTGTCAGTTTTTCCACCTCTTGGGTGTATTGGTTAGCCGTTTTATTTTTCTGTTGCAAATTAAGAAGCTTAGCAGATACAACTTCTACCGATTCTCCTTTTACTGCATTTGATAGTTGCGTAATGATTGCAGTAATTGTCTGCTCATTACTTATTAAATTTCTCGCATGGCCTTTTAGCTTTGTTTTTATAAGGCTTATGGCCGTTAGCTCATGTGTGCCTTTTAAGGTTTCTAATAGATTCAAAGAATCTAGAAAACTTTGTAGATTTTCCGGCTTACCGTCAAACTCTGGTATCAGAGATGTGGCTAGCTTGATAAATTCTACAACTGTTTGTGCCATGTTTACTAATTTTGTATCTTCTATTTGGTCGTTTGGCAGTAGTGACTCATCAAATGTTACCGGTGTATTTAACACTGATGGTAGATAAAGCTTTAGATCATACTTTTTATTTAAGTTTACCAGATTATCCCTTAGACGCTGTAAAACGTCTGAAGTTTGGACTCTGTGTAAACTTGTCAGTTTATTTTGACACTCGTTAACTAGACTCCTGATTTCATTGTACTCATATACAAGGATCTCAGTATGTTTAATTATGGTGGGTCTTAAAACTGGTGCGCTTTTATTAAGGCACTTGTATGATTTATCAAAATTTTCCCTATGTCGCTTTATTTTTTCTACTATTTGGTGCCAGTCCATGTGAACTTTCCCTACTTTCAAATATTTTATTTAAGCAGCGGCTTAGACCTTGTTTATGTCGCTGCCTCGACTCATGTAACGCTTCCTCAGTGATTTTTTATGAAGAAGATAAATCTTCAGAAGGATGTTTGCTGAGGCTATTACAATGAGTATTATTAGCAGTATGTTTGTTAACTGCACATGGGGAGTGGTGTCTACAACTTCAACTACGTTAACTACATTGGCAGTGTTATCATCTGCCTTTGATTGTTTTCCCCCCATATTTCTATATAAATACTCTTGCTTTTTGATTTGACTACTACCTATGCAGACGTACTAAAACAATTGTTGTCTGCCCTAGAATCGGATGCTCGTCAATAATTGTTTTTATTTTGACGTAGGGTAGTGTAGACAAGATTATTCCACACTCTATTTTAGAACATGAATTGAGTGGACTTGTCACTGTGCCGAATTCTTCTATATATTCGGATTCGAACTCATATACTGATATGAATTCTCTATGCCTTTGCAAAATTTGTATGGCTCGCATACGAAAGTCTGTATAGTCGTTATATACTTTGTTAATCGTGTCCTCGATCATGCTAATTCTTGATCATAACGTTGAATTACCTAATGAGACAAACGGAGGACTTATTTCTTTATATTCCAACTGAACGAATTATTACTTTTTAATTTCCTCTTTTAAATTTAAAATTCTTGTATATTCTCAAAGTTAGTAATGTTTTTGTACCTATGTACAATTAGATATATATATAGATATATATACATGTGATATAAGTATATGTATATATTTTTTTTCTATTTGTAATTCATTATATTTGTTTTTATTTCATTTTCTTAAAGTTACAAAATTAATTATAGGGTTACTTATTTTTTAATGTTGTTTGTGCTCTTTTTTTTCTTAAATTAAATTTTGTCTGGGTCATTTGCCTGGCTCATATATTTCTTTTTTAAACATTTGCTATGTAATTTAAATAGTTTATAGTTTAAAGTGTATTTATAACTATTTCTTGTATCTTCATTGCTTTGAATTTACGTTAACAAGTTTTTCTACCTATTGTTTTGTATAGCTTTACGGGCTATACTTCTAATTGAGCGGAGCTGGTTCCGCACAATTTTACAAATTTTATTATAATAATGTTAACTGTTGCTCCAGATGTCCAGTTGTCCTCCGGTCGTCGCCGGTTTGGCTACGCTGACGCTCCTTCGTAGGCGAAAGTGGCGGAGTGCCCCTCGCGCTGTTGTCTTCACTGCTGCTGATGTCCGTGGCCTATTGGCTCAGGCGGGGCCGGTGCCGGTCTTCGCACTGGTCTTTGGTCCCAAGCATGTGGATTTGCATGCTGAAGCGTATAGTGGTCCAGGGCAGTCGTTCGGGCAGACGTCAGGTTTTTTCGGTAACGGCTTTGGAGATGGTGGTTTTTTAATTAGTTTTTCATTTATAACTTTGATATTTGCTGAGTGAGTTGCGGTATTTGGCTTTCTTTGCTGGAGGCTCTCTTTCAGAAAATCAAGTTCGGCAGTTAATTTTTGTGCCGTTGCCCATGTGGGCGGCGTATTCGTGTATAATAGCCACTTAATGTGTGCTATTCTTTTATTTATTTTGTTTTTCTGGCCTCCGCGTTGCCCATTACTCGCACTCTACTCACTCAGACTTTCATTTTTTTTTTTTTCTTTCGATCTCTAGGTCTCCCGCGCTGGCGTAAGGGACGGATTGCCTCTCACTCTTGTTGCTTGTTGTTGTTGTCATCCAGCCCTCTCACTCTTGTGTTTTATTCCACCGTTGACGGACTGCCACTCGTACTTGTACACTGCTGGTCATCACTTGTAACAATTTTCTTAGTTGTTGTTGTTGTTATTGTTACTGCCGTTGCTGCTTTTCCATGTCCAGGTCTGGCTTGACCTTAGTCACGGTCGCCATGTAAAAGATCATAACTTTAAAATGAAAAAAAAGTAGCACGTCAGTGCTGTTTGATATATATGTTCAGAATGAATTTATTCAGTTTTAATCATGTTCGCTTAGCCTATGGATATACATATGTACTTATGCTGTTATTCGTTAACAGCTACAAAGAGAGGTAGTTTGAGTAGCTCGCATATGCCTGTATTAGTGAGCATATATATTGCTCACGGAATGCGCTCAGACGGAGCGTGGGATATGCAGCATAAGCATAAACGGTCAGCTAGTGAGGCTAGTGAACCGCGCTGCGTAATATGAGACCGAGCCAATACATAATGTGGCTCTGGGCTCGTTTACTATATTATTGTTATTGTATGCAACAAAGTGCTGCATACTTTATATTTAAGTACAGGGTATTCTGTAAGGGCATATACGCACTACAACCCCATCAAGAAATAGAAAATGGTATATATGTTGGAAATTCAATAACTCAATCCAAAAACGCATATGTTCTATATTAAAAACAACCAAGAGTCCGAAAATTTTAAATATAAAAAAAATTCCGTTTGAAACACTTAAAAATTATAAAATAGCTGAATTAAGCGATTTTCAAAGAGCAGAATCAAAGTTGAGATTAAAAGATGATGAACCAAGTTACATGGATGATTAAATTGTCATTGGATGTTCTGAGAAACATATGAGTAAAAACCTAGCAAACGTTTTTGACCTTTGTAGAAAGAACAACCTTAAGTTGCATTCAGATAAGTTCTCATTTTTCATTAGTGAAGTAACCTTTCTTGGACATAAATGCACTGATAAAGGAATATTACCTGATGACACAAAATATGATGCTATTAGAAAATATCCAGTCCCTACGGACGCAGATAGCGCTAGAAGATACGTTGCATTTTGCAATTATTATAGACGTTTCATAAAAAATTTTGCCAAATATTCCCGTCAAATAGCAAGATTATGTAAAAAAGATGTTAAATTCGAATAGAAAGCTGATTGCCAGCATGCCTTCGATCATCTTAAAAAGGCATAAATGAATCCAATTATGTATAACTACAGATGCTAGTAAAGAAGCATGGGGAGCAGTATTGACACAATCATTTAATGAAATTCAGCTACCAGTAGCTTACGCTTCTCGCAATTTTACAAAAGGCGAAAGCAATAAATCGACAACAGAACAAGAGTTAGCAGCCATTGATTGGGCAATAAACCACTTCGGACCATACATATATAGTAAACGCCGACCCTTAACATACCTTTTTTCAATGAAAAACCCAACTTCAAAATTATCAAGAATGAGACTAGATTAAGAAGAATATCAGTTAACTGTGGAATATGTTAAGGGGAAAGACAATCACGTTGCGGACGCATTATCCCGCATAAATATAGACAACTTAAAAGAAATAAACAGAAACATACTGATGGTTCAAACAAGATCATCCAGATGACAGGAAAACATCTGCGCAGATGATAAATTGAAATTGCTAAAAAATCAAAATGAACATAAACAGCCCAATGTCTATGAAGTCGTCAGTAATAAGGACGTGAAAAAATTTGTGAAATTAAAATTCAATGACTCCAATTGTATATTTAAACAAGGGAACAGAATCATTTCGCAATTCAAAATTATTGATTTGTCTCCAATGAGAAAGATGACTTAGGACAGTTTTTTAAAAGGCTAAATCGTGATGCCGGGTTACATAATATCATTAATTTTCAGATGTCACCAAGTGAACAACTCTTCGAATTTGTATCACTTAATAAATTCAAATATATGGGCAATAAAGATGTCTGGCTACGCAGCCAAAACAACTGGAGCGACCTCGCAGCTGATAAGAGAAGCATCTTAATTTTATCTTATAATACTCGCTCTGCAAAGCAATTGCCTAAATTTCGCTCTTAAGAATTAATTTACATAGAGCTGCCGCTCTTTCGTCGATGCTGCGCATCGAGTTAGTTAAGTTCGTTCGCTTCATGCATTTAGTACACATCGGCCACTTGCGTTACTCAAAATTATAACTAATAATTATCGCTTCGCTAAAATTGGCACGTACTAATTCGGGTTCGCTTGCCTATATAAAACTATTGTTCTTAAATAATAAGCACAGACCAATTCGGGTCTGCCTGCTTTTCGTAACTTTAAGAAATATAAAAACATATTGGAACACCAGAAATAAAAGGTTAATTATTTCTATTTGTGAAAGCTATTGAAAAGGCTCAGTAGCGCAACATTTGGTACCCCGACGTGATTTTTGTTGTTGTAAGATTATTTGCTTTACATTAAAGCAATAATCTTAAAAGACACCACCTGGCATTTCGTTTAGTGCACTTTATATACATACTTAGAAGCGATCGCCGTCGCTTTGCCTACTCTTTCGGTCGCTTAAAGTCTTTGCTCAATCGTGCGGTACTTATGTAAAAGCTATTGCCGTTGCTTCGTTACAAAGCTTGACACTTGCGTTCGCCGAAGCTCTTACAACTATTGTTTTTTGAACGGTTTGCATGTACTAGCGAGCACCGTTGTTAGATTTTCAGCTAGTTTCGCACACGCTTTCTATCAACGATTCTAATGGCAACCGAAAATAATGCCTCTAGTGCAGTGCCCTCTGCAAACAGGGTGACCTTTCTGAAGCGCAAAGCCATTTCAATTTATGACAGCTTGCAAACACTTCGAATTGCTTTAACTAATTCGCCACTTAGTGCAATTGATGAGTGCGTTCTTAGTGTTAGGCTGAAGCAAATCGAGCGGCTTCAGACCTCATTTGATATTACTCAAACTAGCCTCGAAGAACAAGACTTTGATAAAATCGGTAACCAATTGCGTGAGGACTTCGAAGAGTTAGCAGTTTCTATGGAAATTTCGGTTCGGAGTGAAAATGCGAAACGTGTCTCAATATTACCCTGCTCAACATTTCGCGACCAATTGGTGCTGCCCTCGCAGACAGTTAGAGCTAAGGCACCGCCGACACTACCCTCAATAAACGTTGCCTACGTTCAGTGGTGGTTCAGAACCGTCATAGAAAATCATCCTAATCTAGCAGATAACGAAAAGCTGCAGCATCTTCGATCGTGCCTGAAGGATACATCGCTGGACTCGATTCGATCATTGAAAATAACAAACGATAATTATGCCATAGCACTTAATTTATTGGAGAAAAGGTTTAATAATAGACGATTGGCTTGTCAGGCACACATACTTGAGATATTGGGGCTCAAGAGGGTGGCAGGTAGATCGGCCGTGTCGCTAAGGGAGTTATCCGACCAATTCAACGCACATATTCGCGCGTTAAAGAGCATGGGCAACTCCGCACAAATCGCTGGATGCATCATTGTGCAGATTATTTTACAAAAGCTGGACCCAACATCACAAGCCAAATGGGAAGAAAGGCTAGAGGATTCGTCGTTCGTCAACTTAATACCATCGTGGAAGCATATGGCTACGTTTCTGGGACAGAGATGCCGAACAATGAAAACCGTAAATTTTGCTATGGCAAGCTATGCCCCCAGCCATCGGGTGGGAAAAACTAGAGCAATTAACACCAGTAGATCGTCATTTATCGCCACTGTCTGCGTCTTTTGTGACAGCCCTTTTCATAATATATATAATTGTTCACGATTTGGAAATTTGACCCCTGCATTACGGCTTAGGGAGGCAAAACGAGCTGCATTGTGCTTGAATTGCGTAAAGAAAGATCATCAATTGCGATCATGCAGCTAGAATTCGGTATTTCCGTCTGGTCAGCTGACTGAGCCTGCAAATTCATCGCCGATAGCCCATGCCTCTTTCGCTAAGTCATCTCTTGTTGCCCAGCATTTCAGTAGTGATGTTGTCGTCTTGGCTACGGCTATGATCTTTTTTAAAAATCGCTCCGGCACTTTGATACCTTGCCGTGCCCTTTTGGATTCTGGTACTCAGCTTCACCTTATAACGTCGCGCCTTGCTCAACAGCTTCAGCTAAAGAAACACAAGTCCCCAGCAATTGTCTCTCTCAAGTCTCTGAATACTCAACATGCCTCACAGCTCTAGTAGCGCCTAACATAACTGATAGTCACCGAGTTTTACTATGAACACGACGAATTGGAACATTCCCGATAACATAAAACTTGCAGATCCGTCTTTCTTTAAACCTCAACGCTAGTTACGCCCTTGACGTCACCACCCCATTCACACCAATATAATGTCGTGTTCAAGCCAGTTGAGCTTGCAAGCCCTGTATCCGCTGGACTGAAATCCAATTTAATGTAAACACAATCCAACTCTTAAAGATCGAAGTGTTATAAAATATTTTGACACATAATTAAGTTAAGTCGCCACAACATCGTCACTGATGGTGACCACTTTATATAAACAATTCCTAAGCGATCAGCCCAGAGCCTCGCAGCATTTCTGCTAAAGGCTCATATTGTAAACAAATAACCATAAGTGGCTATGCCGCTCCGATGCATTAATGTAAACATAAAACAAAGCCTCAGTTGCTCTCTGCAACTTCTCTGCTTGGCGCTCTCTTCGCCTTTGCGCTCTTTTGTCTTAGAATTATAATTCAGTTGTAAGAAAACCACAAATCTAACCAGTACGAATAAACGCAAAATTAAAAGTTAAATTCGAGTGTAGTATTGTTTCTTGGTATACATCTCAAACATATTTAATTGGAGCAGCCGGTGTCGGAAATAAAAAAAAAAAAAAAAATAATAATTATAAATACATTTATTGTGCTAACAATTGCAGAGAACTTTGGTAAAACTGATGTGAACGAATCAGTAAAAGTGCTAATAAACATATAGTACTATAATTTTGGAGAATATACAAATTGTGCTAACAATTGCTGAGGAAACTTTGGTAAAACTGAAGTGAACGAATCAGTAAAAGTGTTAATAAATATTGAAATACTTGTGTGAACATAAATAAAGAGGTTGACCAGAAAAATTTTAACATCACTTATAGCAAATTAAACAATATGGAAAATCAACTCGATATAACAACAATGCAGCAATGCATTCAAGCATTAACATCAATAATACAGGAGCAGCAGCAGCAGCAGAACAATACCAATCCAATAACGAAACAACGAAACAGCATTGAACGAAAACCAGATACTTACCTGTGTTCACTGGAGAAGAGGGTACTCTACATGGCTTTATTGCATCGGTGGACCAGGTTATGCAGGAGCATGGAAACAGTGCCCAGACATTCAGCGTCATATTCAACACCAAAATTCAAGGTCAGGCAAGAACAATTTTAAACATTAACCCACCAGAAGATTGGGATACATGCAAGATCAGACTTAGACATCATTACCGCCCCAGAACAGACCAGATGGGCCTCACCAGAAAAATTAATAATTTAAGGGTAATTACCATTCGAGATTTAGATTATAAGGTTCGTCAGATTGTTGAAGAAATTACAGATTTTTCAGTATTTGAAAATAATGATAGACTAGTGGACATATTAAGTGGCTTGTTAATACAACGAGTCAAGGAATTAGCATCTGGCCCTATGGTAATTTCATTAATGACCAAAACAACATTATCTGACGTAAGGACAGAAATTGCAAAATTTATCGGAATAAATTATGGAAATTTAAATGAAAAACTATTACTTAAACGAAAAACTGACAACAACTATTCTAACCATGGACAGAATCAAAATCAAAATTTTCAAAACCAAAATAATCAAAACCAGAACTCTGGACGCAACAATAAAAATAACAGACAATATTAATAACAATAATAATAACTCGAACAATAGGAATCAGAAGAATAAACAAAATCAGGGAAATCAAAGCCAAAATGTAAGAAATAATCAAAATTACAATCAAAACCAAAATTGTAATCAAAACAAAAATTACAATCAAAGCTATAACTACAATCAAAATCAGAATTACAACCAAAATCGCCAAAGTCAGAATACTAGACAGCAAAATTTTAACCAAAGCCAAAATTTTCAACAAAATAATCAGCAAGCACCAATAGAAGCAATGAGTGTTGACAACCTAAATGAGGAAAATCCTGAAATTTCAAGCATTGTAGATGAACCAAAATTTTTTACTAATAAATTTTTTACTAATAAGCTTCGGATGAAAAGAAAATTTTTATTAAAGGGACTTTTGAGGGAAACACATATATAATCCTAGTTGACACGGGATCAACTATTAGTATTCTTAATACAGCAAGTGTGCATACATCTAGATATACAATAATTGAAAAATATTCTAAAATTATTCACACAATAAACAGTGAACTAAAAACTAATAATTATTTAGTAAAAACTAAAGTACCAAGTGAGTTTAAATATGCAGAAAATGCACGATCAAGATGGGTAGCTTTGCCCCTAGAAAAATCTTATGATTTTCTTTTGGGCATGGATTTTATCCAAAGAAATGTTGAAAGTATTGATTTTAAAAACAAAATTATTAAACTTTTAATTGGGTTGAAATTCCATTCCTATCGAAACAACCAATTGATGTTTGTGTTATGGAAATAAGTGAAATTGAAGACCTCAATGTAGATGAATTAAACAAAGAAAAAACTGAAATCGTTAAACGTTTAACAAAAAAATACAGAAATTTATACTTTAAAGATGGCGATATGTTGACTAATACAAATACAGTAGTTCACAGTATTAGAACAACTACGGATCAACCAATTAACTCAAAAATTTATAGATATTCTCCCAAATATGAAGAAGAAGTTCGAACAAATTATTGAAATGGAAAGAAGTGGTATAATCAGGAAAAGTAAAAGCAGATACAGTTCTCCTAACAAACAAATTATTGAAATGGAAAGAAGTGGTATAATCAGGAAAAGTAAAAGCAGATACAGTTCTCCTATTTGTGTGATACCTAAAAAAAATTGATCAATCAGGAGTATAAAAATTTGAAAATGTGTATATTATCGACGATTAAATCAGGTTACCGTTCCTGATAAGTATCCATTACCTATCATGGACGCAATATTAGACAAGTTGGGGAAATCTCAGTATTTCAGCACTTTAGATTTAGCAAAAGGATATCATCAGATTTTAATGGATGAGCAAGACATAGAAAAGACGGCTTTCGTTACACCAATGGGCTTATACGAGTATATAAGAATGCCTTTTGGATTAAAAATGCACCAGCAACGTTTCAAAGATTAATGAACGAAATATTAAGGGACTTTATTAACAAAATCTGTGTTGTATATTTGGATGACATATACATTTTGTTAACAACTCTAGAGGAACACAAATGGAAAAATTTTCAGAAAGCTTCAAGAGCATAATTTGAAAATTCAAGCAGATAAGTGCTCGTTTATGAAACAAAATACATAATTTTCACAATTGTCACATTCTAACGAAAGAAGGGTTAAAACCAAACCCAAATAAAATTGAATCAATTAAACTGATACCACTTCCAAAAACAGAAAAACAGTTAAAAATATTTTTAGGAATGACAGGATTTTATAGCAAATTTATAAAAGACTACTCTAAAATAGCTAAGCCAATGATTAGATATTTGCAAAAAGGTTGTGCAATCAATCAAAACGTGCCACAATATATAGATGCTTTCGAAAACTTAAAAGCACTAATTATATCACATCCGATACTTAAATATCCAGAATTTGACAAACCATTTACAGAAAGCTTCAAGAGCATAATTTGAAAATTCAAGCAGATAAGTGCTGTTTTATCACAGCAAGAGCAACCTATTGCTTTTATTTCCAGAACTCTAAACAAACATGCTAAAAATTATAGTACAATGGATAAAGAATTTGTATCCATTGTTCAAGCAGTGGACTATTTCAGGCACTATTTACTTGGTAACAAATTTCAAATTGTTACAGACCATGCCCCCATATATCTCAATTATAAATTTAAAGGTAAAGAAATGACATCCAGACATCAAAGATGGCTCCTAAAATTGCAGGAAATATTATATTTGAAAGGAAAAGTCAATAAAGTAGCAGACTTTTTGAGTAGACAGGCAACAGCCGAACTAATAAATAAAAACAATAATGAAGAATCAAATTTTGAATTATCAGACACTCAACATTCAGCAGAAGAAGAACAACTAAGACATTTTTATATAAAAAATGAAATTGTTAATAAGTATAAAACACAAATAATTATAGCACATACTGCAGTAGATAACATTATTAGCTTGCATGGCAGAAAAATAATAGAAATAAATCCAGCAGATTCTAAAATGGATACAGAACAGAAACTTCAAAATAACTTACTACATAAAGGAATATATTCAGAGGTACCAGATAAAAAATATCATAAGATTCAATTTAATTAACCTTTTTTCTGAAACAAATAATTATAAATTTTATAAATGCACAAAGCGAGCTTTAGAAATATCAAATGAAGATGAACTGCATTGTTGTATAGGTTTATATATCAGATTAAAGTAGCACGTCAGTGCTGGTTGGCTTGGATATTAATAATGATTTTATTCAGTTTTTATAATGTGCGCTAAGCCTATGGATATACATATATACTTATGCTGTTATTCGTTAACAGCTACAAAGAGAGGGAGAGTGAGTAGCTCGCATATGCCTGTATTAGTGAGCATATATATTGCTCACGGAATGCGCTCAGACGGAGCGTGGGATCTGCAGCGTAAGCATAAACGGTCAGCTAGTGAGGCTAGTGAACCGCGCTGCGTAATATGAGACCGAGCCAATACATAAAGTGGCTCTGGGCTTGTTTACGTTATTATTGTTATTGTATGCAACAAAGTGCTGCATACTTTATATTTGAATACAGGGTATTCTGTACGGGCATATACGCACTACACCTCCCCTTTTAGGGAAATAACGTAACATTATGAATGTGTAGTTATTAAATGAACTTAATTATTGAGGTTTTCTTTTTTTTTTGTTTCTAATAAAAATCTAAATTTTTGAATATAACAAGAAATTTAAAAATGTTGGAATATAAAAACACAAAAGTATTAAAGGTATACATTTTTGTGTTTGTTGTTGTTTTTTATTTTTGATATTTGAATACAAGAACATATTTGAAATTAATGAATGTTTTATTTATATGGATATATATATATAATTTTAATTTTTATACCCTGAACCCATTAAAAATGGGTAAAAGGGGTATTATGTTTTTGTGCAAAATGCAAATGTATGTAACAGGCAGAAGGAAGCATCTCCGGCCCCATAAAGTATATATACTCTTGATCAGCATCAATAGCCGAGTCGATCTAGCCATGTCCGTCTGTCTGTCCGTCCGTCCGTCCGTCCGTCCGTATGTATGAACGCAAGGATCTCAGAACCTATAAGAGCTAGAGACATTTTAGATGTAGGTGCTCCTAGTGCCCGCGCAGATCGAGTTTGTTTCCGATAAACGATAACTTGCCCCGTTTCCAAGTAATCGATAAAAATGTATATCGAAATCCCGTTTTTTAAGCAATTTTGGAAAATAATAAGAGCTAGAGTTACCAAACTTGACATGTAGCTTCTAGAATAGTATATATATATCGATTATCTTTCATTTTATACCTATCGGCAACTCCCCGCTACTCTCTATCTATAAGCGCGCGCTGCATTTGGTGATGGAATAAGAGGGTTCAGGGTATCCCCTAGTCGGGAGCTCCCGACTAGAACCTCTTACTTGTTTTTACTACAAAAATGATTATGTATTAAACATTTTTAATCTATCCTTATGTACTTTTTGTTCCCTATTTTTCTTATTCTTTATAATTATATTATTATTGTTTTCTATACTAATGACCTCAAATGGTCCTATATAAGAAGATTCTAATTTATGCCTGTTTCGTTTTTTAAGTAAACTTGGTCTCCTATTTCTATTTTAAAATCTAATACTTTCTTATCATTTATTTCTTTTTGCTTTATTTTATTTTTTTCTAAAAGTATTCGAGCTCTCTTTTACGCGTTTTCTAGTCTAAACTTAACTTCTTTAGAATAGTCTTCTATATTATATATAGGTTCTATGGTATTTACGCTATTAAATTGTATTGGTAAGTTATTTTGTCTACCAAATACTAGTTCATATGGACAATAATTATGAGTTACTGATGGTGTTGTGTTAAAACAATACACGAAATACTGTAACCATACGTCCCAGTCAGTTTTATCTACTGATATATATGAACGAATGTACTCATTGAATGTCCTATGACTTCTTTCAACGGTACCTAATGTCTGGTGGTGGTGTGCTGTAGACGTTATGTTGTCTATTTTTAGATATTTGCACAAGTCAGTTATAATGGAATTTTTGTATTCTGTTCCCATGTCCGTAATGAACGTCTTCATTGGACCGTACTTCAGAATAAAAGATTCGAATATGGCTTTTGCGACAGTTGTTGCACTTTTGTTTGCAACAGGAATTGCTACTAAATACTTTGTCAAATCACATATTAAAGTGATTGCGTATTCATTCCTATTTTCCGAACATGGTAGTGGACCAATTGTGTCTACTCGCAGCGGACCAAACTGTCGCAAATGATATCACAAACTGGTGAAATGCGAGAGTTTACCCGACAAAACTCTCGCAAACGCATTGGGAAACGATAGCAATATGAATCATATGTCGTTCAGTTTGTGGCAGTCAAACTTTCATTTACGACTGTCGCAAGAAATACGACTAGCGAGCGTTTTGTGATATTTTTTGCGAGCGTTTTCTGATATTTCTAACGAGTCTAATAAAATATTTTCTGCGATACGTTTTTGTAGGTAAGCAATATTAAAAAAGTCTCTTAAAAGATATCGCAAAAGGCTCGCATAAAATATGATTTACGCAACTTTTTTTTTGGTTCATGCCCATTTTGTTCCCATTAAAATGTTTGTTGGTGTTTTTGTTTTAATATTAATTTTCAATTCAAATTTTATTTTAAAAATAATTAACATTTTATTTGATTTAAAATTTAAAAGCATTTCCTTGGCAATCTTATAATTAGAAAAGAAGTTAATACACAAATGAAACAGTTTAATTTAAAACTAATAATGAAAGAATAAAATTTTATTTTCATTTTTTTGTCATTACCTTTCCTCTCCACTCATTCCTGTGTATTGAAATATTGAATAATATTCTGTCAGGGAACAATAAAGTAAAAAAAATAAAATAAAATAATAAACACTTGTTAATTACTTACCTCTTAACAGAATTCCAATTTTTATATTCACTTAAGACACGTGTCTGCTCGCTTCGGCGGACAATAGAAAAGAGAACAAAGGAATTTTTCAACCCCCAAAAACCGGTCTGAGTAGGAAAAAACAACAAAAACAACACAGCATCCGAATGCCACGTCGTTTTTACTCTCTCGCTCTCATGACAATGTTGCACTCTCTGAGCACGATTAACATTTGAAACAAAAACAACACACCATTCTCTCTACTGTGCACGCATTTTTATCGCAAGGATCTCACTGCAACGCTCGTGTGCGAGTGTTTTGCGATAAAAATATATCCCACTCGTTTTCTGCTCACATGCGAGCTCATTTGTGAGCATTTTGCGAGACTCTCGCTAAAGGCTCGCGTGTTGGTCCGCTGGGCTATCACTCTGTCAAAAGCATATTGTGGAGTTTCGGTTATTATCATAGGTGATCTTGTATGTTTCGTCGTTTTCGACGTCAGGCATTTTGGACATTTATTTATGTACTCTTTTACATGTTTAGTCATGTTTTTCCAATAATATTGTCTCTTTATTTTTGATATCGTTTTATTTATGCCTGTATGACCTCCTTGAATTGGATCGTCATGGAATGTAGACAATATAGCTTCTTTTTCTTGTTCATTATTTATTTGGGTCACCGGCTTGAGTAGCGCTACTCTTAATGATTTTAAATTTTTATTGCCCATGTGTTTGAAAGTAACTGTTGAAATTGATTCAAAGATCTTTTCGCTCGGTGCCACTTTTAGTTGGCAGATTTTAGATACACGGGCTTGCCATTCAAGCCTTTGCAAAAACTGACCTAAGTCGAGAATTCCATTGGAGTACAAATCGCTAACATTAATTCTTGCTACAACTGTTTTTCCATGTTTTAGTAAATGAAATGTCGAAAATAAAATGTCGAATCTGTTATTTGCAAGGTCACTACTTTTCGTACATCGTCATTTGTGATGACTTCGTATACGTTGGGCTTAGAAGCTTTTTCAAGACTTTGTTTTGGCAATAGTTCTTGTTTATTTTCTGCGCAGAAATTGTTTTGTCTACTTTGGTGCCTGGTTGTGACTTTCAGGACTTTTCTATTCATGTCAATTAAGTCGCATATTGTTATCCTTGACAGGGCGTCTGCCACGAAATTATCTTTCCCTCTCAGATACTCTACCGTAAAATCATATTCTTCTAATTCGAGTCGCATGCGTGTTAATTTTGAACTTGGGTTTATCATAGAAAATAAATATGTTAAAGGTCTGTGATCAGTTCTTACTGTAAAATGTTTGCCATATATATATGGTCGAAAATGTGTTATTGCCCAATGTATTGCTGCTAGTTCTTGTTCTGTAGTACTCTTATTGCTTTCACCCTTAGTGAATGGTCTGGTTGCATATGCAACTGGGAGTTGGAGTCCATTATAGTTTTGAGTTAAAACTGCTCCACATGCTTGCTTGCTTGCATCCGTGATTATGCAAGATTCTTTGCTAAAATCTGGGTACTGTAATAAATTTGGTTGAACTAGTTGATTTTTTAGGTACTGGAAAGCCTTTTCACATTCTGTTGTCCATTCAAATGGGACATTCTTTTTACATAATCTTGTTATGTGCTGTGAATATTCGGCAAAATTTTTTATAAATCGTCTATAATAATTGCAAAATGCAACGAATCTTCTAGCGCTGTCTGCGTCCGTAGGGACTGGATAGTTATTGATAACATCAAATTTTTTATCGTCTGGTAAGATTCCTTTATCTGTGCACCTCTGACCTAAAAACGTCACCTCGTGCATGAAAAATGAACATTTTTCTGGATGTAATTTCAGATTGTGTTTTCTACAAAGTTTGAAAACATCTGTTAAGTTTTTAATCATATGTCGTTCAGAACAACCAATAACGATTAAATCATCCATGTAAAGGAAAGCTTTAATAGGCTCTAGGCCTGAGAATGCTATTGTCATCATTCTCTGAAATGAATTAGGCGCTATTTTTAAACCAAACGATTCAGATTCAAGTCCGAACACATCACTATACTGGGTGCACATTTCTTCAAGTTGTTTCTGAAACAAGGTTGGAAAATTTTTCTTTAATTTATTAATTACAGACTCTGTTCTATTGTCTTTTAGATTTTGAACTACGTCGTAGTTCGAAAGTGATTCAAATTTTATGTTATTAATGCCTACTATTTGGCATTTATCTGTGGTATTTAAAAATCGGACAAAAGTATTTTGGGCTGTAGCAATCGTATTTGCAACATAAACACCCGGTATAATTTCCTGATTGGGAATTAAAATGTTTTCTTCTGCTAAAGACAACTCTATTTTGCGTATCACTTGGGATCTTGCTGGTAGCAGTGTTGAATTAGTACCAGAACTAAATGTTATTGGAACATAGTTAGGATACGTTAGGTTTTGCGGTCTAATTATAAACCAATCCTCGGAACTATTGTAATCTAATTGGCAATTAAATTATTTTATGAAATCTAATCCTATTATTCCATCGCAAGGGATTGCGAAATCTGGATGAAGTAGATAAAATTTGTATGGAATAATGTATTTGTCTGTTTGTAGTTCGATTGAGACTAGTCCTTTGGAGTTTATTACTCCTTCTCCAATGCCTCTAATGTCTATAATTCTATTGATTTGGATATCGTGAAAGACATCAGAATTTTCTTTTATAATTGAAATATCTGCACCTGTATCAATCAAAAATGTTATCTTTTTATTTGTTGCAACATTTTTGAATGATACGAAATTGTTGAGACTTAAGTTAACAGTGTATATTTTACTGTTTAACCCTGAGTATCTGGAGGTGTCTGCAAGTTTCCCGAAGTATTTTGGGCTACCCTAGCATTGTTTCTATCGTTATTGTTGTTATGATTATAACCTCTAGATCCTCCACGGCCTCTGTTATTATTATTATTACCACCGCGGTAGTAGCCACGGCCGTATGAGTTGTTACCATATGAGCCGGTTGCCCTTCCTCTGTAGTTACCTCGACCGCGGTTTCCGCCGCGCTGAGAGTAATTCTGGCACAATAAGATACTCTTAGACTGCCCAGTTGCTTCAGTGCAACTATTTACAAATTTTGAGCTAGCATCATTCATGTTACTGAATGTGCCTGCCTGCATGATAAGTTTTACCTTATCTATAGAACAGTTCTTGGTCCTTTCCTTTACAGCTTGGGTTGTGCTATATTTATTAGCCAACTCCGGTGTTAGGCCATCGTTTATAAAGGCTCCTTCTAAGGCTTTTGTTAACTGCTCAACCTCTTGAGTATACTGGTTGGCAGTTTTGCTTTTCTGTTGCAAATTAAGTAATTTGGCTGACAATACTTCGACTGATTCGCCTTTTACTGTGCTTGATAATTTTGCAATTATTTGAGCGATAGTTTGCTCATTGCTTATCAAGTTTCTCGCATGGCCTTTTAGTTTTGTCTTAATTAGACTGATAGCTGTTACTTCATGCAAGCCTTTTAGGGAATCAAGGAGATTCAAAGCGTCTATGAAACTTTGTGAATTTTATGCCTTTCCATCGAACTCAGGTATGAGTGATGAGGCCACTTTTAGAAATTCAACTACTGTTTGAGCCATGTTTATTTTGTTTGTATCTTCCAGCTTTTCGTCTGCCGTTGATTCTGCCAACAGTAACTTATCAAATGTTACCGGTGTATTTAACACTGATGGTAGATAAAGCTTGAGATCATACTTTTTATTTAAGTTTACCAGAATATCCCTTAGGCACTGTAAAACGTCTGAAGTTTGGACTCTGTGTAAACTTGTCAGTTTATTTTGACACTCGGTAACTAGACTCCTGATTTCATTGTACTCAAATACAACGTTCTCAGTATGTTTAATTATGGTGGGTCTTAAAACTGGTGCGCTTTTATTAAGGCACTTGTATGATTTATCAAAATTTTCCCTATGCCGCTTTATTTTTTCTACTATTTGGGGCCAGTCCATGTGAACTTTCCCTACTTAAATATTTTATTTCAGCAGCGGCTTAGACCTTGTCGTAGGGTAAGGTCGACAAGATTACTCCACACTCTATTTTAGAACATGAATAGAGTGGGCTTGTTGCTGTGTCGTATTTTTCTATATATTCGGATTCGAACTCATATACTGATATGAATTCTCTATGCCTTTACAAAATTTGTAGGGCTCGCATACAAAAGTCTGTATAGTCGTTGTTTACTTTGTTAATTTTGTCTTCAATCATGACTTATTTACCGGGGCATTTATTTCTGTCATAGTCTTGTTTTTTTTTTTATTTTATTTGAATTCAAAAAAATTTTATTTTTCAATTTTTGGAGTGCCCATACAAATACGAAATGTACATGTCTAATTTTATCTATTTCTTTTTAAATTACTTTCATAAATTTCTTCATTTTTATTAATGTTGTTATCTTTGTAGATTTTGGGTCACCTTTATATTATATTTTGGCAGAAGGCCTTTCTCCTCTCTACTAGGTCGTACAACTTTTTAGGTTGTGCTTTACCATGACGCACACAACATAGTGGGCGTAATTACAGTGTATATAAAACCTTATTATAATCTTAAATTAGGCTGCTTCTTCTGCTGCTACTGTTTCGTGCCAATGCCGGTGCAGGTCATCGCACAGGCCGGGGTGTACAGTGGTCTAGCGCAGTCGTCAGGGCACTTCTTTGTTGGTTTGGGCAGCTGTTTTTTCTCTGGCGGTGGAAGTTTTGTGTGATTATTAATTGTTTTAATGTATTGAGGAGATTGTAATTATAAAAGCTGGCATATTTCAGCTTTGCGTTTTTTAATACGCAGCTGTATGCCACCTCGATTTCTTGGTTTTTTAACTGCACTGGCTGTTAATCCTCTTGCCCTATACTCATCTAATGTGATGCGTATGGACATTTGCGAACACTTTTTAAAACACCTTACTCACTCAGTATAATTTGTGATTCCTCCACCAGATTAATTTCCCTCGACGTGTTTTGTTGTAATCATCCTTCCATTCTTCCATGCGGTTGTAGCTTGGTGTTGTTGTTGCAGGTACTGCCGTTGCTGCTGTTGTTGTTGTTGTTACTGCCGTTGCTGCTGCTGTTGTTGTTGTTACTGCCGTTGCTGCTGCTGGTTTTTCATGTCCAGGTCTGTTTTGACCTTAGTCACGGTCGCCATGTTGTATAGGTTTATATATCAGATTAAAGTAGCACGTCAGTGCTGGTTGGCTTGGATATTAATAATGATTTTATTCAGTTTTTATAATGTGCGCTTGGCCTATGGATATACATATATACTTATGCTGTTATTCGTTCACAGCTACAAGGAGATGGAGAGTGAGTAGCTCGCATATGCCTGTATTAGTGAGCATATATATTGCTCACGGAATGCGCTCAGACGGAGTGTGGGATCTGCAGCGTAAGCATAAACGGTCAGCTAGTGAGGCTAGTGAACCGCGCTGCGTAATATGAGACCGAGCCAATACATAAAGTGGCTCTGGGCTTGTTTACGTCATTATTGTTATTGTATGCAACAAAGTGCTGCATACTTTATATTTGAATACATGGTATTCTGTACGGGCATATACGCACTACAGCATAAGCAAATTTCATTTTATCATACAAAAGAATCACTGCACAGTGGCATAAATGAAACATTATATAGTTTAAAGGATAAAATTTATTTTCCAAGATTAAGAGACCATATACACTTAATAAAATCTAACTATAACAAATGTAAAGAAATAAAGTATGACAGAAACCCGATAAAAGCAAATTTTAATATAGCTGAAACGCCCAAAACAAAAAACGAAATTATTCATTTAGACATATTTCATATAAAACACAAAAGTTTTTTAACCACTATAGATAAGCTCACTAAATTTGCGGTTGCGTATAATATAAAAGACAGAAATTGGAGAACAAAGATGAAATTTATAATTGAACATTTTACAAAATTTAACAAACCTAAAACGATAATTATGGACAATGAATTCAGATCAGAACAAATAATAAAATTTTTAGAATCAGAACAGGTAGAAGTACATTTTACAAAACCCAACTCACATACAGGAAACGCAGATATTGAAAGATTACATTCTACAATAATTGAAATACTAAACGGAATAGACAATGACTTAGTAGCTATTGGAGCTTATAATAACCGTTACCACTCCACAATTAAATGCTCACAGAATTTCGCAAAAAATACGGAAGATGACGAAAAACTTATCACTTTAATATCAGATTTTAAAAACAAAATTATAAATGAACGAAACATTATAAGAGAAAACTATGAAGAACAACGAGAAGAAGGACCAATAAAAAATTATAAGCGAGTCAGACACAAGGACGAACCCTAATTCAGATTACCAAATAACAAAATGTTCACCCATGTTATATAAAAAGACCATTCCAGCTTGAAACTAACCCAAAAGCAAATAGCAATGCACAGTCAAAACTTTACTAATTATTCTAGCCATGGCCATAAGCCAAAAATACTTAGAAAAAAAAAAAACAAAATAAATAAAAATAAAAATACTTCGTTACAAATCCCATTTTATATATTGTATACTAACAACATTGACTTTGATAGACACAAGATTGCATATTATGCCAATTCAGGAAAACGCAGGATATGTTCCAGTGCAAATATTTCCACCGGAAATAGTTAATGAAACAATTATTATCTTACATATTCACTAATCTAGTTAATAAAGTTGAAAACAATATAAGACATATAAGTATCACAGATAAAAAACAAGTAAGAGGTTCTAGTCGGGAGCTCCCGACTAGGGGATACCCTGAACCCTCATATTCCAACACCAAATGCAGCTCGCGCTAATAGATAGGGAGTAGCGGGGAGGTGGCGATAGGTATAAAATGAAAGATACTTGATATATATATATACTTTTCTAGAAGCTACATGTCAAGTTTGGTGACTCTAGCTCTTATTATATACAAAAATTTCAAAATATTTGTTGGCTGGGTCGAGGTCCGTGTTTGTAAAAACAAGCAATGAAAACAATTTTATTTAGTATTTGTTTCCGATATATTTCGGTTGCACATCGGCAAACCGTCTTCAGGGCACTAACACCAAGATACAAAGAACAATTAACAATTATAATACAATAAATTAAACATTATTTCGATAATTTTACATACATTATTTTACACGTCTGCGCTCTTTGACGTGGAGATTGTTACTGAGGCTGTACAAGTGAGCGCAATTTTCTGTGTCTGTCTTTTAGTTTAGTCGTTTGTTGGTTGGTGTGTTAATTATGTGTAGCACTTCCAATGTGTGTCGCTTGTTGTAGTGTGGTTCTTGTTGTAAGATTGTTGTTTCATCAAAATTTGTTATGTGGTTGTTTTTCATACAATGGGTCATAAGTGCTGTTTTCTGTATATTATTTTGATGTCTTAATTTGAAGTCCGATTTATGTTGACTAATCCTTGTTTTTAGCTTCGACTTTGTTGTACCTATGTAGACACTATTGCACTTGTTGTTGTTTTCCCCGCCACATGGTATTTGGTAAACGACGTTGCTTTTGTCGATCATCGGGATTTTCGACTTTATCTTGTTGAAGAATTTTTGTAATGTATTCGTCGGTTTGTGTGCTACTTTTATATCTTGTTTGTTATAACAGTCTGAGTTTGTGTGCCGTTCTGATAGTCGTGGTACATATATTAGTGATTTGTATATTTTATCAGGTTCTGTTGGCTTTTTTGTTTCGATTTGTCGTCTTTTTATACCCTGAACCCATTAAAAATGGGTAAAAGGGGTATTATGTTTTTGTGCAAAATGCAAATGTATGTAACAGGCAGAAGGAAGCATCTCCAACCCCATAAAGTATATATATTCTTGATCAGCATCAATAGCCGAGTCGATCTAGCCATGTCCGTCTGTCTGTCCGTCCGTCCGTCCGTCCGTCCGTCCGTCCGACCGTCCGTCCGTCCGTCCGTCCGTCCGTCCGTATGTATGAACGCAAGGATCTCAGAACCTATAAGAGCTAGACTTGAAATTTTAAATGTAGGTGCTCCTAGTTCCTACGCAGATCGAGTTTGTTTCCGATAATCGATAACTTGCCCCGTTTCCAAGTAATCGATAAAAATGTATATCGATATCCTGTTTTTTAAGCAATTTTGGTAAATAATAAGAGCTAGAGTTACCAAACTTGACATGTAGCTTCTAGAAAAGTATATATATATCGATTATCTTTCGATTTATACCTATCGCCACCTCCCGGCTACTCTTTATCTATAAGCGCGCGCTGCATTTGGTGTTGGAATATGAGGGTTCAGGGTATCCCCTAGTCAGGAGCTCCCGACTAGAACTTCTTACTTGTTAATAATGTTTTGATTATATTTGGTGGGAAGTCATTTTTGGTCAAGAGTTTTTTGATTTCATGTTCAATTTCTTTGTGGTATATTGTGTCCGATATGTTAATCTTTCTATTCATACAGCCTAGTGCTGTATTGATTATCATACTCTTTGGGTGGTTTGAATTGAAGTTGAGTATTCGTCCGGAGCCTATGGGTTTCCTATACCACTTTATTTTGAGTGTGTTGTCCATTCTGCTTACAATAGAGTCTAAAAATGGTAATTTCCCGTCCTTTTCTAATTCCATGGTAAATTTGATCTGCTTGTGGAAGGAATTCAATTCTTTTAGAATTTCCTCCACTTCTATTTTGTTAGTTATGGTAAAAAGGTCATCTACATATTTTGTCAAGAGCCTTGGTTTTATTTTTAATTTATCTGTAATCTTGTCCAACAGTTCCTCTATTAATATATCTGCGATTACTGGGGAGGCCGGTGATCCCATTGGCATTCCTTTTAGTTGTGTGTATATTTTGTCTTCGCATTTGAAATATCTGTTTTCCTGAATGCAAAATCTAACTATGTCCATAAATAGTTGTTTTGGTATGCTCGTGACCTCTTCTAATTTGGTCCATTTTTGTCTTATTGTGTCAAGTGCTAATTCTATTGGTATGCTGGGAAATAAGGATACTACGTCAAATGATACTAATGTTTCTTCTTCTCTAATATGGGTGTTGTTAACTCTGTCTTTAAAATCTACCGCGTTCTTGATGTTGTTGACTTAGAGTCCATTGTCAGATTTTTTAATATTTGTATTATGTATTTGCACAGCCCGTAAGATGGAGATCCGATGGAAGAACATATTGGTCTCAGTGGAGTTCCTTCCTTGTGTATTTTTGGTAGTCCATATATCCTCGGAGGTACCGCTGTTGTTGTAGTCATCTTATTTCTTTCGTCCTTTGAAATAAGACCCATCCTGAATAATTGTGCCACGAAGTTGTTATTCTTTGTCTGTAGTCTTGATGTCGGATCCAGTCTCAGTGTTCTATACGCGCATAAGTCGTCTAAAATATTGGTCATTTTATTTTTATAATCATCCTCATCCATTGCTACGGTTTTGTTGCCCTAGTCTCTAGCTCTTATAGGTTCTGAGATCCTTGCGTTCATACATACGGACGGACGGGCGGACGGACGGACGGACAGACAGACGGACATGGCTAGATCGACTCGGCTATTGATGCTGATCAAGAATATATATACTTTATGGGGTCGGAGATGCTTCCTTCTGCCTGTTACATACATTTGCATTTTGCACAAAAACATAATACGCCTTTTACTCATTTTTAATGGGTTCAGGGTATAATTACTATTAGATGAAATAGATACAATAAAAGCAATAATTAGATCGATAAGTCCCAACAATAGAATGAAACGAGGGCTCATATACACAGCAGGAACAGTATATAAATGGCTTTTCGGACTCATGGACGAAGTAGACAGAACGGATATTTTAGAATATTTGAGTATTATAGATACCAACAATCACAATTTAATTAAAAATATGAATCAACAAATTTATATAAATTCACACTTTAACGATACCATTCATATCTTAGCGGACACAATAATGCATGAAAACTCATTATATATGACACTATGGAAAATATAAATGAACAAAATAAAAATATCGTAATGAAATTTTTATACAATGATCAGATGCAGAAATTAATAAATATTGAATACAAAATAAATTATATTCAGGAAAATATAGCTTCAGCTAAAAATAACATTGTTATGCCAGGAATATTCACAACAGATAATATAAATAACTTTAACATTGATTTTTACAAGTTAAAATATCATAAGAATGGGTGTATTAAGTTATAAGAACAATGCTATTATAATGGCAATTAAATTACCAAAAACATATATAAAAATTAATATTAAGTTATTAATTCCCATACCTAATACTAGAATTTATACAAATCGACCAAGAAAATACATTTGTAGTAGAAATAGAAAACATAACATACGACTACAAACAATACTCAATATTTAAAGAATTAAAATCAAGTAAAAGCTGTACTATTTATAACAATTGCAATTTCATATTTAATAATATCACAAGTTTGGAAGAAATAGACTATGAATCAATAATTGTAAAAAATGCAAAAAACGTAAAATTACATCAAAATTGTGACAACAGAAATATTGTACTGAATGGAAATAGCTTGATTCAGTTTGTAAACTGTGAAATTAAATTATTGGGAAACATTTTCTAACGAATAAATTGAATACTATTACGGTTTTATTATCCAACCAATTACTTAATCAAATTATAAAACCAATAAATTTTGATCATTTGTTGAAAAATTTTAAATTTAAAAAAACAGAAAACGAAAAAACAGAGTAACATATGGGTTATTCACTATATTTTTATTATCCTTTGTAGCTGTAATCATTTTTATATATTTATACTTAAAGAAAAAAAAATATTAACATTAAAAGAATTCAAGAGAATTCATATTCTAACAGGGGAAGAGTTACGCCCTTGACGTCACCACCCCATTCACACCAATATAATGTCGAGTTCAAACCAGTTGAGCTTGCAAGCTCTGTATCCGCTGGACCGAAATCCAATTTAATGTAAACACAATCCAACTCTTAAAGATCGAAGTGTTATAAAATATTTTGACACATAAATACGACGCAACATCTTTTGAAGTAGATTCCATTATTAGTTCGGTTAAGTCGCCACAACAGCTTCACTGATGGTGACCACTTTATATAAACAATTCCTAAGCGATCAGCCCAGAGCCTCACAGCATTTCTGCTAAAGGCTCATATTGTAAACAAATAACCATAAGTGGCTATGCCACTCCGATGCATTAATGTAAACATAAAACAAAGCCTCAGTTGCTCTCTGCAGCTTCTCTGCTTGGCGCTCTCTAAAACAATAACCCCAAATCGCCAACTGAGCCTTCGCACTCTTTTGTCTTAGAATTATAATTCAGTTGTAAGAAAACCACAAATCTAACCAGTACGAATAAACGCAAAATTAAAAATTAAAGTTAAATTCGAGTGTTGTATTATTTCTTGGTATACATCTCAAACATATATAATTCGCGTGGACTTGCTACTTGGAGCTAGCCTGTTTTACGACCTTCTCAGCGTCGGCCACATAAGGCTTCTCCCAGTTTCTGGAGGAGGACCGCGTTTGAGTGGTTCTATGTTAATGGCAAAGCATATTGCGGGCAAACTTGAGTGAAGTTCTGAAGAACGTGCTGATGAATTGGTTGGAAGATTTTGGGAGATAGAATCCTGCTTGGAAAGTACACCTACCACTTCAAAGGAACAAAACATCTGTGAAGAACATTTCGTAAAGACTCATATCAGATTGCCTAGTTGCCAATATTCAGTTCGTTTACCCTTCAAGCGAAGTTTGGAATGTCTGGGGACGTCATACCAACAAGCGTTTCGTCGGTTCCTGACCCTGGAATGCAAACTACAAAATCGTCCAGATCTGAAGATTCAATATTCAAACTTTCTAAAGGAATATTTGGATCTTGATCATATGTCGCCTGTTGCTCCAGAGTCTATAGGACTTTGTCAATACTTTCTTCCTGATCACTGTGTTTTTAAAGAAGACAGTTCAACGACAAAGTTGCGAGTCGTTTTCGACGGCTCAGCAGCTACCTCGTCAGGTTATTCATTAAATTAACTATTGATGGCTGGACCTGTTATTCAAGAACTAGCCCGCCAGATATACTCTCGAGAGGATCTACGCCCAGTGAATTAGATCAATTGTGTGGTTCAACGGCCCAGAATTTCTAGTTAAAAACAAATTGCCCTGGCCTGCTTCTTGCTTGTTAGAAGACAGACAGAACTCGAACTTGTAAATACGTCAACTCATTTGATACAATGCAGCGTATATTCGGATATATTTATAAATTCATATACAGAAGCAGGCATCCTGGACTAACAGTGTGTGATATACAACATGGGACTCTTACTAAGGCTCGTCCAGAGAGCACACCTGTGGGAAGAGATCAAATCATTGCAATCGAGAAGAGTTGTTAAACCGTCCAGTTGTATCGCATCACTTAACCCTTTTTTGGATGATTTCGGCATTCTTAGAGTTGATGGGCGCTTGAAAAACTCTTCGCTGGATTTCGACGCTCGCCATCCAATAATTCTCCCGTGTCACCATCCCATCACAGACTCAGTCATTACACGGTTTCACAATCGGGACTTACATGCTGGTCCACGGACACTTCTTGCTCATATTCGGTTTCAGTATTGGCCGATTGGTGGAAGGAAGACCGTATTCAAGGTGATTAAAAAATGTGTGAGATGCTTTTGTGCCAAGCCTCGATTAGTAGAGCATATAATGGCTGATCTGATCTCTGGCGTTGACTATTGTGGCTAATGTTACATGGCTGTCTTCGTCTGCTTCGCGACTAAAGTGGTTCTCCTGGAACTGGTCAAGGATCTGTAGACAGCTTCATTCTTGAATGCGCTGGCTGATTCCATTGATTGGAAATTTATACCTCCTCGTTTACCGCATTTTGGCGTCCTTTGGGAAGCAGCAGTGAAGACAGCGAAGCATCATTTTTATCGTGCTGTTGGATCTTGTGTTCTCAGCTTCGAAGAGTTTCGCACCCTAGTCTGCCACATAGCATCGATAATTAATTCCAGGCCATTGTTTCCTCTGTCAGAAGATCCAGCAGATCTAGATGTGCTCACTCCAGCTCATTTCTTGATTGGTGGACCCAGCTCATCGTTCGTTGAGCCTGATGTGACGCACCTTCAATTCAATCGTCTGGATGGTTGGCAACGCATAACATACCTCCAACAACTGTTTTGGTCTCGCTGGCGTGAAGAATACTTAACACTGCTTCAGCAGCGCTCCAAATGGCGTACTCCGAAACCAGGCCTATGCGTCAACGACATAGTCCTCGTAAAGGATGAAAATATGCCAGGTGGCCACTGGCGAGAATCACGGAGGCGATCGTGGAAAGGATGGACTCTGCTCGAGTAGCCATTTTGCCAAGTGCACTGGAACAGGAGAAACGAGAAGGGCTGCAGTCACGCTGTGCCACTATGCACCACCGATGAATCCTGTTGGTGCCCATCGCCTACCAACGGGGGGAGAATGTCTGGCTACGCAGCCAAAACAACTAGAGCGACCTCGCAACTGATAAGAGCAGCATCTTAATTTAACCTTTTAATACTCGCTCTGCAAAGCAATTGCCTTAATTTCGCTCTTAAGAATTAATTTACATAGAGCTGCCGCTCTTTGCTGTAACGATCGTTTTATTGCCCTAGCTTTACTTATGCGAAGGCCTCGATGCTGAGCATCGAGTTCGTTAAGTTCGTTCGCTTCATGCATTTGGTACACATCGGCCACTTGCATTACTTAAAATTATAACTAATAATTGTTGATTCGCTAAAATTGGCACGTACTAATTCGGGTTCGCTTGCCTATATAAAACTATTGTTCTTAAATAATAAGCACAGACCAATTCGGGTCTGCCTGCTTTTCGTGACTTTAAGAAATATAAAAACAAATTGGAACACAAGAAATAAAATGTTAATTATTTCTATTTGTGAAAGCTCAGTAGCGCAAC
>JAWNOU010000032.1:0-167505 GCA_035045725.1 Drosophila ezoana
GGTGCAAGTGTAAATGAAAATGAGGCGACATCAGCTAATCATGTGGCGGTTGGAACACAGACTGCAGTTCTTAAAGAACAGATTAAGAATTTAAGTGATCGAGCCAATAGATTGTCCTCTGAACTTGATCCCGCGCGACTTCGCGATGTTGATAACTACGAGCTGCAAGATAACATATGTATGGCATCTGACTTGCAGGCGAAATTTGAAACAATCCATGTTGGATGTGAGTCAAGCCAGCATTGAAGAGGATCTTCAGTTAAGTATTGAGTCAACTATCAGGCGGCTACGAGTGTCCCTTCAACGCGAGCGCGGAAATCGAAGCAAGATCCAGCAGATTCCACATTGTCCACTTTCATTGCAGCCGCAGCCGATGATCCTCGCTCTACGTTTGTTGTTCCAAACCACTCTCGATTGCCTCAACTTAAATTGCCGGAGTTTAGTGGAGGCTACACAGAATGGTCTGACTTCTCGAATATGTTCACCACGGTCATTGATAAGGATCCGTATTTGACCAACATTGAAAAACTTCAGCATCTACGGTCCTGCCTCAAAGGAACAGCGCTGGATACAATTCGCTCGTTGGAAATGTCAAACGCTAATTATCTTGCCGCTTTAGAACTAATTGATAAGCGTTTTAATAACAAGCGTCTTGTTTTTCAGGCACATATTGCTGAAATTTGGGGTTTAAGAAAAGTGGATAAGGGTGCGACGACACAACTGCGCGAATTCTCAGATAAGGTCAACTCTCATTTACGTGCGTTAAAGTCGATGGGCAGTGTGGAACAGATCGCCGGTTGTATCATAGTACACACACTGCTGCAAAAATTAGATAGCGCCACGCAAGCTAGCTGGGAGGATGATGCGCCGTTGGACGTCATACCATCTTGTGAGCGGCTTACAGTTTTCATCGAGAAGCGTTGCCAAAGACTGGAAAATGCGGATCACGCGACGGCAATGTACACGCCTGGCTCCCAGGTGGGTCAGAGCAACAGTAGTAGAAGAACGTTTGTGGTGACTAAGAACGGAACAAATGCATGTGTATTTTGTGAAGCCACAGGCCACTCCATTTATAAATGTTTGCAATTCGCAAAATTATCGCCCTCGCTGCGCCTTCATGAAGCCAAACGGCTTGCGCTGTGCCTTAATTGCCTGCAAAGGGGACATCAGCTGAGAGTCTGCGGCAGCACTTGCAGAGTCTGTGGAAGCAAACATCATAGCCTGTTGCATCTTGGCAACCCAAGCAGTCATAGCAATGTTTCTAGCTCATACAATGCCCAAGAAGCCGAAACTTGCACCTCATCTCAAAACATCCTGGCGGCAACTTCATCCTCGTCACTCCCCATCGACCAGTATCTTAAGCACGATGTTGTCCTACTTGCCACTGCCGTCATCAATGTAAAAAATCGCGCTGGCTCCTTGGTGCCCTGCCGTGCGTTGCTCGACTCTGGGTCGCAATTGCACATCATCACCTCTCGTCTTGCTCATCAGCTCCAACTGCGCAAATTCAAGTCCACAGCAGTCGTCTCTGGCATTGGTGATTCAGCGTTTTCATCAGATGGCTTTTCGGTAAACATCAGTGTCCAATCTCGAGTGTCTGAGTACTCCACATGCATCCCGACATTGATTGCACCATCCATCACCGATAATCAGCCTGGCTTTACTCTTGACCCTGCATCCTGGAACATTCCGTCAAACATACAATTAGCTGATCCTGAATTCTTCAAATCTCAGAAAATCGACATGTTGATCAGAGCCAGTCTGTTTTTCGATCTGCTCTGCGTTGGCCAGATTAAACTAGCTGCTGGACTGCCGATACTGCAAAAGACTCGCTTTGGTTGGGTGGCGACTGGAGGTGCTCCACATGCAGGAAAATCATCGCTCGTGGCTAGGCGATCAGTGATGAATCCAGATCTGCTGTCAGACTCGCATCTTCAGACGAATGCACAGATTGACGATTCAATCCGTCGGTTTTGGGAGCTGGAATCTTGCACTGAGCCTGAGTCATCACCAAACAGGGAGGAGCGTGACTGCGAGGCACACTTTCAGGCCAATTTTAAACGTCTGCCGACTGGCGAGTATTCAGTTCGTTTACCGCTCCGACTAAGCATGGATCAGCTGGGTGACTCCTATCAACAGGCGCTTCGCCGATTCCTTAATTTAGAAAGGAAACTAGACCGCAATCCAAATCTGAAAACCGAGTATGCAGCATTTATCAAGGAATATCTTGACTTAAATCACTTGTCACTTGTAAGCTTAGCTGCACTGGGCCAATGCAAATACTATTTGCCACATCACTGCGTGCTGAAGGAGGATAACACTACAACCAAGCTAAGGGTCGTGTCTGATGGTTCGGCAGCTACTACTTCTGGACACTCGCTGAATGATGTACTGATGGCAGGTCCTACCATCCAACCGAAACTGTTTTCGATACTGATGCGTTTTCGATCATTTGCAGTCGCCCTCACAGGCGACATATGCAAAATGTATCGATGCGTACGAGTCGAACCAGCAGACAGCTATCTTCAATGTATCCTGTGGCGTGATTCGCAGCATCAGAAGATACAGGTTTACAAATTAGACACCGTCACCTACGGCACAAAACCAGCTTCGTTTCTCTCAGTGCGGGCTATGCACCAACTGGCCATGGATGAGCAGAAAGCATTCCCTATTGGCGCTGACATCATTAAAAGGGATTTCTACGTGGATGATCTCATCTCTGGTGGTAGCTGTGTTCAAGAAGCAGTTGAGATATTGAAGCAAACGTCTGGACTACTCGCCAAGAGCAACTTTAAGCTGCGAAAATGGTGTTCTAGCGACGCTACTGTACTCCAAAACATACCTGAAGAGGATAGGGAATCGCTGCTCAAGTTCAACGATGGCAGCGATATCACGAAAACGTTAGGCCACGTTTGGGATCCCGCCTCAGACTGTTTTCTTTTTTCATTTTCTCCACTTAGGCTACCCTCGAGACTGACAAAACGATCAATCCTGTCCTCAATTGCTCGTTTTTACGACCCCCTTGGTCTTGTTGGTCCTGTAATAACAAAATCTAAAATTTTTATGCAGGATCTCTGGAGAGAAAAACTGGACTGGGATGAGAGCTTGCCTGTACACTTAAGCACAGCCTGGGTCAACTTCTGCGCTGATTTTGAGCATACTCAGCAATTCCAGTATCCCCGTCGTGCACTCTCATCAGACAGCACAGTTGAGATTCACGGATTTTGTGATGCCAGCCTGAGCGCTTATGGAGCATACGTCTATACAGTTTCAAAGTGCCATGGCAACACAAGCGTACTTCTCTTGTGTTCTAAGTCGCGTGTCGCGCCAGTTAAAACCATCACTGTACCAACTGGAACTCTGCGGAGCTGCATTATTGGCTGAACTTCTCAGCGAAATCTACCAACTGAAAGTGTTTAACTGTCGTTATTACTGTTGGTCAGACTCTGCTGTAGTCCTGGCTTGGATTCGCAATGATGCTTCCAAATTCAATGTTTTCGTTGCCAATCGGGTCGCAGCCATCCAAGAGCTCACCACTGGCATGGAATGGCATCATATTCCCACTGAATTAAACCCGGCGGATATAATTTCACGAGGAGCGCTGCCCAGTGAGCTCTCCAGGTCTCCGTTATGGGCCCATGGCCCGAGCTTTCTCAGCAAAGAAAAGGAAGAGTGGCCCGCCTCCTGTGTACCTGTCGAATCCTTGCCAGAACTTCGACACAAGGTATTACTCGGAACTGCAGCGCAGCTTGATCTCTCGATGGGCTGCAAGTTCATCAACTTGTTCTCCAAGCTGCAACGCGTCTTTGCTTACATATACAAGTTTGTAAATCGAATCCGAGGAGCTGAGGTTACTGTGAGCCACGTGCATCATGGCACGCATCTGTTGCTGCGGTCAGTGCAAATGGCTACTCTTGGCGATGACTACAAGGCACTGATGGAAGGAAGGCCTGTCAAACGGTCTAGCTCAATGGCCTCTCTTGCGCCATTCGTTGACGACTTCGGCTTACTCCGCATCGGTGGACGGCTGAAAAATTCGTCATTGGACTTCTCAGCGCGACATCCGATTATATTGCCTCGCCGGCATCCTGTGACTCGAGCAATCATAATCCACTTTCATAAACGGAACTTACATGCTGGACCTCGCGCCTTATTGGCTTCGATTCGGCTCCAATATTGGCCCATTGGCGGTCGTAAAACAGTCTCCAGCATTGTTGCCAAATGCACAATCTGTTTTCGTGCCAAGCCACGATTGGCAGAGCACATAATGGCAGACCTACCAGCTGATCGTCTCGACACATCGTATCCCTTTATGGTGGCGTTGATTACTGTGGACCATTCTTCTACAAGAGCGAATTGCGCAACAGGCCACCCGTGAAATGCTACATTAGCCTGTTCATATGCTTCGCTACAAAGGCAGTGCACTTAGAGCTTGTAAAGGATTTGTCTACACCATCGTTTCTAAACGCCCTAAAACGGTTCATCCTGACTCGCACTCGACCTTCAAGGATCTGGTCTGACAATGCGACAAACTTTGTAGGCGCTAAGAATGAGTTGGCAGATCTGAGCCGCCTGTTCCTGAGTGACGAGCATGTCAAGGCTGTTCACGAGTTTTGCCTATCCGACTCAATTGAATGGTCGTTCATCCCTCCTCGCTCTCCGCACTTTGGCGGGCTACGGGAAGCCGCTATGAAGACTGCAAAGCACCATTTTTATCGCTCTGTCGGCCCTTCCGTCTTGGACTTCGATTCGCTGCGCACGCTCGTCTGCCACATCTTCCGACCATTACTTCCACTTTCAGAGCATCCCGATGATCTTGACGTCTTGACACCCGCACACTTCCTTGGTACAGCGCCATCTTCGTCGTACATTGAGCCTGATCTAAGGAAGCTTAATTTCAATCGGCTTAACTATTTTCAGCGCGTCACATACCTCCAACAAGTATTTTGGGCCCGTTGGCGCGAAGAGTATTTAACGCTTCTTCAACAGCGCTCCAAATGGCGCACTCCTCAGCCAGGACTCTCCATCAACGATGTCGTCCTTGTAAAGGATGAGAACCTACCGCCGCTGAAGTGGCCATTAGCTAGAGTGCTAGAACTGATCTCGGGATCTGATGGGGTATCTAGAGTTGCAGTGCTTCAGACTGCGACTGGAGTCATACGCAGAGCAGCACGAAAGCTGTGTTTGCTGCCAAAACAGGATGATGTTAAAAGTCCCTTGCCTTCCAAAGGGGGGAGGATGTTTGGTCAAGTGACCGGTAGAGATAACAGCGACGGCTGCGTGCAGTAACAGCAGAAGGCAATAATGGTTGCTCTTTGTAAGCTGCTGCCTACTCTCTTTCGTCGGCCCTTTGCCTGCTGCGCTGACGCCCGCTGCCTATCGTTCTGAGCGGACCTCGATTTCGTTCGTTTGCATATAGTTTTTAGTTTTTTCGTTGATCGCAAGCGAGGCACAACTATTTCGAGTTGACTGCCAAGCAAACATTAAAACCATTGTGTAATTCATAATAAGTGCCCTGTGCGGAAAAATAAATACATTCGAAACAAATATAATCTTTGAAATAATTAATTAGTTGCAAAAAGGCTTGTAACTACACAGTTGATTATAATATAATTAATACACTGCGGCTTCTTGCCTCTTATATAACTAATACATTGTTGATTATAATATAATTAATACACTGCGGCTTCTTGCCTCTTATATAACTAATACATTGTTGGGTTTTCCCGTTTGGTTTGGCCATGGCGACGATGGCTCCTCGCCAAGAAAACTGTGGTCACGTAGCCTCTTGCGTTCAACGTAACGCTGTAGTCGCGCTCCCCGTCAGATACGTGGAAACGAGTGCGTCGGCATCGGAACCGGCGGATTCGCGCCTCTCTCGCGATCAGTTCCACCACGCCCGAAGACAACGGTGTTCCGCGAGGAAACACCTTCCAGCCCGAGGGGGTGGAATCGGGCACGGGTTCCTTGTCGGGGCTCTCCGGCGTTACCTCAACGTCGGCACTGCGGGCGACCGTCTCGACCTCGGTGTCGGGCTCCTTGGTTGGGTTCTCCGGCGTGACCTCAACGTCGGCACTGCGGGCGATCGTGTCGACCTCGGCGTTGGGCTCCTCTTCCAGCACCGAGTCCAGACTGGTATCCCACCCGTCGATACCGTCGAAAAGGTCCACGATATCATCCCACAATTCGCTCTCCGTGGGAGTCTTTAGGGCCATTGGGGAGGAGTCCCTGGTTAAACTATAAGTCTTGGGCGACGAAGCCGTCACCACCGCGTCCTCTTCCTCGGACCACACTTCGCCCCGGCCCTCCTGGCGAGTAATGAAGGGGCCTTCTAGGGACGGCGCCTTGCCTTCTTGGCCGAACCAGGCGTCCTCCAACTCCCGCCGGGCGATGGTGTCGGGTGTCTCGGCGCGGGCAATGGGCACGAGCGCGGGCATCTCGTCCTCGTGGTCGAACCACTCATTCTCCGACCCCTTTCGAAAGATTGCGTCAAACGACTCGGCGCGGGCTGTGCCGCGCGAAACCTCTTCGTGGCCGACGAGGACGCTCCCTCGGGACTGGGTCGGCGTTGGCCTCCACTCCGGCGACGCTTGCCCCGGGCGGTTCTCCGTCGGCGATGACGGCTGCGTCGGCGCTGTCCGCCTGGGCCTTGTTCGGCACCCCCCCACTCGCGCTTTGCAAGGTTAAGACGGGGCTTGTCGGTTTCCACGAGAACTTTCGGTAGGAAGCGCAGCGTTATACGGGGAAACTGGCTGTCCGGATCTACCTCCAGACGGTGGGTGGCGAAGCGGCGACGGAATGCCGGTCATCCTCCTCGTCCTCTGTTGACGAGTTCCTTCCCGCTAAGGGTTCTGGACCGCGGCTCGGCGGGTCTGCTTCCCAGCCGTCTGCTCGGAATCCGCTCGGCGCCTCCGTCGGGGGCGACTCCGTGTCTCCGGCCGACGGGGAGATATCTTCTCCTACCGCCTCTACTGCCCCGACCTCCTGCACTGGAGGTGTGTGCTTCTCTGCTTCGAGCGGTGCGGACTCTTCCTCGTCCATCTCGCCGGTCGGGGTTGGGGTTGCCGGCCCTGATGACTGTGCCGAGTGGGATGCGAGGGGCGGAGATGGGGGCTCTTCCGCGTACGGTGGCGAGTTTCGTGACCTCGACTGCCATTAGCATGACCATCCCGTCCAGCCTCTCCATGACGTTGGTCCGCCTTGAGTATAGGGTATGGCGGAACTGGCGAGGCGGCCCTTCTTGTCGTTCTCTTTGGTAGTACTCGCGTCCCAGGCGGGGGTCGCGCGGGCGGCCTCCGGCCCCCGGCCCGGGGAAAGGCTCGGTGTCTCCGCTGCTGACGTCTTCGAGATGCTGATAATTTCGGGTTCCATCTGTAAATTAGCTTATTCGTTACTTATTTGTTAATGCCCTATCCTCTCAGTGCGGCTCACATTTTACTAGACCTATTCTCAATTATGTTAGCTAACACTAACTCTTATCTAAACTTTATTATAATGGTTTCGTTGGGCGACGGGTGTCGCTCTCATCCTTCGCCTACTCGTGGGCATTTACGTGCCCTGGATCTTCGTCTTCTTCGTCGCCCGTCGCCTTTTGGTAGAATGGTTTCAACTGTGAAATGTTGGCCACCCTCTTCTTATGCTCGCCTGATTTCACCAGCCGTACAATATTGGGGGACATGAATTTGACGACCCCGTAGGGGTCTTCCTCATTATTCCGTAGATTATACATACAATAGATAATAGAATTATATGCTAAAAGCCTAGTTAGATAACATAGTTCTCTAAATAGCATCACCGACCGATGGAGGTGTTTTAGTTGCCAGTCCGGCCAGCTGTGCCCCTTTTCACAGCTAAATTTGTCAGTGACGCTATTAGAGCCTACATCTAATCAGAAGGGTGTAAGTAGGAAAAAAGTGTTCTTAAGTAAAATTAAAAATAATCTTAGTTTGCTATATTAATTAATAAAATACAATAAATAGGAAAAAAGAAAGTAAGAAGAATAATGTTAATAAAGTAAAGAAATGGAGGCTAGATATATAGAGTGTTAAGTAGATAGGACAGAGAGAAAAGTACTGGGAAATCACCGACCCGGTGGGGGAAATTTACAGCCTGTCCGGCAAGCTATGCCCCTGCTCATAGCTGGGAATGGTCAGTGACTTCCCGAAGGTATCCTGAAAGCAACGATTTAATTAGGGGTAGAGAAAGTTCGGTAGAGAAAACGTGATGCAAACTATTATAATTTTTACATAGCACGCGAAAAGGATTGTGCATAGCGTAGTCTGTTGTGCACGTAGACAGGAATAAGGGGCGGTAATTTTTGGTTGGTCTAGACGGAACAGAGAATTGAAGACGCCCTAGCAGAAAAGGAGAATCTATATCGCCAATAATCAACTTATGTAGAAGGACAACACCGAGAATTGTCCTACGGTTGGTTAACGACGGAAGGTTAAGAAGAAGCAGCCTGCTGGAGTAGGATGGCAACCGAAGATTAGGGTCCCAATTTAAACCTCGTAAGGCAAAAAGCAGAAATTGCTTCTGAACAGATTCAATACGATCCTGGCTATTGTTATACTGCGGAGACCAGATGCAAGAGCAGTATTCAAGGATAGGGCGAACAAGAGAGATGTACAGAAGTTTCGTTATAAAAGGATCGTTAAACTCTTTAGACCATCGTTTAATGAATCCAAGTACACCTTTTGCCTCATTAACGATGGTATCTATGTCAAGATTGAAACAGAGTTTAACTGTTAGTATACGTTGTAAAGGGGTATTGTCGATTGTATAACTGACAAGATAAGGTGTAGTACGATTAAATGTCATAAACATACACTTTGAACAATTCAGATGCAATTGATTGGCCGAACACCAAAGTTGCATAGCTTTCAAATCGTCTTGTAGACGAGAATGATGTAGGGGATTAGTGTATGATAGAATAAGTTTCACATCATCCGCATACATGAGTACACGGGGGCATGTGATATAACAGAGGGGAGATCATTTATAAAAGAGTAAAGAGTAAAGGTCCAAGATGACTACCTTGAGGAACACCAGAAGTAACGTGAACTTGTTTTGAGGTAGTCAGCCTCAGCATTACTCTTTGGGTCCTACCTTTTAAATAAGAATTAATCCAAAGCAAAAGAGACGGAGGGAAACCTATTCGGTCAAGTTTAAAAAGTAAAATGTCATGGTGCACAGAGTCAAACGCTTTACTGAAGTCAGTATAAATGACATCAGTTTGCATTTTCGAAAGAAAAGCATCGTTTACCAAGGAAGTAAACTCAAGCAGATTGGTCGTAGTTGACCGATTCTTTACGAATCCATGTTGAACAGGGGAAACAACTGATTTGCAGAAATGCTGCAAATTCGAAGTGATTATTTTTTCAAATAATTTAGGAATAGCGGACAGTTTTGCAATGCCCGTGTAATTTTGTATATCAGACTTTCCACCTTTCTTGTGGAGAGGAATGATATAAGATTCTTTCCAAAGAGATGGAAAGACAGAAGATTCAAGAGATAGATTTAAAAGCTTATGCAATGGGTAAAGAAGGGAAGAACTACACTCCTTGAGTAGACAACTAGGAATATTATCAGGCCCAGGAGAGTAAGAAGATTTTAAATGAGTTTATAGCGAAAAGGAGAGAGGAGTGTGAAATAATAGGAGGAGGTATAGAACTAGAGAAAGAAATAGTATAAGGGTAAGAATTATTATTAGGACAGACTTACTCCTGTTGATTGGAAAAAATTAGCAAAGAGGTTAGCAGAATCAGAGTCATTACTAGCTTTATCCATCCCGAAAGAAAAAGAAGTTGGCAAACTTGAAGATTTACGCTTCAAGTTTACAAAATTGTAAAACTGTCTCGGATTTTGGGCAAATTGCCTTTTACAACGAGTTAGATAATTCTCATAGCATTGAGAATTCAAAAGAAAGAAGTTCGACTTGGCTATGGAATATTTAGCCAGGTCTGTACACGAACCAGACTTTTTAAGATTTTAGATTTTTAGATTTTTAGATTTTAAGTTTTTAATATGTGACAATCTGGGAGTAAACCAGGGTGGTTTTGAAGAAATAGTCGAAGGAATTGACTTGGGAATACTCATATCTAAGAGGGAGTTTAGGGTGCTATAAAAAAAAGTAATAGCAGTATTTTTATCAACCGAGTCATATAAGACAGACCAATTGGTTGCATAAATAAGCTGATTCAGCAATGAATAATTTCCTTTGCGAAAGCAGCGGCGGGGCTTATTGGATGATGAGCACGAAATGAGACGATTACAATTGAACATTGTAATCTCTAAAGTAGGATGATATACATCCTCAGGAAGAGATAAAGGAGGGGACCTAGACACATTAGAAATAAGGTAGTCGTTAACAAATACAAGGTCAAGTGTTCTATTCAAATGATTAGAAATTGAATTGATTTGAAACAACGAAAGATCAAGCACGCAGTCTATAAAATCATGCTGTGCTGAGGGCACTAGATAATTTTCGGCAGTGAATAATGACCAAGAGATGTTCGGCAAATTATAATCACCCAACAGCATAAATAGGTCATTATCACGCACGTGTGAAGAAACTTCTTTAATACAAGTAATATGTTTCATATAAACTTGAATATCAGAAGAAGGAGGGACATAAGAGCATGTAATATAGATATTCCGTGTAGGAAAAGACACCTTAACTGAGATAATCTCAGCGTCAGTAGGCGTACTAAAACAGAAAAGTTCTGACTGGAGAGTGGCTTTAACGGCAATTAACACCCCACCACCTCGAGTCGGCCGATCATTTCTATGCAAAATAAAACTATTTAAAAATACCTCAGAATCGGATATGGTTGAATTTAACCATGTTTCTGAAAAAGCTATTATATCCGAGTCGAAGGAAGTACTGGCCATGAAAAGATTTTTAAGCTTTGAAATAAGACCTCTGACATTCTGATAATGAATACAGATTTGGTCAGAAGATGAAGTTAGTTTTTTGGTGCAGAAATGGTACCCTGTATTGAAGGGACTGGAAGGGTGACAGGCTGGTTACGCTTTTTTGGCTTGAACTCGTGAACAATCATGTGTGGAGGCCAAAATTTGGGATCACAAATGATTGGGAACATATCATGTGAAACATTTATTTTGAATGATGATATTTCACGAGGGGTGGAGAAATTAAATTTGGTTATTGACACGCTAGCAGAAGATTTGCTAGCAATATAGGCTGCCAATGACTCAGAAGTGGTGTCCGATGAAAGTCGAGACACAAAAACTTGCCTACGAGGGGCAACAACCGTTAAAGTAGGTACTGATGGGGCTGCAGGTAATACAGGAGTTGGAGGAGCTAAAGAGGCACCATGATTGTGTTTAACAATCTGGGCAAGATTACGCGTAGGTCTACCTTTGCGGCCAGGAGCTGACGGAGCTGAGGCAGTTTGGATAATTGGGACAGTATCAGGTACGGGCTTTACTGAAACTACTATAGGGGATGAAATGGGGGTATTTGGGCAATCGCTTGGAGAAGGCGATAAAGACAACATTGGAGATAAATCCAAGTTGCTAGGTAGGGACAAGAAAGGTGTAGGTGTCTGAACAGACGTAGAGGGCAATTGCAAAAGTTGAGGCTCCAACCGGCGATTGGTTGGAGACTCGAATTTATAATTGGCAAGCAACTCAAAACTCGAGTCAAAATTACTCGACAGCTGCTTAGCCACGTTATTCAATTTTAAAAATTGATTTCTCACAGAATTATACATCCTGGAGAAATCAATTTGCTTTTCGATGCAAACTGGGCACGACCAACGCAAGCCACCGCAGCCCTTCTTGGCAACTACAGCGATCTTGTCGCAATCACGCCCAGTGAGACCTGCACATTTAGCATGCATCATATTCTAACACAGCCAGCAATTAACAAATTGCGGCTGTGCAGAATCATCAGCCTGCTTGAACGTGCAAGGTTTCTTACAGCACGACATAATTGCAACAAGAGTATGCAAGTTGTGAGAGCGCAGAGTAAAACGAAAACGGTGCACAAAAATAGAGCAAGTAAACACTCAAAAAACAATTATCGTACACAAACAAATTGTTTGGAGCGAAAAGCAATAGCAAAAATTTGCGAGAGCGCGATGCACAAGCAGAAATATGCAGCAGCGAACACACGCACAAACAAGTGTATGCACGGGGGAGCACCAAAGCAAAAGAATCAAAAACAGGCAATAACAACAAACACGGAACTGACGCCGCGTTTTATAAATGCAATAATTAACAGACTTACGCTGCACAACAGATAACACTTTGCACAATTTATGAAAGCTTTTTAAATAATGCACCAAAAATGCAAAATTTAGAAATAAAAAGCAGGATTAAAGCGCAAAAATATATAAATATCTTGGAGCACAAGTAAAACACGTCAATCACTCTCAACTGAGAACTCTCTCTTGAGCATTTCCGCAAGCTTTTTTTATTTTTTATTATTGTCTTTATTTTATTGGATTATGTATATTATTTTATTTTTTATATTTTATTATTAATATTCCATTTTTAATATTTTATTTAAATCAGTTATTTTTAATTGTTTTTCTTTTTTTATACCTTGAACCCATTGAAAATGGGTAAAAAGGGTATATTGTATTTGTGCAAAGTGCAATGTATGTAACAGGCAGAAGAAAGCATCTCCGACCCCATAAAATATATATATTCTTGATCAGCATCAATAGCCGAGTCGATCTAGCAATGTCCGTCCACCCGTCCGTCCGTCCGTCCGTCCGTATGTATGAATGGAAGGATCTCAGAACCTATAAGAGCTAGAGACTTGAAATTTGTAGGTCCACCAGATGCCCGCGCAGATCGAGTTTGTTTCCGATAAACGATAAATTGTCCCGTTTCTAAGTAATCGATAAAAATGTAAATGGATTATCCCGTTTTTTAAGCAATTTTGGTAAATTATAAGAGCTAGAGTTACCAAACTTGACATGTAGCTTCTAGAATAGTATATATATATATATATATATATATATATATATATATAAGTATCTTTTATTTTATACCTATCGCCACCTCCCCGCTACTCTCTATCTATTAGCGCGAGCTGCATTTGGTGTTGGAATAAGAGGGTTCAGGGTATCCCCTATTCGGGAGCTCCCGACTAGAACCTCTTACTTGTTTTGTTTTATATTATTACCAGCGGGTATAGCCCTGCCTTGCCCGTGGCGTTTATGTTATAAAATCAATGTTCACAAAAGCTTTGAAAATGATTTTGAAACTTTCAAACAAAAGTTTTCCGCCATGTTCCCCCTGTGGCGACTGGAATTTCGCAAATCGCTGAAACATGTATTCTTATGTAGAGCTTTGAAATAAGTTTGCAAATCGGAAAAAACTTCAAATTCACCAAAAAAAATCTTTAAAATGCACTTTCCCCCGAAGGAGTTAAGACTTTGCGAAAAATGTTAAACACGTCTCAAATGATTTTTTGAGTAGATCCAGGAAACTGAATTTGAGGGTGAAAGGCCACTAGCCAAATCTTTGACTCCCATTTCCACAAAGGAGGGATGTATGAAATGAGTTTGAGCAAAGATCTTTGAAAATGAGTTTGAGGCCGATCGGAAAGAAAGAAAATACTTTCATACCAATTTAGCACTATTGCGGGAGGAATTTACCAAATCGCTCAAACACGTATTCATTAAGTTCTTATGTAGAGCTCTGAAAATAAGATTGAAGCAAATCGGACACTACCTAAAACTTCGCCCAAAAAAATCTTTGAATCGCATTTCTACTGGAGGAGTTTAGGTTTTGCGAAAAATGTGAAACACGTCTCAAATGATTTTTCATATAAACCCTTGAAAATGAATTTGAACGCAAAAGGTCATCCAGCATGACCCCCCATTTCCACCAAGGAGGATTACATTTTTGGAAATGTGTGAAACCCCCCTCAAATGAATTTGAACAAAGAACTTTGAAATTGAGTTTAAGGCCGATCGGATGGTAAACAAAAAAGTTTCATACAAACGTTTTTCGCGATTATTTCATACTTGCGGGTAGAATTTTTCGAAACCGTCTTAACGTGCACCTTCATTACATAAGGTAACTACAGTGAAAATTCCAGCTTCCTAGCTCTTACGGTTTGGGCTGTGCTTTGATCACCAATCAGTCAGTCAATTAGTCAGGACAAACAGTTTTATATAAAGAGGTTATTTCATTTTGCCTATTTTTTTTTTTTTTTTTACCGAGCCTCAACTTATTTGACTTTATTTCACTTTGCAACTTATTTGACCACCCTAAAAAGTGACGCTGCGTACTGTCCTCACTCTACAGTATCTTTTCGCTGCACTCGTCTACTCTTTCACATTGTTTCTTTGCACTTGCCCTGCTGCACCGTCACTTCTTGTCTCGTTTGTTGTCTTGTCTTGTAAGTTTGTTGTCCGCCGTCGTACGCGCACGTCTTGTAGCTCTTCTTGCTGAATCCAAAGTGATGCTGCTGACCGGCCCATATCTGATGGCCTGGTCCTCGAGTTTCTTCAGGAATCCAAGGGGGTCGGATTTACCGTCATACCTCATACCTCACTTCCGGACTTGATCCGGAAAGTTTGAAAGTGGCGTAGCTTCCGACTGAGGACACGACCTGGGAACAGAAAGAACACTAATAGGTTTAGCAGGGGTCCGCCCTATCTCGGCGTCGATCACTGTTCCTCGTCGGGCTCCATCCCTTCTAATGTCATGAGCCTTCCCTACACCCGTTTCAGCTAAGCTACAGTAATGGGCTCGTCAGGTCTGTTTCCGGTTTCTGACGCGATCGTCCGCC
The DNA here is from genome assembly GCA_035045725.1 of Drosophila ezoana. Classification (NCBI taxonomy): domain Eukaryota; kingdom Metazoa; phylum Arthropoda; class Insecta; order Diptera; family Drosophilidae; genus Drosophila; species Drosophila ezoana. The sequence continues at coordinate 14,780 of JAWNOU010000032.1, forward strand.
AACGTCGGGTGGGAAGTTCCAGGATGCCGGCTCTAATGTTTCGGCAAGCCGAGTCCAAATTTCAGGGGAATTGACGCCATCATGCACGACAGATCGTTCCTATGGCAGCTATATGATATAGTAGTCCAATCCAACTGGTTTTGACATATGTGGTGCGTGCAACAGAAAGAGGGACTACTGCAAGGTTTAATAAAGATAGCTTTAAAACAAAGAGACTAGTTCGTATAGAAACAGACAGACGAACAGACGGACAGCCGGACAGACGGACATGGCTATATCGACTCGGCTATTGATACTGATCAACAATATATATACCTTACGGAGTCAGAGATATCTTCTTCTTTGCGTTACACATTTCACGACAAAAATTATAATACCCTCTGCAAGATCATAAAAAGAAAAAGTTCCATTGGCAGGGTTCGAACTCGCAACTGACCGCACTATTTGCTGCCGACTCTACTCAGCAGCCAGACCAGCCAAAAAATAGTTTGCCCGGTAGGGCTCGAACTTGATACAGACTGCACCACTGGCCATACCTATAATTGAGTTTTATTAAGAAAAAACAACGAATTAAAATAGCAGCACGGAAAACAATAGCAATTTCAATGCTATGCAATTGTGGCTTAAATTGGTGAGCAATACAAGTTGGGTTATTAACTTGAGTTTTAGCAATGAGGTAGTGGCGGGAAAGTGGCGATAGGTATAAAATGAAAGTTCTTGATATGTATATAATATGAAATAAATATAAGAAAATCAAGTATGGTGACTCTAGCTCTTAATAATTACCCAATTTTCTCAAAAAACAGGATGTCGATATATACACACATAAATTCAGCGTGGCTGGTCGGTCGCAGCCAACTTGGGAGTTGCAACAGCTCTACGGGAGTGGAAAATATCAAAAGAGATACGGATTTCTTAAGGATCGCTACAAATGCATCCCGCGAACCCGTGTTTAACCATTGGTAACCAAGCTACTTTCTCATCAAACTTGCGGCAAGGAATACGACCGAGATCGGATATACGTTTCTAAGACAATAGCCTTCAAGAATTCGCACTTCGTGTGCACATTAACGCAATTAGTTGGAATTTTTGCGTACACGCTTCGATCTAAATGCTCATGCCTTTATATTTAAAAACCTCTTTCGGTTTGCTTAAATTATGAGAGTAATATAAACGTGACTGCATAAGAAACATAATTTCTTTAGCAAGTCAATATAGTCAAGATCTATAGTATTTTGTAATTTTTGAAATCGACCATTTAAAGTTACTTAATAATGTAAGAAGGCTATACCTAAACTAAACGGAAATCTAAGCGCCATGACAATTAGGCGACGAGTGTACGGTATATCCCAAATTATTTGTAAATAGATAAAGTAATTAAAATTGCTCCACAGATATTACCACAATGCTAACGATGGGTCCAACGTACGCATCGATGGATTTATTTGTTCAATGTTGTGAGTATCCAATGGCCAACAAAAGAGTTTGAAGTATTGAATAAAACCGTCTCCAAAGCACATTATCTATTGTCAAGCAGTATATAGATTTTTTTTGTAACCACGACACAGTGTCGACTTAGCGTTAGTGCTTTTTTTTTACAAGTTTTCTTTTTATACCCTTAACCCATTGAAAATGGGTAAAAAGAGTATATTGTATTTGTGCAAAGTGCAAATATATGTAACAGGTAGAAGGAAGCATCTCCGACCCCATAAAGTATATATATTCTTGATCAGCATCAATAGCCGAGTCGATCTCAGAACCTATAAAAGCTAGAGACTTGAAATTTGAGATGTAGGTGCTCCTAGTGCCTGCGCAGATCGAGTTTTTTTCCGATAATCGGTAACTTACTCCGTTTCAAAGTAATCGATAAAAATGTATATCGAAATCCTGCAATTTTTGTAAATAATAAGAGCTAGAGTCACCAAACTTGACATGTAGCTTCTAAAAAAAGTATATATATATCAAGTATATTTCATTTTATACCTATCGCCACCTCCCCGCTACTCTCTATCTATCAGCGCGCGCTGCATTTGGTGTTGAAATAAAAGGGTTCAGGGAATCCGCTAGTCGGGAGCTCCCGACTAGAACCTCTTACTTGTTTTTCTTTTGGTAGAGTGGAAGTTCGGAATTTAAAGTGTGTGTGACGCCAAAATATATATATGTACGTCTTGCTTGAGGTCAGGTATTATGTAAAAGTCGATTACTTTAGTGGTGCCTCGATAAGTCACGTTTGACAGAAGACGACCCACTACTAGACACTTGAATTGTTTGCGGTTCGAATACGACCTGAACATCTCTTAAGCGTCATATCTTGGATGCGTCATTAACTGTTCCGCAGCCTTAGCGCCTATGCAACTAAAAGAAGACCCAGAATCTAGTAAAGCGAAATATTCATGACCTTCCACACAAATCTGGGTAAAAATACGATTGCCAGAACAGTGCAGTAAAGGAGACACAAGTTTTTCGCGACTGGAACGGATCGCTTTCCAGAATGATCGCAGTCGCAGAGTAGAACGTTTAGGCGGCTAGGATTGTTGCAATTGACTAACTTCTCCAAAGATTCGGTTTCGACCTGCCATGTACTGCGCTAGCCGTAGGTGATAAGGTTGACAAAAATAATGAGTTGGCTTAGCTTGATCGACAAGGTTAGTATGAACGCCCTGTCGGCTATCGTCAGAATCGGCATCGACTCCAGATTTCGAGGCTTTACTGTTTCGGATGTGACAGAAGATCTCTCTTCTGTGCATCCCTCAGACCGTTTCCCGAAGGGTTACAAACTGAGCGTTTTGGCTTCAACGTTTCCTTGGCCCCACATCCATATCAAAATATAGTGCGCGGCTCCAGGCAATCGTCAAACCGGTGACCTGGCTGGCCACAGTTCCAGCACTTTAGAGGCTTCCGCTGAATAACAGACACCTTCGCTGAATCATCCAAATCTGAAACGCCTGTGCGATACGGAAAACTATTCTTTTGAACTGGCAGCTTCTGCTGCCATGTGAAGCTGGGATTGGATTGGGGGAATTCCAATACCAGTCGTTTGATTTGCCTCCAAAAAGAAAATGCAAATGGTCAAACAAACGGCTATAATCTCCTTGCAATTTTTGCTTGGTCAATGCTCTCCTGAAAAGGAATTCTTTGGTCAGGAGACCTTCCTTGGAACTATCAAATTTTACATGCCAGCCTTGGATAATACTACCAACTTTCTCAGGTGGGATTGGACTGCGACTGGTGGTGATTTGACTACTGCGAGAAGTACCACTAGTCTGCCCTGCTACTTGAACTCTGGCCAATTGGCCGGACGGTTCAGCTTGTCCGGTTGAGTCCGCGTTTGAATTAAGGCTGATTACTGTTCTAATGAAATTTTTACTGATCTGTTGTTGTTATTATTTGCCATAAGACTTCTATTAGTATTCCTAGTCGACATTCCTCTCCGTAGACTATTCCATTTACCCCAAGTTTTGCTTCTACTGCGGACGTTTCTACTGGGAGCTTGGATTGGTAGGGAATTCACTGATTGTCTTGGTGGAACTCGTGAAGCTGTGGCTCCTGCTGAATTAATAGTTTCACCCAACTCTGATGCGAGATTGTTATTGGACAGTGACAATTGTTTGTACTTTGCAGTGTCTCTGAAATGCAACAATTGTGAAACTTGTGATTGCAAGGTGACACTGCCGTGAGAACATTAATAGAAATAATTTCATAACAAATTCTTCAAAACGATTCTTGCTCATGAACAGCGGTAACTAAATCTTCACTACTTCGGTGAACAGCCATATTTTCTTATAACTGATTTTATCAAATTTAGAATTTCTAGCATAAACTTAGGTTCGTCACTTTCCCAAAATGAAAGGCAAAAATATGCAAAATAATAATCGAAACTCCTTACCGTCGTCGGACTGACTTATAAACTTTAGCTTACTATTGATCTGATTTGATCCTTGACGGGTGCAGTGGTCAAGCTCCCAAGCGCTTCTCTAGGTGCCTGCAACTCCAAATGCAAAATGGCAAAGGCTATAAATTACAGACTTCTTACGAAATTGCAGAAATGTGAAACAGTCTCTACCTGGTCGACCAATCCGTTCATCAAATCGAATTGGAATCGCTTTTCCGAAAGACGAGATTCTTAGAGACAAACTACATATCATAAGATTCCACTTTGAGTGAGCTTCGTTTCAGGACGTGAAGGTCAATACTGTGCGATGGGTTAATTCTCTAATCGACCAATCCATATATCAAATCGAATTAGGGTCGCAATTCATTATTAGATTTCCCGATCCTCCTAACGTCAAGTCAAGAAATTTAAAAGCAATTAAACATACAAAAAGGGTCAATTAAATTTGTATGTGTAAGAACAATTTCCTGGGAAGATAGGTTTTATCTCGCTTACATGTACATAGCGCAATCTGAAGTTGTGAACTTCTAGCCTTCTTCTTTAAACTTAGCTCGTCGAATGGACGGACACTCTAGCACAGTAATAAGTGTTAAGTTAACAACAAGTATGAGGTTCTAGTCGGGAGCTCCCGACTAGGGGATACCCTGAACCCTCTTCTTTTAACATCAAATGCAAATATATATACTATTCTAGAATCTTTGGTGACTCTAGATGTAATTATTTACCAAAACTACTTGGAAACATAGCTGCCCTACGGTCTATACCCACCCTACTTTGGTGGCACGGAGAAAGTCGCTCCTTATTCAAACCACGAAAGTTTTAGTTATACATATTCATTCCGATATTCATATTATTTATTGCCTATTTGCTTCATATAGGACGTTTCTGAAAGCAATGTACAATATATAAATCATAACAAGTAAGAGGTTCTAGTCCGAATCTCCCGACTACGGGATACCCTGAACCCTCTTCTTCCAACACCAAATGCAAATATATATGCTATTCTAGAAGCTAAATGTCAAGTTTGCGGCCTCTAGCTCTTATTAGTTACCAAAATTGCTCAAAAAACAGGATTTCGATATCGATTTTCATCGATTACTTCGAAACGGGGCAACTGTCGAGAAAATCTTTTTGTACATTGCCTTCTCTCATACAGGGTCAGTAAGGTTCAGTGTACCGCATGGCCCATGAACCATATTAGCCTTGACTATTTAAAACATAGGTAGATCAATTTTGAGGATCTAGAATTTCTGCACAGACAATAATATCAATTTGATCGGGCATAATGTTTTTTTTTAACCATATCAAAATGTAAATATGTGGTAGTCCACGTTTTTTCCACTCCACAAAGTACATAAAACCCTTAACTTTTCCAAACAAATTGACTTTTGTTAACAAAGAAATTAAAACCTAGACTTTCAAGACGATCATACAATTTTTGGTTGATTTATTCGTCCTTTATGCACATCAGGTTTTTTTTATTGGCTTGAATAGCCATTTTAAAATCAGTGCAGTTGCTGGGAATTTATCAAGTGCACTTTTAAAATCGGCTATATTTTTGCATGTAAGTTGTGCTCTTCCATCATCCTTTCCAACAAAATAAATTTGTAAAAATTTATTCAAGACCACTAAAATACTACCTACTAATTGATAAAAATGACCTTGCACCTTAAATGTAGGCATAAAGCCGTTGTCTTGAATTCTGTTGAATCCAAATAACTTCATTTGAAAACAGCTATTATATTTTCTTATGCGGTCTATAAAATAAATGTGGTGAAGATGTTAACCCTTTGAGTTGAACTTTTCCAGATTTGCAGGACATTCCCTTCGATTCATTTTTCCATTTTACCGCATTACAAAACTTACATTTATAACTAATGGAACCGAGAACAACAGTTTTGTCTGCGTTATATGCTATTTGGGAATCGTACGTTAGGCCAGAAAAAGCTTTTACTTTCCGTAGACGCAATCGTCTTTCTGATCGTTCGATAGGATGGCTCTGCTCGTGACGATTAACAGCTTTTCGGAGGGCATCATGGTTAAGAGCCTGATATGATCTCAACGCAGCTTGATGCATTTCACGATTGGCAGCTTAATATCTTAAAGCTGAAACTTGATGTTCGTCAGGATTTTCATTGATATTTCGCTGCTGCAGCTCGATGCGCAACAGGATTTTGAGCTTGGCATATTTTGGCGGCTGCTCAGTGCACCTCAGGATTTTCAGTCTGATATTTAAAAGCTGAAGCTCAGTGCACCTCAGTATGCTCAGCCTGGTATTTTTTAACTGCAGCTCGGTGCACTTCAGGCTGAGAAACTTTATATTTTTTGACTGCCACATTAAGCTGATTCTTTCCAACTTTACTTTATCAATTGCATTTAGAGGCAGAATCTATGGTGGACAATGTATTAGATGGAATGTCCCCCGTAAAAAGCAATCTTTCGGATGGTTTTTTTCAGAATATAATTCACATGTGCTACCATATGAATGGGGTTGTAACATATCGGCTAAATCATAATTATTCCCATCAGCATAATGGGTAAAAACGGCAAAAGTGTCCCAGTAATTAATCACGTGGGCAACCATCTCTTGTATTATTTCAGAGGCTACCACTTGCGTACCCTATACAACATATGAAAAAGATTTAAAAAGGCAAGCTCCATCGCCTATTATGTCAACAACGTAATGAGGAGTTAAAAATACAATACATAAGAATATCAAAACTCTTTGTTTATCCATTCGCTCCAAACGCATTCCGCTGACACAGGAGCGCCGCGACTGTTTTGCCGGCAGCAGCAACGTGACACTTAACTATGTCGCAAGTGGCTACGTTAGCGCTTATGTTGAGTCGGCTTGCCGATAGGGGGTTAAGTCACCTCCGCAACATAATAACTACAAGAAGTATCACCGGTGGACCAGGAGCAGACATCGCAATCGCTACGTGGGACCGCACAACTTTGTAATTGGCGCCCAACGTTATAGGATTCACGCCTTAAGACACCAATTTTGTAAACCATGTAAGTTTGTTCAAAACTAAGTTTTCAAATCAATAAAGAGTACAAATATAAAAATGAAATATATACAAAATATATAAATATAAAAGTGTACTTGTGACAATTAAAAACGGTAACTCAACTTTAACCACTGCATTCTATCGCTTATTCGGCAGTCGCCGAGTGTGAATCTATCAATAACGAGACATTTTGCAAGATGTCGACACACGACGTTGCGCTCGAGCGGTTCAGGGTTTTTGAAGTGGGCGAAAAGGTTCTGGTAAAGACGAACCGCAGATTGGGAATCAAGCTTTCGCCCCTCTATATTGAAAAGAATGTCGAGGCAGATCTGGAGACAACGGTCCTCATTGGGGGAAGAATTGTTCATAAGGACCGCCTCCGTTGACACCGTAGTTTGTTTTCTCTGTTTTTTAACGTGTTCTTTTACAATCAAATTCAATTATTTATTCTTAGGTCCACATACGTAATCGGTAGTGGAAAAAGCGATTTTTCCCACTTGCTACCTTCTTTTTTAACTGCTAATTTAAACATTATAGCCAACAATATAACAAGCCAATACACTTACCTCCTTAACCGAAAAGTTTTTATAGCCCCTGGTCTTTACACACTTCACTAGATTCTCATGCACAAATTTTCGCCCTCATTAAATGGAGAGTGGTCCATAAGACAACCTAAGGTAGCAGTCAGGAAAATCAGTTAGAATAAGAGCTAGCAGCTAAGTTCATATTACTAACGCACAAACCTTATTTGTCTTTTTGCAGGATTCAATCTGCAATTTTGTTAATGCTAGGTTTAGTAGAGAGTCGGATCATCGACTATTCGCATTCCAATTATATTCTGATAATAGACGGAAAGGTATTGGTATGGGAACAAAGGGACATTGAGGACATTGAGGCATTCAAGTAACCTGACGGAATTTAATGCCATTGCAGATGAAACCGAAAAACTAATAGAGCTATTCCCACAATCTCACATGCGGAAATTATTAGATGCAGATATAGATCATATTAAGAGCTTACTGTCCGTTGTTGAAATACACCATAGAATGGCCAGAAGCCTAGATTTCCTAGGCTCAGCGTTAAAGGTCATAGCAGGCACTCCAGATGCCTCCGACTTCGAAAAGATTAGATGGTCCGAATCCCAATTAATCGATGCAAGCAATAGGCAATTGATTATCAACTCAGATACGCAAAGGCAAGTCAACAAACTAACTGACGCAGTAAATGAAATGCTAAAAGCAAAAAAGAATAATTTAGTGGACACACCGCATTTGTATGAAACATTATTAGCGAGAAATAGAATAATAATTAATCAAATATCGAATCTAATTCTTACAATTACATTAGCTTAAGCCAATATAATAAATCCAACTATTTTTGATTATAATGATTTGAAAACAATTTTGATAGTTAGCCTTACAGAAGTGTCTAAAATTAAGGTCCCCCAGTCCGAAAAAGTAGTTCACATATTAATAGCCTATCCTAGGGTAAAATTCATCTGCAAGAAGATTACTGTCTATCCCGTGTCCCACCAACATGTCGTACTACAAATACAAGACGACACCGTAGCCGATTGCAACAATGACATACTAGCAGTCAACGAGTGCGTGTCAACAACCTACGCCTCCGTTTGTAAGCTCACAGCAGAAGACTCCTGCTCACGAGCATTATACGCTGGCAACACGACCTCTTGCCGAACACAACCGAGCCACCTATAACTATTCGTATTAATAGACGATGGTGTCATCATCATCAACGAAACCACAGCTAAAGTGAGCACTGACGATCGCCCAGAGGTTGAAACAAACTGGATCCACCTCGACACCTTCCGATTCTCCGCTACAATCAATGGCACAAAATATGCGAATGAGCGCGAGATCATAGGGAAGGCACCAGGCATCCCGGGGCCACCTCTACTCAACATCATCGGTCATGACCCGGTTTTAAGCATGCGCCAACTCCACAGAATAAATAACCATAATCTCCAGGACATCAACAACTTTAAAAAATGAGTTGGCATCCACAGAAACACATCCAAGCACCTGGCCACAGTCGGCGTCGCTCTCAGCATTACCATCAGCAGCTTCATCATCATCTGGCTAGTTGTACAAAAGTGGCAGACTTCGAGAAAGGTGAGAAGGATCATCAATAGGTATAAGGTGACCGAGGACGGTCAGAAGCTTGAGAGGGGAGTAGATAACACAAAAGAGTTACACGTAAATACAATACATAATATCAAAACTCTTTTGTTTATCCATCGCTCCAAATGCATTCCGCTGACACAGGAGTTCAGCGCCGCGACTGTTTTGTCGGCAGCAGCAACGTGACACTTGACTAAGTCGCTAGTGGCTACTTCAATCATTATTGTCTGGCTACGCAGCCTAAACAACTGGAGCGAACTCGCAACTGATAAGAACAGCATCTTAATTTTATCTCATAATACTTGCTCTGCAAAGCAATTGTCCAAATTTCGCTCTTAAGAATTCATTTGCATAGAGCTGCCGCTCTTCGCTGTAACGATCGTTTTATTGCCCTAGCTTTACTTATGCGAAGTAGTTAAGTTCGTTCGCTTCATGCATTTGGTACACATCGGCCACTTGCATTACTCAAAATTATAACTAATAATTATCGCTTCGCTAAAATTGGCACGTACTAATTCGGTGACCCCGACGTGAATTTTGTTGTTGTAAGATTATTTGCTTTACATTAATGCAATTATCATAAAAGACTCCACCTGGCACTTCGTTTTGTGCACTTTATATACAAACTTATAAGCGATCGCCGTCGCTTTGCCTACTCTTTCGGTCGCTTTATGTCTTTGCTCATTCGTGCGGTACTTATGTAAAAGCTATTTCCGTTGCTTCGTTACATAGCTTGACACTTGCGTTCGCCGAAGTTCTTACAACTATTGTTTTTTGAACGGTTTGCTTGTACTAGCGATCACCGTTGTTAGTTACTCAGCTAGTTTCGCACACGCTTTCTATCAACGCTTCTTATGGCAACGGAAAATAATGACTCTAGTGCAGTGCCCTCTGCAAACTGGGTGACCTTTCTGAAGCGCAAGGCCATTTCAATTTATGACAGTTTGCAAACACTTCGAAATGCTTTAACTAATTCGCCACTTAGTGCAATTGATGAGTGCGGTCTTAGTGTTAGGCTGAAGCAAATCGAGCGGCTTCAGACCTCATTTGATATTACTCACACTAGCCTCGAAGAACTAGACTTTGATGAAGTCGGTAACCAATTGCGTGAGGACTTCGACGAGTTAGCAGTTTCTATGAAAATCTCAATATTGCCCTGCTCTACATTTCGCGACCGCCAACACTACCCTCAATAAAGTTGCCTACGTTCAGTGGTGGTTACACAGAATGGGCCGACTTTCATTCTATGTTCACAACCGTCATAGAAAATCATCCTGATCTAGCAGATATCGAAAAGCTGCAGCATCTTCGATCGTGCCTGAAGGATACCGCGCTGGACGCGATTCGATCATTGGAAATAACAAACGATAATTATGCCATAGCACTTAATTTATTGGAGAAAAGGTTTAATAATAGACGTTTGGTTTTTCAGGCACACATACTTGAGATATTGGGGCTCAAGAGGGTGGCAGGTGGAACGGCCGTGTCGCTAAGGGAGTTATCCGACCAATTCAACGCACATATTCGCACGTTAAAGAGCATGGGCAACTCCGAACAAATCGCTGGATGCATCATTGTGCAGATTATTTTACAAAAGCTGGACCCAACATCACAAGCCAAATGGGAAGAAAGGCTAGAGGATTCGTCGTTCGTCAACTTAATATCGTGGGAGCATATGGCTACGTTTCTGGAGCAGAGATGCCGAACAATGGAAACCGTAAATTTTGCTATGGCAAGCTATGCCCCTAGCCATCAGGTGGGAAAAACTAGAGCAATTAACACCAGTAGATCATCATTTATCGCCACTAACCACGACGCCCCTGTCTGCGTATTTTGTGACAGCCCTGGTCATAATATATATAATTGTTCTCGATTTGGACCCCTGCACTACGGCTTAGGGAAGCAAAACGAGCTGCATTGTGCTTGAATTTCCTAAAGAAAGCTCATCAATTGCGATCATGCTGCTCTGGATGCTGTCGGACCTGCGGGGCGAAACATCATTCTCCGATGCATTTGACTGAGCCTGCAAACTCATCGCCGATAGCCCATGCCTCTTTCGCTAAGTCATCGCCATCTACCTCCACATCTCTTATTGCCCAGCATTTCAGTAGTGATGTCGTCTTGGCTACGGCTATGATCTTTTTAAAAAATCGCTCCGGCACTTTGATACCTTGCCGTGCCCTTTTGGATTGTTGTCAGCTTCACCTTATAACGTTGCGCCTTGCTCAACAGCTTCAGCTAAAGAAGCACAAGTCCTCAGCCATTGTCTCTGGTCTAGGAGATTCTTGTTTTGAAACAGAAGGAAACACGGTCACTATCACAATACAGTCTCAAGTCTCTGATTACTCAACACGCCTCACAGCTCTGGTAGCGCCTAACATAACTGATAGTCAACCGAGTTTTACTATCAATACGACGAATTGGAACATTCCCGATAACATAAAACTTGCAAATCCATCTTTCTTTAAACCTCAACGCGTGGACTTGCTACTTGGAACTAGCCTGTTTTACGACCTTCTCAGCGTCGGCAGATAAGGCTTCTCCCAGGACTACCGTGTCTTCAAAAAACACGGCTTGGTTGGGTAGTTTCTGGAGGCGGACCGCGCTTGAGTGGTTCTATGTTAATGGCAAAGCATACTGCGGGCAAACTTGAGTCAAGTTCTGAAGAACGTGCTGATGAATTGGTTCGAAGATTTTGGGAGATAGAATTCTGCTTGGAAAGTACACCTACCACTTCAAAGGAAGAAAACATCTGTGAAGAACATTTCGTAAAGACTCATATCAGATTGCCTAGTGGCCAATATTCAGTTCGTTTACCCTTCAAGCAAAGCTTGGAATGTCTGGGGACGTCATACCAACAAGCCTTTCGTCGGTTCCTACCCTGGAACGCAAACTACAAAATCGTCCAGATCTGAAGATTCAATATTCAAACTTTCTAAAGGAATATTTGGATCTTGGTCATATGTCGCCTGTTGCTCCAGAGTCTATAGGACTTTGTCAATACTTTCTTCCTCATCACTGTGTCATTAAAGAAGACAGTTCAACAACAAAGTTGCGAGTCGTTTTCGACGGCTCATCAGCTACCTCGTCAGATTATTCATTAAATTAACTATTGATGGCTGGACCTGTTATTCAAAGCTAGCTGTTTCATATCCTTCTTCGCTTTCGTAATTTCCTGATCGCCCTAACAGGAGATATTTGAAAAATGTATCGCTGCGTACGCGTTTCAGCACCGGACGATTTTCTCCAATGCATTCCGTGGCGAGACTCGCCAGAACAGGATATAAAGATTTTTAAGCTGGATACTGTTACATACGGAACAAAGCCAGCTTCATTCCTCTCTATCCGTGTTATGCATCAGCTGTCTATGGATGAGGAAACTAATTTTCCAATTGGATCTCGGATTCTGCGGCGTGACTTCAGGGGGTGTGTCTGATATACAACATGGGACCCAACTCTTACTAAGGCTCGTCCAGAGAGCACACCTGTGGGAAGAAATGAAATCATTGCAATCGAGAAGAGTTGTTAAACTGTCCAGTTGTATCGCATCACTTAACCCTTTTTGGATGATTTCCGCATTCTAAGAGTTGATGGGCGCTTGAAAAACTCTTCGCTGGATTTCGACGCTCGCCATCCAATAATTCTCCCGTTTCACCATCCCATCACATACTCAGTCATCACACGGTTTCACAATCGGGACTTACACGCTGGTCCACGGGCACTTCGTGCTCATATTCGGTTGCAGTATTGGCCGATTGGTGGAGGGAAGACCGTATCCAAGGTGGTTGGAAAATGTGTGAGATGCTTTCGTGCCAAGCCTCGATTAGTAGAGCATATAATGGCTGATCTGCCCAAAGAACGTATGACTGCTTGTCGAGCCTTTGAAGTCTCTGGCGTTGACTATTGTGGACCATTTTTCTATAAGCCAGACGTACGAAATAAAGCTAGAGTCAAATGTTACATGGCTGTCTTCGTCTGCTTCGCGACTAAAGCGGTTCACCTGGAACTGGTCAACGATCTGTCGACAGCTTCATTCTTGAATGCGCTTAAGAGGTTTATATCGACTCGAGGCAGGCCATCTCAGATATGGTCGGATAACGCTACCAAATTTGTCGGCGCCAAGAACGAGCTTCTGGATCTCAAGCGTCTATTCATAAGTCGCAATCATATTGATTAAGTGCATACATTTTGCATGGCTGATTCCATTGATTGGAAATTTATTCCTCCTCGTTCACCGCATTTTGGCGGCCTTTGGGAAGCAGCAGTGAAGACAGCGAAGCATCATTTTTATCGTGCTGTTGGATCTCGTGTTCTCAACTTCGAAGAGTTTCGCACCCTAGTCTGCCATATAGCATCGACAATTAATTCCAGGCCATTGTTTCCTCTTTCAGAAGATCCAGCAGATCTAGATGTGCTCACTCCAGCTCATTTCTTGATTGGTGGACCCAGCTCATCGTTTGTTGAGCCTGATGTGACGCACCTTCAATTCAATCGTCTGGATGGTTGGCAACGCGTTACATACCTCCCACAACTGTTTTGGTCTCGTTGGCGTGAAGAATACTTAACACTGCTTCAGCAGCCCTCCATAGTCCTCGTAAAGGATGAAAATCTTCCGCCTCTAGGGTGGCCACTGGCGAGAATCACGGAGTTAATCATGGGAAAGGATGGTGTCGCTCGAGTAGCCATTTTGCGCACCGCAACAGGAGAATCGAGAAGAGCTGCAAGCAAGCTGTGCCTATTGCCCATCAGGGAATCTGTTGAAAGCCCAACGGGGGGAGAATGTCTGGCTAGCCAAAACAACTGGAGCGATCTCGCAACTGATAAGAGCAGCATATTAATTTTATCTTATAATACTCGCTCTGCAAAACAATAGACTAAATTTGGCTCTTAAGAATTCATTTACATAGAGCTGCCGCTCTTCGCTGTAACGATCGTTTTATTGCCCTAGCTTTACTTTTGCGAAGTAGTTAAGTTCGTTCGCTTCATGCATTTGGTACACATCGGTCACTTGCATTACTCAAAATTATAACTAATAATTATCGCTTCGCTAAAATTGGCACGTACTAATTCGGTGACCCCGACGTGAATTTTGTTGTTGTAAGATTATTTGCTTTACATTAATGCAATTATCATAAAAGACTCCACCTGGCACTTCGTTTTGTGCACTTTATATACAAACTTATAAGCGATCGCCGTCGCTTTGCCTACTCTTTCGGTCGCTTTAAGTCTTTGCTCATTCGTGCGGTACTTATATAAAAGCTATTGCCGTTGCTTCGTTACATAGCTTGACACTTGCGTTCGCCGAAGTTCTTACAACTATTGTTTTTTGAACGGTTTGCTTGTACTAGCGATCACCGTTGTTAGTTACTCAGCTAGGTTCGCACACGCTTTCTATCAACGCTTCTTATGGCAACGGAAAATAATGACTCTAGTGCAGTGCCCTCTGCAAACTGGGTGACCTTTCTGAAGCGCAAGGCCATTTCAATTTATGACAGTTTGCAAACACTTCGAAACGCTTTAACTAATTCGCCACTTAGTGCAATTGATGAGTGCGGTCTTAGTGTTAGGCTGAAGCAAATCGAGCGGCTTCAGACCTCATTTGATATTACTCTTTGAAGTCGGTAAACAATTGCGTGAGGACTTCGACGAGTTAGCAGTTTCTATGAAAATCTCAATATTGCCCTGCTCTACATTTCGCGACCGCCAACACTACCCTCAATAAAGTTGCCTACGTTCAGTGGTGGTTACACAGAATGGGCCGACTTTCATTCTATGTTCACAACCGTCATAGAAAATCATCCTGATCTAGCAGATATCGAAAAGCTGCAGCATCTTCGATCGTGCCTGAAGGATACCGCGCTGGACGCGATTCGATCATTGGAAATAACAAACGATAAATATGCCATAGCACTTAATTTATTGGAGAAAAGGTTTAATAATAGACGTTTGGTTTTTCAGGCACACATACTTGAGATATTGGGGCTCAAGAGGGTGGCAGGTGGATCGGACATGTCGCTAAGGGAGTTATCCGACCAATTCAACGCACATATTCGCACGTTAAAGAGCATGGGCAACTCCGAAAAAAATCGCTGGATTCATCATTGTGCAGATTATTTTACAAAAGCTGGACCCAACATCACAAGCCAAATGGGAAGAAAGGCTAGAGGATTCGTCGTTCGTCAACTTAATATCGTGGGAGCATATGGCTACGTTTCTGGAGCAGAGATGCCGAACAATGGAAACCGTAAATTTTGCTATGGCAAGCTATGCCCCTAGCCATCAGGTGGGAAAAACTAGAGCAATTAACACCAGTAGATCATCATTTATCGCCACTAACCACGACGCCCCTGTCTGCGTATTTTGTGACAGCCCTGGTCATAATATATATAATTGTTCTCGATTTGGACCCCTGCACTACGGCTTAGGGAAGCAAAACGAGCTGCATTGTGCTTGAATTTCCTAAAGAAAGGTCATCAATTGCGATCATGCAGCTCTGGATGCTGTCGGACCTGCGGGCGAAACATCATTCTCTGATGCATTTGACTGAGCCTGCACTTGCATTACTCAAAATTATGACTAATTATAAATTAAATAATTACCGCTTCGCTAAAATTGGCACATACTAATTCGGGTTCGCTTAGCTATATAAAACTATTGGTCTTAAATATTAAGCACAGACCAATTCGGGTCTGTATGCTTCTCGTAACTTTAAGAAATATAATAAGTAAGAGGTTCTAGTCGGGAGCTCCCGACTAGGGGATACCCTGAACCCTCATATTCCAACACCAAATGCAGCGCGCGCTTATAGATAGAGAGTAGCGGGGAGGTGGCGATAGGTATAAAATGGAAGATAATCGAAATATATATACTTTTCTAGAAGCTACATGTCAAGTTTGGTAACTCTAGCTCTTATTATTTAAAACAAATTGCTTAAAAAACAGGATATCGATATACATTTTTATCGATTACTTGGAAACGGGGCAAGTTATCGATTATCGGAAACAAACTCGATCTGCGTAGGAACTAGGAGCACCTACATCTAAAATTTCAAGTCTCTAGCTCTTATAGGTTCTGAGATCCTTGCGTTCATACATACGGACGGACGGACGGACGGACGGACGGACGGACAGACAGACGGACATGGCTAGATCGACTCGGCTATTAATGCTGATCAAGAATATATATACTTTATGGGGTCGGAGATGCTTCCTTCTGCCTGTTACATACATTTGGATTTTGCACAAAAACATAATACTCCTTTTACCCATTTTTAATGGGTTCAGGGTATAAAAACAAATTGGAACACTAGAAATAAAAGGTTAATTATTTCTATTTATGAAAGCTATTGATAAAGCTCAGATGCGCAACATTTGGTGACCCCAAACGTTCTAATTCGCGTTCGCCTGCCTATATAAAACTATTGTTCTTAAATAATAAGCACAGACCAATTCGGGTCTGCCTGCTTTTCGTAACTTTAAGAAATATAAAAACAAATTGGAACACAAGAAATAAAAGTTTAATTATTTCTATTTGTAAAAGCTATTGAAAAAGCTCAGTAGCGCAACATTTGGTGACTGGCGATAGGGGGTTAAGTCACCTCCGCAACATAATAACTACAAGAAGTATCACCGGTGGACCAGGAGCAGACATCGCAGTCGCTACGTGGGACCGCACAACTTCGTAATTTGTATTCTGACTACACCGAAGAAAATGGGCATCTGTATACTGTTTATAATTTTCATTGAATTTATGGTATTCAGTATTCGGACAAACGTTTGTTGATTATCCGAAATTGTATTTCCGATGAAGATTCTTTTATTAATTTCTTGAATTGGAATGAACATTTTATTTTTTGGTGAAAGAATTTTAATTTGGTTGACTACTTCAGAACGAGTTGGAAGTATTGTGGCATTATTATCATAAGTGTGAATTATTGGTAAATTTATTTGGTAATTTAAATTATTAGGCGAAAGTATTAGAGAATCACATGTATGAAATTTAATTGGCAATTATACTTTTTAATGAAGTCTATACCAATAAAGCCATCGCTAGGTATTGGGAAATCTTCTCCGTGTATGTTTGAATTAACATTTTTAAATATATCAACATTATCTTTTAATAGAGATATGTCTACAATAGTATCTAGCAATGTTTTTTCATTGTTTATTTTAACAAAGATACTGAGGTTTAAATTGACAGTGTGTACTTTCGCTTATCTTGGTGAATATCTTAAGGGTTCTGCTGGTTTTCCGAGTTGGTCTGAGTTACTCGAACATTTTTATTGCCATTATTATTAGCATTGTGATCGGCATTATTACCTCGGTTAGAATTATTCCTTCCTCGGTTATGACCACGTAGTTTTGGTTATAATTACCACGACCATTTCCTCTACCTCGGTAATTACATCTAGAGTTATTACCTCGATAGGCGTTACCAATCATTTGATGGTTTCATTCATCGTTTTGAATGTGCCAGCTTTAAGTATTGTTTTTAGTTTGCCGTGCTCAAAATTTTTTATCATGACTGAAATGGGTTCTTTAGTACTGAACGTATCAGCATGTTCTATCTTTAGTCCTTCATCGATAAACGAAGATTCCAATCATTTTCGCAACTAATCGATTTCATTTGTGAATTATGTGGCTGTTTTTCCCATTTGGTAAACATTGGCCATTTTGGCATTTTCTACATCGGATGTTTCACCGACAATTGTAGTCTGCAATTTAGATATAATCGCATTTATAGTGGTTTCCTCTTGTATTTTCTAAAGAGTTGATGGATGATGATGGAGATGGATTTTCTTTCTGGAATATTTCGATATATCTTTAATGTTTGCCCCTTTGGGCAGCCGATTCATTGTAATAGGTTTTCGTTCTATTACGCTTGAGTTTGTTTTTGTATCAATAGATTCAGATTCCGATCTGACAATCTTCTGGTTCAGTTGATTCAGATTCCAGTAAAGCTGATTCATCGAACACGCCCGGAAAATTTTAGGTGTTGGGAACTAGAATATGTAATTTGCGTCGTTCCGCAACAATCAAGTGATTTTCCCTTAGCTGTTTTGTTAAGTCCTTTAATTGTATGGACTGTAACGAAACACACTTTTCTAAATTGTCAAGTAAAATTTGGCGTGTTGAATTGAACGATTTCAATTGTACTCTTATGTGCTTGACTTTCGTGGCATTGGAGTTATGTGCATTTTTATTTAAGCACTTAAACAACTTGTTAAATTTATTTCGAAGTTCTGTGATATTTGCAAGTATTTTTGGGAAATCCATGAATGGGGTAATTGTATGAAATATACAAAATATATACCTAATGAGATGTTTTCTATTGTCGGAAACATATTAACTAAAACCATGTAGGAAATATATACCTGCTGAGAGGTTTTTTATTGTCGGAAACAATTAATAATTTAAAAAATTAAACTTTTTTTAATTTTATCTTGTTTACTTAAAATAACTGTCGTTTAAGCAAAAATTAACTTTTTTTTTAATTTTATCGAGCTGGTTTGCTCTACACATATTGTGTTTCTCTATTTTCTTTGTATGCATTGCACACCCTTAATGTTAATGACATAAGAGATATGATTATTAATGATTTTAATATTTTGAGGAGAAGGTGTTTTGTGTGTTTTTAGTTGCTTGCCTCATATTCGAGGACATCTAGCTCTCTTGCTAGTTTATTTGTATTTTACCAAACCGGGGGCTCTTATCTCAGCTTTGCGTTTTTTTGGAACGCAGCTGTATGCTGCCACGAATGCTTGATTTTTCTTTTTCAAGGTTGATTGCGGACATTTGAGAGACACTTTTTAAACACCTTACTCAGAATATTTTTTTTCCACTGTCGTAGTTTATTTCCCTCGATGTATTTTGTTGTTTTTGCACCTTCCATACTGTTGTAGATATGTTGCTGCTGGTCGTTGTCTTGTTGTAGTTGTTGTTTCTGATTTATAATATTTATAATATTATATTTATATTTCTAATAAATTTTTCCATAGTTGCGTGACACTTGTCACTATACAAAGAGAGAGAGAGAGAGAGCGGGTGTACTCCTACATATGGGTGCTCACTCTCGGAGGGGCTAAACTGCAACATCAGCGCTTATCCGTGGTCAACTTATATACTTATATTCGATTAAATTTATGCTATGCGCTTGAGTCCTTTATATTTATGTATACTTGCAACAAAGTGTTACAAGGTGAGTTATGTATTATATGAATGAATACACTACACCTCCCTTTGTATAGCCTCTGTCCACTGAACACATTTCTTACACATATCTGAACATATCACATTTTTGCAAAATATGTAAAATGCGGCCTGTACATACCATAAGAAAACATTTTACACATTTTTCAAAAAAGTCTCATAAATTCGCCCCAAACTTTTCGTGTTTTTTGCGATGATCAATTGAGCTTTCTATTTGTATAGTGAAAAATGTGAAAGTATCATAATCATAAACGGCTGATATATCAACGAAGGCAAGCGGCAACTTTAAATAAGAAATTTAAAATTATAATAATCCCACAGTTTTCAGAATTTAAACATGGCGAAATGTCGAAAAGCGTTTGAGCAAACTGGGTAAATATTAAGAGCTAGTCTCCAAACTTGATATGTCGCTTCTAGAATATTATATATGTATCAAGTATCTTTCATTTTATACCTATCGCCAACTCCCAGCTACCACCGCAGATCTATAAATCAAGTTAATAACCCAACTTGTATTGCCAACCAATTATTATTTACCCAATTTGCTAAAAAAAGCAGGATGTCGATATCGATTTTTATCGATTTCTTGGAAACGGAGTAAGTTATCGATTATCGGAAATGAGCTCGATCTGCGAGCTCTACTTTATGGGGTCGGAGATGCTTCCTTCTGCCTGTTACATACATTTGCTTTTTGCACAAATACAATATACCCTTTTTATCAATTTTTAATGGGTTCAGGGTATAAAAAAAAGAAAAAACAATTTTTAAATACAAACAAATTACTAATGAATTTTAAATTATTTTATTTTTATATCTTTATATTTTTAATTTTTATACATTTTACATTTTGTACATTTTCATAAAAAGTTTTAAAATTCCTATTACTTTTAATCATTTTTGTACATTTTACAATTTTATACAAAAAAAATAACGCAAACAAATGGTAGTATAATTAAGTTAATTAAATAACAACACATTTAATATGTTACGTTATTTCTCTAATAAAAGAGGTGTAGTGTATTCATACACACAATACATAACTTAATTTGTAACAGTTTGTTGCAATTATAAACAAATATAAAATATGTATGAATACACTACAATTGTACAAATGAGCATCATTCAGTCCGTGCGCGCAAATCGTTGACAAGCGTAACGCAGGTGCTCAATGGTGTCTATGGTTGCCCGGATTTATGATCCTCTTAGACTTTTAGAATCCGTCCTATCTGAAGGAAAGAACTTTTTCCAACAGCTTTGTAAGGACCTTTTGACTTGGGATGAATGCTTTCCGATTGCACATGATACGGTCTGGAGGGAATATTCAGCATATTTATTCAAGCAGCTAAAAATAAAATGAGTATTATTTTGCAAGCAATGCCACTATTTTGTTTGTTTGGCTATTCTCATAAAAATAGCTCAATATTATTCGCTGTTAACTATCTAGCGCATCTCGGTTTACGCTCATCGTTGTTGCTGTTATCACGCTCGTTTACCTTTTGCACTTTTGTCTTAAGCGGCGAGCGCATCAATGATTGCGATGCCGCAATTCACTCTTGTCTCATACGTTCGCTATATCGGATTACTTATGGATCGCTTCGTTAAAAATTTTACATTTTCGCATAATTTCAATACGCTCGCTATAAGCATATAAATAAATCAAACAGTTACATACATTTATAAAAAACAGCCGCATTTTTATATCTAAGTGCTAATAAAAAGGCTTGTTAGCCCAATATTTTGGTGATCTTTAACATTGCATTGTTGAATAAAATTATTTCTATTAAAATTGAGCTGGTTGTTACTAGATTCGTCAGCAATTAAAAACCGCTCTTATATACATACATACATATGTACAAGCAAGTGTCGTGCGGTAAATTGCAGTTAAGCGGAGTCTGTGTACATTAGCATATAAATAAATACATACAGACAGCGTTGGCTCTTGCTATATGCATTCTGCTTGTGCTTTGATTCGACTAACTTTTGCGCGCGCTAAGAGTACAGTGCTGACAATAAGTCAACGGTCAACGAACTTTCGTGTGCAGGTTTTATTTGGTTTTTTTTTACTTTTTTTTCGTTTCGTCGGTTGCCATGGAAAGTTTAAAACAAAGCTTAAACAGATTGAAAAAATGAAATCTGCATTTGAAGACGCTCAAAACAGATTGGAAGAACTAGATTTTGACGAAATCGGCAGTGAGTTACGCGAGGCTTTTGATTAGCATGCCGTTACTTTGGAGACTTCGGTGCGGTTCGCACTATCGCTAAGCGCAGTAGAGCATTGCCTTCCAGCTCCACATTTGTAAATAGGCTGCTGCGTCAAGCGTCAAGCCGAGCATACCGCCAATCAAATTGCCAAGGTTTTCTGGAGGTTATACGGAGTGGGCAGATTTCTTAACAGTGTTCACAAACATTGAAAAATTGTAGCATATTCCGTCTTCAGCGGCAGTTGCTGGGCAGGGAAACGCTTCTTTCGCTACTGACGGACGCACTGTGACTGTCAATTTACAATCTCAAACGAGAAGAGAAGAGAAGCTGGAGGATCCCGCCTTTGCAAATTTAATTCCGTCAGGGGCACAAATTGCCACATTTTTGGAGCAACGCTGCAGAACCCTAAAGAGTGTGGATTATTCTATGGCAACCTGTACGCCGAGCTCTCAGGTGGGCAAGAACATAATGACTAACCCTAGTAAGGCATCACTCATTGCCCATATTCCCATATTCCATATTGTCACAGCTGCATTAATTACGGCCCGACTCGATCAACAGCTTCAGTTGAAGAAAAGTCCTTCTTCAGCGGCAATTGCTGGCCTTGGAAACGCTTCTTTCGCTACTTACGGATGCACTGTGACTGTCAATTTACAATCTCAAACTTTAGATTACTCTGCAATTATCACTCGCTGATCCTTGCTTTTACAAGCCGAAGCGAATTAACTTTTTAACCGGAGCTGGTCTTTTTTACGAGCTAATGTGTGTCGGGCAAATACAGGGATAGCCTCTTCTGCAGAAGACCCGCCGTGGATGGATAGTTGCAGGTGGCGGTCCCCAGCAAGGCGGTACCTGTCTTTTGGCCAATCATGTATCGTCTGATGCCCGAACTGAGTCCGATGGCCGAACAGATGGGTTAATTGAACGATTTTGGGAAGTAGAAAGTTTTCCGATGCCTGTAGCTAAAGCAACAAAGGAATGGCTTGACTGCGAGGAGCATTTTGTTAAGAATTTCCAATGGTTGCAGCAGGAGCATATTCAGAGCGACTTCCTCTAAAGCTCAGTCCTGATCAATTAAGTGAAGATTATTATCAGACATTTCACAGATTTATATCGCAATCTTAAATCCCAGTATTGCGCGTTCATTCAAGAGTATATGGAGCTGGGCCATATGACTCTTGTCCTTCCAGAGTCGTTACGTCTATGCAAATATTTTCTCCCTTATCTTGGCGTGCTGAAGGAACAAAGCACGAGCACCAAACTTCGTGTTGTGTTTGATGGTTCAGCTGTCACCAGCACTGGATGTTCGCTGAATGAAGTGTTGGCTTACTGGAGACATTGGCAAGATGTATCGATGTGTCAGAGTTATGTCCTAGACAACTACCTACAATGCAACTTGTGGCGAAATTCTAATACTTTTATAAAAAATAATAATAAATATAATATTTACAAGTGTCTTCAAGTTGGACACAGTTACGTATGGCACGAAACCAGCTTCCTTTCTTGCTGTTCGAGCAATGCAGCAATTCTTCGACCAGATTTCTATGTAGATGACCTTAAATCTGGCACTGCCTCGGTCCAAGGTGCGATTGACGTATTAAATCAAACAAACGGCATCCTCTCTAAAGTTGGCTTTGAACTCAGAAAATGGTGCTCGAGTCATTCTGGCGTTCGTGACAGGGATAAGGACTCGTTTTTAAAATTTAGTGATGGAAGCGACATAACCAAAACTTTGGGCCTCGCCTTAATTGCCTTTTTGCAGCTTGAGGATGAGTCTTCCAACTTCTCAAAATACTGCCTGGCAGGAGCTTGCCAAGCTTTCAGCAATGTCCAATTATCCACCTTCCCCTTGGCTTGCAATCCAATGTGCGATGTAGAGGCTATGTGGTTTCAAAGGGACGTCATTCGAGTCATGCCTATTTTGCTCTAAATCACGTGTGGCTTCACTTGAAATTCTTACGGTACCAAAACTCGAGCTTTGTGGCACACTTTTGTTAGCCCAATTGATGCAGGAAGTAGCTGTAGAGAGACTTCTTACCGGTACATTCCACTGTTGGTCAGATCCTTCAATATGTCTATCATGGATCCGTGATGAATCGTCGAAGTTCAACGTATTCGTTGCAAATCGGAAATCTACCATCCAGGAACGCACAGCGGCTTCCAGTGGAGTCAAAACTTTTGTCATGTGGTCCTGAATTTTTGACTGGTCCACAAAAGTGCTGGCCTGCGTCTTGCCTTCTTGAAAAACCAATACTGGAGTAACTGTGAGTGCTGCTCATCAAAGATCCTGCAGATGAAGCCATATTAAGGTTGCAAATATGTGAATTCCTTTTCTGCTATTCAACGAGTATTTGCCTATGTGAACAAGTTTATCCATCGAATTCGGCGCCCCGGACTTTTGATCTCCGACATACGTTTTGGATCGTTTATACTTTTAAGAAACTTTCAAAAGGGCTTACTCATCATTATTGCCCATTCAGGATGAATTTCGTATTCTTTGAGCTGGTGGGCGCCTCGAAAAGTCAACCCTTCCTTATGAGGCCCGCCATTGTCACTCACTTTCATGAGCGGAATCTTCATGCTGGACCACAATCCTTTTTGGGAGCAATTCGTCTGCAATATAGTAAACAAATGCATCAGATGTTTCCGGAACAAGCCCCACTTGGTTGAGCACGTAGTGGCTAATCTTCCAAAGGAGCGATTTGTTCAAACTCGTGCGTTTGATATAACTGGTGTGGACTTTGCGGACCATTCTTCTACAATCCTGACACTCGAAACAAAGCTCCTATAAAATGCTACATCAGCGTATTTATTTGCTTCGCCACGAAAGCCGTTCATTTGGAGTTGGTCAATGATCTATCTACGTGTGCATTCCTCAATGCTCTAACACGGTTTATATACACTCGTGCCAAGCCACGTCAGATCATACACACAATACATAACTTAATTTGTAACAGTTTGTTGCAATTATAAACAAATATAAAATATGTATGAATACACTACAATTGTTCAAATGAGCATCATTCAGTCCGTGCGCGCAAATCGTTGACAAGCGTAACGCAGGTGCTCAATGGTGTCTATGGTTGCCCGGATTTATGATCCTCTTAGACTTTTAGAATCCGTCCTAGCTGAAGGAAAGAACTTTTTCCAACAGCTTTGTAAGGACCTTTTGACTTGGGATGAAAGCTTTCCGATTGCACATGATACGGTCTGGAGGGAATATTCAGCATATTTATTCAAGCAATGCCACTATTTTGTTTGTTTGGCTATTCTCATAAAAATAGCTCAATATTATTCGCTGTTAACTATCTAGCGCATCTCGGTTTACGCTCATCGTTGTTGCTGTTATCACGCTCGTTTACCTTTTGCACTTTTGTCTTAAGCGGCGAGCGCATCAATGATTGCGATGCCGCAATTCACTCTTGTCTCATACGTTCGCTATATCGGATTACTTATGGATCGCTTCGTTAAAAATTTTACATTTTCGCATAATTTCAATACGCTCGCTATAAGCATATAAATAAATCAAACAGTTGCATACATTTATAAACAACAGCCGCATTTTTATATCTAAGTGCTAATAAAAAGGCTTGTTAGCCCAATATTTTGGTGATCTTTAACATTGCATTGTTGAATAAAATTATTTCTATTAAAATTGAGCTGGTTGTTACTAGATTCGTCAGCAATTAAAAACCGCTCTTATATACATACATACATATGTACAAGCAAGTGTCGTGCGGTAAATTGCAGTAAAGCGGAGTCTGTGTACATTAGCATATAAATAAATACATACAGACAGCGTTGGCTCTTGCTATATGCATTCTGCTTGTGCTTTGATTCGACTAACTTTTGCGCGCGCTAAGAGTACAGTGCTGACAATAAGTCAACGGTCAACGAACTTTCGTGTGCAGGTTTTATTTGGTTTTTTTTTTACTTTTTTTCGTTTCGTCGGTTGCCATGGAAAGTTTAAAACAAAGCTTAAACAGATTGAAAAATTGAAATCTGCATTTGAAGACGCTCAAAACAGATTGGAAGAACTAGATTTTGACGAAATCGGCAGTGAGTTACGCGAGGCTTTTGATTAGCATGCCGTTACTTTGGAGACTTCGGTGCGGTTCGCACTATCGCTAAGCGCAGTAGAGCATTGCCTTCCAGCTCCACATTTGTAAATAGGCTGCTGCGTCAAGCGTCAAGCCGAGCATACCGCCAATCAAATTGCCAAGGTTTTCTGGAGGTTATACGGAATGGGCAGATTTCTTAACAGTGTTCACAAACATTGAAAAATTGTAGCATATTCCGTCTTCAGCGGCAGTTGCTGGGCAGGGAAACGCTTCTTTCGCTACTGACGGACGCACTGTGACTGTCAATTTACAATCTCAAACGAGAAGAGAAGAGAAGCTGGAGGATCCCGCCTTTGCAAATTTAATTCCGTCACGGGCACAAATTGCCACATTTTTGGAGCAACGCTGCAGAACCCTAAAGAGTGTGGATTATTCTATGGCAACCTGTACGCCGAGCTCTCAGGTGGGCAAGAACATAATGACTAACCCTAGTAAGGCATCACTCATTGCCCATATTCCCATATTCCATATTGTCACAGCTGCATTAATTACGGCCCGACTCGATCAACAGCTTCAGTTGAAGAAAAGTCCTTCTTCAGCGGCAATTGCTGGCCTTGGAAACGCTTCTTTCGCTACTTACGGATGCACTGTGACTGTCAATTTACAATCTCAAACTTTAGATTACTCTGCAATTATCACTCGCTGATCCTTGCTTTTACAAGCCGAAGCGAATTAACTTTTTAACCGGAGCTGGTCTTTTTTACGAGCTAATGTGTGTCGGGCAAATACAGGGATAGCCTCTTCTGCAGAAGACCCGCCGTGGATGGATAGTTGCAGGTGGCGGTCCCCAGCAAGGCGGTACCTCTCTTTTGGCCAATCATGTATCGTCTGATGCCCGAACTGAGTCCGATGGCCGAACAGATGGGTTAATTGAACGATTTTGGGAAGTAGAAAGTTTTCCGAAGCCTGTAGCTAAAGCAACAAAGGAATGGCTTGACTGCGAGGAGCATTTTGTTAAGAATTTCCAATGGTTGCAGCAGGAGCATATTCAGAGCGACTTCCTCTAAAGCTCAGTCCTGATCAATTAAGTGAAGATTATTATCAGACATTTCACAGATTTATATCGCAATCTTAAATCCCAGTATTGCGCGTTCATTCAAGAGTATATGGAGCTGGGCCATATGACTCTTGTCCTTCCAGAGTCGTTACGTCTATGCAAATATTTTCTCCCTTATCTTGGCGTGCTGAAGGAACAAAGCACGAGCACCAAACTTCGTGTTGTGTTTGATGGTTCAGCTGTCACCAGCACTGGATGTTCGCTGAATGAAGTGTTGGCTTACTGGAGACATTGGCAAGATGTATCGATGTGTCAGAGCTATGTCCTAGACAACTACCTACAATGCAACTTGTGGCGAAATTCTAATACTTTTATAAAAAATAATAATAAATATAATATTTACAAGTGTCTTCAAGTTGGACACAGTTACGTATGGCACGAAACCAGCTTCCTTTCTTGCTGTTCGAGCAATGCAGCAATTCTTCGACCAGATTTCTATGTAGATGACCTTAAATCTGGCACTGCCTCGGTCCAAGGTGCGATTGACGTATTAAATCAAACAAACGGCATCCTCTCTAAAGTTGGCTTTGAACTCAGAAAATGGTGCTCGAGTCATTCTGGCGTTCGTGACAGGGATAAGGACTCGTTTTTAAAATTTAGTGATGGAAGCGACATAACCAAAACTTTGGGCCTCGCCTTAATTGCCTTAATCCAAGATCTTTTTGCAGCTTGAGGACGAGTCTTCCAACTTCTCAAAATACTGCCTGGCAGGAGCTTGCCAAGCTTTCAGCAATGTCCAATTATCCACCTTCCCCTTGGCTTGCAATCCAATGAGCGATGTAGAGGCTATGTGGTTTCAAAGGGACGTCATTCGAGTCATGCCTATTTTGCTCTAAATCACGTGTGGCTTCACTTGAAATTCTTACGGTACCAAAACTCGAGCTTTGTGGCACACTTTTGTTAGCCCAATTGATGCAGGAAGTAGCTGTAGAGAGACTTCTTACCGGTACATTCCACTGTTGGTCAGATCCTTCAATATGTCTATCATGGATCCGTGATGAATCGTCGAAGTTCAACGTATTCGTTGCAAATCGGAAATCTACCATCCAGGAACGCACAGCGGCTTCCAGTGGCATTATGTTCCAACAGCCAGTAATCCACCTGACATTCTCTCCAGAGGGGCCACTCCCGGCGAGCTTATAGAGTCAAAACTTTGGTCATGTGGTCCTGAATTTTTGACTGGTCCACAAAAGTGCTGGCCTGCGTCTTGCCTTCTTGAAAAACCAATACTGGAGTAACTGTGAGTGCTGCTCATCAAAGATCCTGCAGATGAAGCCATATTAAGGTTGCAAATATGTGAATTCCTTTTCTGCTATTCAACGAGTATTTGCCTATGTGTACAAGTTTATCCATCGAATTCGGCGCCCCGGACTTTTGATCTCCGACATACGTTTTGGATCGTTTATACTTTTAAGAAACTTTCAAAAGGGCTTACTCATCATTATTGCCCATTCAGGATGAATTTCGTATTCTTTGAGCTGGTGGGCGCCTCGAAAAGTCAACCCTTCCTTATGAGGCCCGCCATTGTCACTCACTTTCATGAGCGGAATCTTCATGCTGGACCACAATCCTTTTTGGGAGCAATTCGTCTGCAATATAGTAAACAAATGCATCAGATGTTTCCGGAACAAGCCCCACTTGGTTGAGCACGTAGTGGCTAATCTTCCAAAGGAGCGATTTGTTCAAACTCGTGCGTTTGATATAACTGGTGTGGACTTTGCGGACCATTCTTCTACAATCCTGACACTCGAAACAAAGCTCCTATAAAATGCTACATCAGCGTATTTATTTGCTTCGCCACGAAAGCCGTTCATTTGGAGTTGGTCAATGATCTATCTACGTGTGCATTCCTCAATGCTCTAACACGGTTTATATACACACGTGCCAAGCCACGTCAGATTTGGTCTGACAACGAGCTGTTCGAGCTAAAAAATCTCTTCGTCAGTGGCTGTGCTCCAGTTTTCTTTGGGAGGCGGCGGTGAAAACTGCAAAACATCACTTCTATTGGGTTGTAAGATCAACTGTTCCGGGATTCGAAGAGCTTCGTACCCTTGTGCGCTTCCCATTTCAGAAGATCCAGAAGACCTTGATGTTCTTACTCTAGCTCATTTTTTAGTTGGGGCCCACAATCCACGTTCACAGAACCAGATGTGAGACGGCTCAATTTTAATCGTCTGGATAGTGGCAGCGAGTGTCCTACATGTACTAAATCTTTTGGTCTCGCTGGCGAGAAGAATATTTAAATCTTATTCAACAGCGTTCCAAATTGCGGAATCGCTTCGTTAAAAATTGTACATTTCGTATAAAAAATACATATATATGCAAAATATTATCAACATCGAATACATATTTCGAAGATCGGTGAAATAGTAGGAAAAATAATTTAACATTTTTTTTTATCATACCTGAATGTTCTGAAAAGTTGGCATCCACATTTTCTGTTGCAATTCTGTTCGATAGGCGCGAGTAAAACAACCTACATAGGAAATGAAGCACGATATAAGAAGTATGTCTCCAGGTAGTTGTCTTATACCCAATGTTATACTATTCGAATAAAGGGGGATATTTTATATTTTATATATTAATTAAGACCAATTTTTCTCACCTTTTCACAGATTCTGTCCAGCGAACTTTTTCTGTGGCTAGCCCACCAATTAACCGGTTTGCTATATCGATAGTAAACGCAGTTTTATCCGCTTCATCTTGACACTTTTGTTTCTTAGCCATAGCCTCATCGAATTTCATTTGAAGAATATTCAACTCTTGCTCAAGCTCATTGAGTCGTTGATTTAAGGCTGTGAGCTTATCTCTGGCATCATTTAATTCTTTTTCAGCTTCAACTAGAGCACGTTCTTTGGGTTCGACCACAAGATAAACATCATAGAATCGGTTTATATTGATAACCCATGAGCACAAACCAGCAGCTGCAGACGACTTAGATATTATTTTTTCTGGATTGAATTCTGGATCTAGAATATAGGGTTGTAATGCCTTTATAACATCTGGGTGAATATGTTTTTTATCGTAGTTGATTAAATTGTCGAGGAATTTGTCAACATTTCCCATCATACCACGGGATGCTTTCCAGCTTCGGTCCTTGGGTATTTTCCCATTGACAGAAAATAATACTAATACAGCTCCACATACACTAACGACAGCATCCGGTGGGGATCCAAACGATTTAAGTTCCGTTAAGTTATTCTTATTTAGAGTATTTAGTGCTTCCTGGGCAGCAAGAAGAGCTGGTTGAGCCTTACGGAAATCTTCCTCACATAGTTTGGCTTTTGCCCCTACATCTTCCTCAATCTGACGAACATTCTTTTCCTCCTTAGTAGCATACGCACGTTCCTTTGAAACCTTTTCATTCTCTGTGCTTACGACGACAATAAGATTGTCTGCCTCCTGATTTTTTACTTTTAGCTCAACTTCTTGTAATTTGAGAACATCCTGAAGTGCATCTACTTCTTTCGTGCAACTAGCCAGTTTAATTAAGCCATTCTCTAAGCGAGAACGACGTTCTAAATTGGCATTGACTTTTTCATATAATAGCTTAGAATATAGAGAAATGAGCTCAAGAAAAGATTTTGGCGTGGTATAGTTGTACCGTTTTGCGTTTGCTAGATAGAGCTCTGAGATATCGTTTACAGTCTTATGTACATAAGCCATGAACTTAGCTACAGGAGGCGCCAATTCTATTGGCAGAACTGTAATCTCTGAGAGAAAACGCATTGAAACAGACTCAAGTGCCTGCTGTGGCCACTCATGAAACCAATCTATTGTAGTACAGTTAACAAGAGCAGGAAATTTTCTAGAACGTACACGAAGAGTGGCACCTACAGGTGAAAAACATAGCACAACCTTGAGAAGACTGCGCACTTTCTCAATAAAATATTTCCAGCAGTTCTCACGACTGTCAATAATCCCAAGTTGCTTGACTTCATTACGCACAGCTCCAATCACGTTTTCCATTTCATCATCGGGAAAAAGTTCATGTATATCACCAGATGCGAGAAGATCGTTAACAAGAACTAAAAACTGTTCACGTGCCACCTCAGAATCAGTCATTAGAAAGCAGCATGCTGTGCTCTTGACTCCTGCTTTAGAATACAATACCGCAATATTAGTTTTTAAATCATTCACACTATAATCTTTTGTAAGCTGAATCTGAAATACGTCTAGAGAAGAGATAAAAGCCGCTAGGCGAGTAAGAGATTGTTTTCCTGAACCGCCAACTCCTATGAGTAGGGCATATCCTCTGGAAGATTCTAATATTCGACTTATCCTGCACACATGTGACATGGCGTCATCGAAAAGAACCAAGTTCATGGCACCTACATAGTCATTGTAACGCAGCTGAGCTTCCTCCAACAACACTTTCAGACGGTCCCAATTTGGTATAGGCATATATTTAATATCTGAAAGTCCTTTCGCAAAGTGACAATATATATGAGGCTGCGCATAAATAATGTCCTCGCTTACACCTTCAATTCCTTTTCGTACTACCTCAACAACAATTTTCTTAAAGTTGCCTATGTCGGTTTGGTCTACCAGTTTATCACCATATACACGGAAACATTCGTGAACCCACAATCGTATCAGTTGATTAAAAGTGGGACATGTTTCGTTATTAGCATATAGGACACCCTAGAGAGATTTAATTAGTATTAAAAAAAATTTAATTAGTATAATAAAAATTCTGTAACTTACCGTAAATATGTTGGCAAGGTCCCGCAAATTAAAGTTGTAATGAAACTTCATTGCTGTGGGAAGAAAAGAGCCGACCACCTTTAAATGTAAGGCAATTGCTGTATTGACAAGTGCTGTACACTCTTTAATGATGTTCTTATCAAACTTATGTTGTGGATTTTCCAAATGCTGAGAGAGTATTGAGTTTAGAATGTGAAATAATGCGTCCTGGCTTGGTTGACTGTGAAAGAAAAATGTAAGTCATTACTGTGTTTATTGTTAATTTAATAGGTATAAGACTTACTTAACTGCAAAAGAACAAAAGTGTCTTTGTAATCTTGGATTAATAGTAAAGGAACCGGCTGAAGGATTCATGCATGCCACAATATTGCATTTATGAATATCCTTCAATGTCATTTTAATCCGATCATACCAATGGTGATAATCCATGAACTGCCTGATTAAAGTATGTGGTTGAACTGTAAAATACTTATCGACCTCGGGCATATTCATATCATCAACAAAGTATATCATTTTTTTGTTTCCTATAGGACCATAATTGCGACCTGCCTTTTTTTCAAGTGGTTTTTCTAATATTCGCTGCAACATTTCTGATGTAGTATAAAAGTTGAAGGGGACATTTGTTACAGCAAATTTGTCTGTTGGTAGAGTGCTTAATTTAGCATTCATTAATATTGTCTTGCCTGATCCAGAGGGTCCAATAAGCATTAAAGGATGATCTGCTTCGATTAGAGTATCCATGAAAAAGCGAAGCCGGGTTGTCTCCGCCGAATTAACCAAATTTGATTGCAGCGGAAGATCAGGATCAAGCTCAAAATCCGGTACTAGATTAGTCCATGGTAAAAACTTTTTGCTTTCATTATGAATATAGTAGGAAAATATATTGCCTGATGGTGGAAACTTAACGGCTCTATATTCGTTTTGAAACCATTTGCTGAACTCATTGCGCCAATCGATAATTTGATCTTGAAAAAGCGGTGATCCAAAACCCCAAACAACACTAAAAACAAAGTATATCTCATACCAATCCTTAGGGCAGTCATGTGGAACATTTTGTGGGGTGAGCATACTGTCTAATAAGAAGCAAGTCATTTGTAACCGTGCAATATCAGAAATGGGAGTGATGCTTTTAAGTCGGCTTCTGAACAAATCAAGAAGTGGTGGTATATATTTGTCAAATAAAACGTTAAGAGTAGCTACTTCACTGGCGTTGGTTCGTGTACCCAGCCAAGATTGAATAAAGGGTGTCCATCCCAAGTCCTGTGGATTTATATAAAGAATTCCAGCCCGTGATACTGTAGCTGGGGTTGCCGTTCGCAGCGATGCAATCTCAAAAAGTAAACGCATCTCTTTGGTTAACGCAATTCGCTCATTGCTAGCCAAAGTTAGGACTTTGTTATCATCCATCACAGTGTTTAGGCTTTCAATCCACATAGGATCAATATCACCATCCAGGACAATCCACTTTGGACCTGTACCACCCAAATTAGCTTGATCACGCATTAAAATGGAGAACAGGCCATCCTTCCATTCGCGGGTTGCTGGATTGACAATTCCAAACAACTCATCGTTTGTCACTGCCTTTGGATTAAGATCATTGTAATGCGGCTTCCTTTTTTGATTATGATATGTCTTGTTAAGCGTTTTCCAAACCTCAGACTTTCCAGTTCCTGCGAATCCAATTATAAATACAGAATGGCGCACTGCAAACAATTCTTCAAGTTGAACAATCTTTAAAATAAACCCATCCTCTGGTTGCAGTTTTAAGTCAATCGCCGATCGCTTAATAACTGCCTCAAATTCATAGTTGCGTTTTCGTGGTACATCCAATGCTGGAAATAGATCGCCTATAAGTCCCATAAACACCGGAAGGTCATCTGTTACAATCTTCGGAATATTAAAATCACGCAAGGCCCGCATAAGTACTTGATCCTCAGGACGCTGTCGATCGTCGCGCTAAAATCAATACTTCAATCTTTAAATATATAGACTAATTGCTTCAAAAAATCCGTACACTATTCATATGAAAAGTGTACGGAGAGCTACAAATTACAAATTACACCTGGCTTAAGCCAGATATCTCAGATCCCTCAATATTTACTTCCTAATACACTACTATGAAAGTTTTTATACCCTGAACCCATTGAAAATGGGTAAAAGGGGTATATTGTATTTGTGCAAAGTGCAAATGTTTGTAACAGGCAGAAGGAAGCATCTCCGACCCCATAAAGTATATATATTCTTGATCAGCATCAATAGCCGAGTCGATCTAGCCATGTCCGTCTGTCTGTCCGTCCGTCCGTCCGTCCGTATGTATGAACGCAAGGATCTCAGAACCTATAAGAGCTAGAGACTTGAAATTTTAGATGTAGGTGCTCCTAGGTCCCGCGCAGATCGAGTTTGTTTCCGATAAACGATAACTTGCCCCGTTTCCAAGTAATCGATAAAAATGTATATCGAAATCCCGTTTGTTAAGCAATTTTGGTAAATAATAATAGCTAGTCATCAAACTTGACATGTAGCTTCTAGAATAGTATATATATCGATTATCTTTCATTTTATACCTATCGCCAACTCCCCGCTACTCTCTATCTATAAGCGCGCGCTGCATTTGGTGTTGGAATAAGAGGGTTCAGGGTATCCCCTAGTCGGGAGCTCCCGACTAGAACCTCTTACTTGTTTTATCTTTATTTCATGTTCCTATATACCTCCATTATCTAACATGTGTGCTTACCAAAGCCTTCTGAACCCTATTAAATCTATCTCCTCCCTACTTTCTGATATGGAGATTTGTTGGAGATTTTAATCTCCCAGATGTCGTTTGGTCATCGCCATCGTTGTCCTCTTTGTCAAACGAATTTATTGATGGTCGATCGACAGTGTTGTTCATAATCTTGTGACAACTCTAGATATGGTCATTGATCTACCAGCCCTAGTGCCTATAAAGGAATCGAAATTAGTTGATTGTGTCCGTTGTTTTCATACGGCTGATTTTTTAAGCTAAATGATTTTATGCAAGACGATAGGTCCCAACTGTACAATTGTGCAGATATTGATGTTGTCATTAAACTATTTTATAATACCTTGTAGTCGCTGTTTAATATCTGCGTCCCTCTTGATCGCCCAGTAAGGTCTGATGTGCATCCCTGGTTCTCAAGGAAAACTTCTATATGCTATAAGGATTAACTTCGCCATTATCGCTTTCAGTTTGCACATAATTCCAAGCAATTTAGCTTTGTCAACTCTAAACGGAAGCCATCTATTTTGCCATCTTCGGTTAAGTTTACAGATGTTTGCGTGAATACTGATTCAAGCAAACCTACTCCTCCTCTATATATAATAAAAACAGCCTTATCCTGATCAGTTACAAGGTCAAACACAATCACAATCAAGCCAGTTTACTCCTGATGGTGCTTCTGCCTGTGTGCTGCCAGGTACTGTGCTGCAGCACTATGTAAACCTGTCTTAACATTTTTTAAATTCTCTATTAACACTTCATGTTTTCCGTTCATTTGGAAATAATCATACATAATCCCTTAACAAAAGAAGGGAGTAAGTCTGATTTCGAAAATTATTGTGATTACCAAATTATCCGCTGTCGCTAAAACTTTTGATAGAATCATAACATCACAACTGCAACATTTATGTAGATGTATTATTTCACCATCCCAGCATGGGGTCGTGAGCCGCAGATGTAAAACCACTAACGTTCTTGAATTTACTTCACCAGTATCTGATAGAATAAAACAAAGAATGCAGACAGACGTCATCTATACTGATTTCAGTAAGGCTTTCGACTCTGTAAATCACTCCTTACTGCCTTCTAGGCTTCCCGGCCAATCTTTTGCAAGTGGATCACTAAGTATCTGCGTTACAGAAATCATAAGGTTGCTTTCAGAAATCAGTTTTTAAACGTGTTCTGGTGACTTCCGGTGTTTTTCAAGGGCCGCTACACTTCAATCTATTCGATACTGTCTCACTTTCTAGTATTAATGAATGCTGATGACGTGAAATTAGGCCTTGCATATAAAGATATGGCTTCATGTTATTTATTTTTTATTTATTTATTTAAGGTCGACAAAACGAGTGTCTTCCTCATTATTCCGTAGATTATACATACAATAGATAATGCAATTATATGCTAAAAGCCTAGTTAGATAACACAGTTGTCTAAATAGCATCACCGACCGATGGAGGTGTTTTAGTTGCCAGTCCGGCCAGCTGTGCCCCTTTTCACAGCTAAATTTGTCAGTGACGCTATTAGAGCCTACATCTAAGCAGAAGGGTGTAAGTAGGAAAAAAGTGTTCTTAAGTAAAATTAAAAATAATCTTAGTTTGCTATATTAATTAATAAAATGCAATAAATTGAAAAAAATAAAGTAAGAAGATTGTTAATAAAGTTAAGAAATGTAAGCTAGATATATAGAGTGTTAAGTAGATAGGATAGAAAAGTATTGGGAAATCACCGACCCGGTGGGGGGAAATTTACAGCCTGTCCGGCAAGCTATGCCCCTGCTCATAGCTGGGAATGGTCAGTGACTTCCCGAAGGTATCCTGAAAGCAACGATTTTATAAGGGGTAGAGAAAGTTCTGTAGAGAAAACGTGTTGCAATCTATTAAAATTTTTACATAGCACGAGAAAAGGATTGTGAATAGCGTAGTCTGTTGTGCACGTAGACAGGAATAAGGGGCGGTAATTTCTGGTTGGTCTGGACGGAACAGAGAATTGAAGACGCCCTAGCAGAAAAGGAGAATCTATATCGCCAATAATCAACTTATGTAGAAGAACAACACCGAGAATTGTTCTACGGTTGGATATTGACGGAAGGTTACCGAAGATTAGGGTCCCAATTTAAACCTCGTAAGGCAAAAAGCAGAAATTGCTTCTGATCAGATTCAATACGATCCTGGCTATTGTTATCATGCGGAGACCAGATGCATGAGCAGTATTCAAGGATAGGGCGAACAAGAGAGATGTACAGAAGTTTCGTTATAAAAGGATCGTTAAACTTTTTAGACCATCGTTTAATGAATCCAAGTACACCTTTTGCCTCATTAACGATGGTATCTGTGTGAAGATTGAAACAGAGTTTAGAATCAAAAAGAACGCCTAGATCCTTAACTGTTAGTATACGTTGCAAAGGGGTATTGTCGATTGTATAACTGACAAGATAAGGTGTA
Source organism: Drosophila ezoana (assembly GCA_035045725.1). Classification (NCBI taxonomy): domain Eukaryota; kingdom Metazoa; phylum Arthropoda; class Insecta; order Diptera; family Drosophilidae; genus Drosophila; species Drosophila ezoana. Next base: position 51,300 of record JAWNOU010000032.1, read on the forward strand.
GAACGATTAAATGTCATAAACATACACTTTGAACAATTCAGATGCAATTGATTGGCCGAACACCAAAGTTGCATAGCGTTCAAATCGTCTTGTAGACGAGAATGATGTAGGGGATTAGTGTATGATAGAATAAGTTTCACATCATCCGCATACATGAGTACACGGGCATGTGATATAACAGAGGGGAGATCATTGATAAAAAGAGTAATCAGTAAAGGTCCAAGACGACTACCTTGTAGAACACCAAAAGTAACGTGAACTTGTTTAGAGGTAGTCAGCCTCAGCATTACTTTTTGGGTCCTACCTTTTAAATAAGAATTAATCCAAAGGAGGGAAACCTATTTGGTCAAATTTAAAAAGTAAAATGTCATGGTGCCAGAGTCAAACGCCTTACTGAAGTCAGTATAAATGACATCAGTTTGCATTTTCGAAAGAAAAGCATCGTTTACCAAGGAAGTAAACTCAAGCAGATTGGTCGTAGTTGACCGATTCTGTACGAATCCATGTTGAACAGGGGAAACAACTGATTTGCAGAAATGCTGCAAATTCGAAGTGATTATTTTTTCAAATAATTTAGGAATAGCGGACATTTTTGCAATGCCCCTGTAATTTTGAATATCAGACTTTCCACCTTTCTTGTGGAGAGGAATGATATAAGATTCTTTCCAAAGAGATGGAAAGACAGAAGATTCAAGAGATAGATTAAAAAGCTTTTGCAATGGATAAAGAAGGGAAGAACTACACTCCTTGAGTAGACAACTAGGAATATTGTCAGGCCCAGGAGAGTAAGAAGATTTTAAAGAGAATAGAGCTAAAAGGAGAGAGGAGTGTGAAATAATAGGATGAGGTATGGAACTAGACGAAGAAATAGTATAAGGGTAAGAATTATTATTAGGACAGACTGAGGAGTAAGTTGATTGAAAAAGTTAGCAAAGAGGTTAGCAGAATCAGATTCATTACTAGCTTTATCCATCCCGAAAGAAAAAGAAGTTGGGAAACTTGAAGATTTACACTTCAAGTTTACAAAATTGTAAAACTGTCGCGGATTTTGGGCCTTTTACAACGAGTTAGATAATTCTCATAGCATTGAGAATTCAGAAGAGAGAAGTTCGACTTGGCTATGGAATATTTAGCCAAGTCTGTACACGAACCAGACTTTTTAAACTATTTAAAATATTTAGAATTTAAGTTTTTAAGATGTGACAATCTGGGAGTAAACCAGGGTGGTTTTGAAGAAGTAGTCGAAAGAATTGACTTGGGAATACTCATATCTAAGAGGGAGATTAGGGTGCTATAAAAAAAAGTAATAGCAGTATTCATATCAACCGAGTCATATAAAAAAGACCAATCGGCTGCATAAATAAGCTGATTCAGTAATGAATAATTTCCTTTGCGAAAGCAGCAGCGGGGCTTATTGGCTGATGAGCACGAATAGAGACGATTACAATTGAACATTGTAATCTCTAAAGTAGGATGATACACATCCTCAGGAAGAGATAAAGGAGGGGACCTAGACACATTAGAAATAAGGTAGTCGTTAACAAATACAAGGTCAAGTGTTCTATTCAAATGATTAGAAATTGAATTGATTTGAAACAACGAAAGATCAAGCATGCAGTCTATAAAATCATGCTGTGCTGAGGGCACTAGATAATTTTCGGCAGTGAATAATGACCAAGAGATGTTGGGCAAATTATAATCACCCAACAGCATAAATAGGTCATTATCACGCACGTGTGAAGAAACATCTTTAATACAAGTAATATGTTTCATATAAACTTGAATATCAGAAGAAGGAGGGACATAAGAGCATGTAATATAGATATTCCGTGTAGGAAAAGACACCTTAACTGAGACAATCTCAGCGTCAGTAAGCGTACTAAAACAGAAAAGTTCTGACTTGAGAGTGGCTTTAACGGCAATTAACACCCCACCACCTCGAGTCGGCCGATCATTTCTATGCAAAATAAAACTATTCGAAAGTACCTCAAAATCGGATATGGTTGAAATTAACCATGTTTCTGAAAAAGCTATTATATCCGAGTCGAAGGAAGTACTGGCCATGAAAAGATTTTAAAGCTTTGAAATAATTCCTCTGACATTCTGATAATGAATACAGATTTGGTCAGAAGATGAAGTTAGTTTTTTGGGGCAGAAATGGTACCCTGTATTGAAGGGACTGGAAGGGTGACAGGCTGGTTACGCTTTTTTGGCTTGAGCTCGTGAACAATCATGTGTGGAGGCCAAAATTTGGGATCAGAAATGATTGGGAACATATCATGTGAAACATTTATATTGAATGATGATATTTCACGAGGGGTGGAGAAATTAAATTTGGTTATTGACACACTTGCAGAAGATTTGCTAGCAATATAGGCTGCCAATGACTCAGAAATGGTGTCCGATGAAAGTCGAGACACAAAAACTTGCCTACGAGGGGCAACAACCGTTAAAGTAGGTGCTGATGGGGCTGCAGGTAATACAGGAGTTGGAGGAGCTAAAGAGGCACCATGATTGTGTTTAACAATCTGGGCAAGATTACGCGTAGGTCTACCTTTGCGGCGAGGAGCTGACGGGGCTGAGGCAGTTTGGATAACTGGGACAGTACCAGGTACGGGCTCTACTGGAACTACTATAGGGGATGAAATGGGGGTAATTGGGCAGTCGCTTGGAGAAGGCGATAAAGACAACATTGGAGATAAATCCAAGTTGCTAGGTAGGGACAAGAAAGGCGTAGCTGTCTGCACAGATGTAGAGGGCAATTGCAAAAGTTGAGGCTCCAACCGGCGATTGGTTGGAGACTCGAATTTATAATTGGCAAGCAACTCAAAACTCGAGTCAAAATTACTTGACAGCTGCTTAGTCACATTATTCAATTTTAAAAATTGATTTCTCACAGAATTATACATCCTGGAGAAATCAATTGGCTTTTCGATGCAATCTGGGCACGACGCAAGCCACCGCAGCCCTTCTTGGCAACTACAGCGATCTTGTCGCAATCACGACCAATGAGACCTGCACATTTAGCATGCATCATATTCTCACACAGCCAGCAATTAACAAATTGCGGCTGTGCAGAATCATCAGCCTGCTTGAACGTGCAAGGTTTCATACAGCACGACATAATTGCTACAAGAGTATGCAAGTTGTGAGAGCGCAGAGCAAATTGAAAACGGTGCACAAAAATAGAGCAAGTAAACACTCAAAAAACAATTATCGTACACAAACAAATTGTTTGGAGCGAAAAGCAATAGCAAAAATTTGCGAGAGCGCGATGCACAAGCAGAAATATGCAGCAGCGAACACACGCGCAAACAAGTGTATGCACGGGGGAGCACCAAAGCAAAAGAATCAAAAACAGGCAATAACAACAACACGGAACTGACGCCGCGTTTTATAAATGCAATTATTAACAGACTTACGCTGCACAACAGATAACACTTTGCACAATTTATGAAAGATTTTTAAATAATGCACCAAAAATGCAAAATTTAGAAATAAAAAGCAGGATTAAAGCGCAAAAATATATAAAAATCTTGATCCATGTTTTTTAATAATTTGTGCGCTTCTATTGTTTTTAATTTTTGCATCTTTGGGCTTTATAAGTTGTATTTATCCCCAATGCTATCAGACCTTGTACTTTAAAGATTGATCTTTAAAAAATTCTTTTTTATTTATTTTATAAAAAATTAAATAACAAGTAAGAGGTTCTAGTCGGGAGCTCCCTACTAGGGGATACCCTGAACCCTCTTATTCCAAAACCAAATGCAGCTCGCGCTAATAGATAGAGAGTAGCGGGAAGGTAGCGATAGGTATAAAATTAAAGATACTTGATATATATATACTATTCTAGAAGCTACAAGTCAAGTTTGGTGACTCTAGCTCTTATTATTTACAAAAATTGCTTAAAAAACAGGATTTCGATATACATTTTTATCGATTGCTTTGAAACGGAGTAAGTTATCGATTTTTGGAAAAAAACTCGATCTGCGCAGGAAATAGGAGCACCTTCACATAAAATTTTAAGTCTTTAGCTCTTATAGGTTCTGAGATCCTTGCGTTCATACATATGGACGGACGGTCGGACGGACGGACGGACGGACGGACGAACGGACGGACGGACGGACGGACGAACGGACAGACAGACGGACATGGCTAGATCGACTCGGCTATTGATGCTGATCAATCGGATATGCTTCCTTCTGCCTGTTACATACATTTGCATTTTGCACAAATACAATATACCCTTTTTACCCATTTTCAATGGGTTCAGGGTATTATAATCGTGTCCTAGTTTGACCACCTGTCGATGCTGATCCTTGGACAGGCTTCATAGCTTGAGTTTAATTGCTTGGTAAATTATGCTTTCCTTTCCAAAATACAACCTGATGTCATTTATACAGACTTCAGTAAGCGTTTGACTCTGTATACCACGACATTTTACATTTTCAACTTGACCGAATAGGCTTACCTCGGTCTCCTTTGCTTTGGATTAGCTATCATTTAAAAGGTAGGACCCAAAGAATAATGCTGAGGCTAATCCCCTCCATAAATTCTCGTCTACAAGACGATTTAAACACGATGCAACTTTGGAGTTCGGCCAATCTATTGCATCTGAATTTTTCAAAGTGTATGTTTATGACCTTCAATCGTACTACACTGTTCTTTTTGATTCTAAACTCTGCTTCAATCTTCAATTAGATACCTTCGTTAATGAAGCAAAAGGTGTAATTGAATTCATTAAACGATGGTCTAAAGAGTTTAACTATCCTTTTATAACGAAACTTCTGTACAATTCTTGTTCGCCCTATCCCTAAATACTGCTCTTGCATGTGGTCTCTGCAGTATAACAGTAGCCAGGATCGAATTGAATTTGTTCGGAAGCATTTGCCCTCTCCGTTTGTCCATACACCTACGCCTCTTTTGTCCTGGCCTTGGATTTATCTCCAATGTTTTCATTATTACCTCCTCCGAGTGATTGTCCAAATATGACTCCTGTTGTATTCCCTGGAGTAGTCCCAGTAGTCTCTGTAGTTAAACCTGTCCCAGTCAGCGAAACTGCTTCAGCCCCGTTAGCTTCTGGCCACAAAAGTGAAAATCGATCCCAGATTGTTAAAAGCAATCTCGGTGCCCCTTTGGTCCATCAGCTCCAACTTTGACAGTTGTTGCCCCTCGTAGGCATGTTTTTGTGTCTTTGCAGCCTATATTGCTAGGAAATCTTCTGCTAGCATGTCGTTTCACAAATTTAATTTGTCCATTCGTGAAAAAGCATCTTTTATCACATGATTGTACACGAGTGAAAAAAAAAGCGAAACCCTGTCACCCTGGCGGTCCCCTCAATACAAGGTACCGCTCCTGCCCCAAAAAGCTAACTTCGTCTTCGTACCACCTTTTCATTCATTATCAGAATATCTGAGGTCTCATTTCTAAGCTCAAAAAGCCTTCTATGGCTAGCTCTTCCTTCGATTCGGATATAATTGCATTTTCAAAAACAATGGTTAAATTCAACCATATCTGATTTTGAGGATTTTTCGAAAATTTTTATTATGCATTATTATTATTTTGCACTCGAGGTGGTGTGGTATTAATTGCCGTTAAAGCCACTCGCTAGTCAGAACTTTTCTTTTTAGTACGCCTACTGACGCTGAGATTGTCTCAGTCAAGGTGTCTTTCCATACACGGAATATCTATATTACATGGTCCTTTGTTTCTCCTTCTTCTGATATTCAAGTTTATATAAAACATATTCCTTGTATTAAAGAAGTTTCTTCACACGTGCGTGATAATGACCTATTTATAGTGTTGGGTGATTTCAATTTGCCGAACATCTCTTGGTCATAATTCACTGCCGAAAATTATTTAGTACCCTCAGCTCAGCATGAGCATGCTAGACCTTTCGATATTTCAAAACAACTAATTTCATATCATTTAAATAGAAGACGATCTTGTTTTTGTTAAAGGTCACTTTACTGCTAATGCGTCCAGGTCCCCTCCTTTATCTCTTCCAGAGGATGTATATCCTATCATCCTATTTAAGAGGTTGCAATGTTCAATTGCACTCCTCTCATTTCGCGTTCATCAGCTATTAATAAGCCCCGCCGTTGCTTGCGCAATGGAAACTATTCCTTGCTTTATCAACGCATTCTTGCAACCGATTGGATTGGTTGATATTAATACTGCTTTTAATTATACCCTGAACCCATTGAAAATGTGTGAAAAGGGTATGTTTTTGTGCAAAATGTAAATGTATGTAACAGGCAGAAGGAAGCATCTCCGGCCCTATAAAGTATACATATTCTTGATCAGCATCAAAAGCCAAGCCGATTTAGCCATGTCCGTCTGTCTGTCCATCCGTCCGTCCGTCCGTCTGTCCGTATGTATGAACGCAAGGATCTTAGAGCCTATAAGAGGTAGACTCTGAAATTTTAATTATACCCTGAACCCATTGAAAATGTTTGAAAAGGGTATGTTTTTGTGCAAAATGTAAATGTATGTAACAGGCAGAAGGAAGCATCTCCGACCCTATAAAGTATACATATTCTTGATTAGCATTAAAAGCCAAGTCGATTTAGCCATGTCCGTCTGTCTGTCCATCCGTCCGTCCGTCCGTCTGTCCGTATGTATGAACGCAAGGATCTTAGAGCCTATAAGAGGTAGACTCTGAAATTTTAGCAGTAGGTCCTCCTAGTGCCTACGCAGATCGAGTTGGTTTCTGATAATCGATAACTTACGCCATTTCCAAGCAATCGATAAAAATCTATATCGACATCCTGTTTTTGAAGCATATTTGGTAAATAATAAGAGCTACAGTCACCAAACTTGATATGTTTATTTTAGAATAGTATCTTTCATTTTATACCTATCGCCACCTTCCCGCTACTACCTCAAAGCTATAAACCAACAATTGAATTTAAAGCAACAATTAAAATGCAATTTACTTTTTGAGAATACACAATTATTCTATGGTACAATAAGATATACTGTAGAAACTTTAATTTAGATCGGTTAACAAAAACAAAAAAAAATTTCTGTATAAATGTACACACACACATTCATGCGTGTCTGTTTCGAATTCTATCAACAGCATTGCAATTGCTCTTGTTTTCTTTGCTGCTATTTTAATTCGTTTTTTTTTTCCAATAAGACTCAATTTTATGTGTGGACTTTGAGTAGAGGCAGTGGTAAGTGGTGCGGACTGTCGCCTGCCAATGAAAATTTTTTTTTTATCTTTCTCTTTATTTTTTTTAATTTATCTTTATTACTGTTGGAATAAGAGGGTTCAGGGTATTCCCTAGTCGTGAGCTCCTGACTAGAACCTCTTACAAGATGTATGTATTCCTTCGACTGCTTCTTCAAAGCCACCCTGGTTTACTCCCTGACTATCAAACCTAAAATAGCCCAAAATTTAAGACTGTTTGATGGCTGGCGACATTGATTCCTATTTTCACTTGAGGCGTCTTCAAGCAGAGTCCTTCAAGCAGAGCCACATAAGGTGCATTGTTTTACTGTTTGTGAGTTCGGCATAATTTTCGATTAAAGTTGTGAACATTGAAAAGAAATCTGACCACTCCGTATAACCTCCAGAAAAGATTAGCAATTTGATTGGCGGTAAGGTCATTAACGCTCTGGATCTAGTCAGTGACGCAGCAGCAATAGGCTTATTTACAAATGTGGAGCTAGACGGCAATGCTCTACTGCGCTTAGCGATAGCGATCGTGCGAACGGCACCGACTTCTCCAAGGTTACTGCAAGCTCATTGCCGATTCCGTCAAAGTCTACTTCTTCCAATTTGTTTTGAGCGTCTTCAAATGCAGACTCCATTTTTTCAAACCGTTTGATCAGCACCGACAATGCAATTTCATCAGTATTAGCAAGGGGCGTTTGGTTGAGACTAGATTGTAGCACCTGCAACCGCTCATAAGAGGACGGTACCTTGCGCTTTAAAAATTACACCCTGTTTGTAGGCTGGGCCAGCGAATCAGCACTAGAACTTTCCATGGCAACCGACGAAACGAAAAAAAAGTCAAAGACAAAACAGAATAAAACTGCACACGAAAGTTCGTTAACCGTTGACTTATCAGCACTGTACTCTCTTGCGCGCGTAACAGTTAGAGCCAACGCGTCTGTATGTATGTGTTTGTATGCTTATGTATACAGACTCCGCTTTACTGCAATTTACCGCATGACACTTGCTTGTACGTATGTATGTATGGATATAAGAGCGGTTTTTAATTGCTGCCGAAACTAGTAAAGAGCAACCAGCTTAATTTTAATTTAAATATTTTAATTTATAATTTTATGCAACAATATAATGTTAAATAAAACGAATTCACGTCGGGGTCACTAAAATGTTGGGCTTACAATTCTTTATTAGCACTTAATAGCGAGAAGTTTAGGGTGTTAGAAAAACATCGCTTATTCATGCAACAGTTTGATTTATTTATATGCTTATACCGAGTGTATTGAAATTATGCGAAAATGTAAAATTTCCGATATAGCGAACGGATGAGACAAGAGTGAAATGCGGCGCAAGCATTGATGCGCTAGCCGCTTAAGACAAAGTGCAAAAGAGCGCGATAACAGAAACTATGATGAGCGCATAGCGATAAGCTCTATATAGTTACCAGCAAATAATATTGAGCAATTTTATGATATGCGAGAAGCGTTAAACAAACAAAATAATGCCATTGCTTGCCTCGCAGGGCAAGCTGTAACTAAAATGTTATGCAAACATAATACTAACTTAATTTTTAGCTGCTGAACCGAACACTATGCTTTGGCCATTGTTTGGGGTATCAAATCCGCAGGGTCCTGAAGCTTTTCCAAATTAAAGAGCGCCTCCAATGGAAGGCTTATCTCCCTTTGGAGCGCAGCAATAGTAAGTCATGCGTCTAGATAAAGTTAGTCAAATTATCGATCGATATATTCATACACCGAGTGGAAGCACTTACAAGGCAGATGTTAGATGACAATTTTAAGTTGCCAGCGCGTTATGCATGTAACTTGTTTGAGGGAAGTGAAAGTGAATGGTATTGGCAATACCATAAGAGTGTCCCACTAGTACGTTGGCCAGATTAGTGTAACGTACGGCACAAGTCGTAAAGTACAGAACGAATACAGACTACGAATATCTACTAAGAACATCTACTTGTTTAATAGTTTCGAATAGATGACATTATTAGAGGAAGAGAAGAGTCCGATTCATGTAAGTCATAGTTAGTTGAACAAAATTGACCATAGAGAAGTTTAATTTGCAAGTTAAAATAGAAGAGTCGATATTACATCCACTATTAGCTTATGGAAGGAAGATTTTTCATAATAGTCCACTGGAGTATGATGGTACCCGCATGCGAGGATCCCAATTTAAATCGCGAAGGGCATACAGCAAGAATTGTTTCTGTACAGATTCAAGTCTGTCTTGATGAATTCTATATTGACCATGGCTTGATAAAAGCAAAAACAATTCTGGCCTTAATTTAAGTCTATGATCCAGAATCACACCTTAATAATTCTTCTTGATTTGGTATTTTTCAACGTTTATCTTGTTGATAATGTGTGTAGGTCCCCTCCACTAAATAAATAAATGTACAGCAGTTTGTATCACATTGTGTCCACCGAAATTTCTCTTCCCCTAATAAATCGTTGCTTCAGCATACCTTTGGGAACATACTGACCATTCCCAGCTATGAGCAGAGGCATAGCTTGCTGCCGGACAGGCCATAAATTTTCCCATACCGGGCCGATGAGTTCCCATTACTATCTCTTTATCCTATCTACTCAACACTCTATATATCTAGCTTACAGTTCTTTACTTTGTTGACATCTTCCTACTTTCTTTTTTCCTATTTATTGTATCTTCTTAAATAATATAGCATATAAAGATTATTTTTTATTTTAATTAAGATCACTTGTTCTCTACTTACACCCTTCTTCTTAGCTGTAGGCTCTAAAAGCGTCACTGACCAAATTAGCTGTGAAAAGGGGCAATTAGCAGGCAAAAGGAAGCATCTCCGACCCCATAAAGTATATATATTCTTGATCAGCATCAATAAGCAAGTCGATCTGGCCATGTCCGTCTGTCTGTCCGTCCATCTGTACGTCTGTCCGTATGCATGAACGCAAGAATATTAAAACCTATAAGAGCTACAGACTTGAAATTTAAGCTGTAGGTCCTCCTAGTCCATGCGCAGATCGAATTTGTTTCCGCTAATCGATAACTTTCTCCGTTTCCAAAATCGATATCGAAATCCTGTTTGGGTATATAATAAAAGCTAGAGTCACCAAAAGTTATGTTTATTCTAGAATAGTATATATACATCAAGTATCTTTCATTTTATATCTATCGCCACCTAACCTCTACTATATCATAGCTATAAATCAAGTTAATAAACCAATGTAAGCCACAATTTAAATCCAATTGACTTTTTATAATACACCAATATTCTATAGTAAAATAAGACGCAGAAAATTTCATCAAGATCGGTTAAGAAACACAGAAGATATAAAACAATATTTTGGTGGCCTCGAGTTTTGGGCAGCAAGCGCAAATTGCAAGAATTTCTGTATACATGTACACACACCCACATTCATGCGCTTTTTCTTTGAATTCTATCAGCAGCATTGCATTTGCGATTGCACTGTGCTGCTATTTTAATTCGTTGTTTTCTCAGTAAGATTTAATTATTGGTGTGCCTGTTGATTAGAGTCGGCGGTAAGTGGAGCGGTCTGTTGCGCGTTCAAGCCCTGGGGAGGAAACCACTTTTATTTTGGCGTAGGTTCGGCAACAAGTTGCGAGCTCGAACCCTGCCAAGGGAACTTATTGTTTTGATTTATCTTTATTTTTACAAACGAATGATGTATTGAAAAATAAGGAAGACGCTCGTTTTGTCGTTAAAATAAATGTAGTGCCTGTTATAACTTTCGTATCATACAATTTTTTATATCCTGAACCCATTGAAAATGGTGAAAAAGGGTATATTGTGTTGTGCATGCAATAGTTCAATGCAAAAATGGTTAGGAGTTACTAGTGGCTCATTTAATCAATTAATCAAAATAAATTGTTTTCAATGCAAGAAAAAGCAATAGTTTGGCACAATCGGTATTGCCACCTACGTTTTCGCAGCTTAAAAGAGGTAGAAAATAGTGAACGTGTCAACGGTATTGAATTAAAATAAATAAAATATAAAAAGAATTTTTGAATATTTTTTGAAATCCAAAAACGAAGCATTTGATAAATTCGAAACATTTAAAGACCTGGTAGAGTGTCAAATGCAAAAGAAAATAAAAGCCATCCGTAGTGACAATGGCAAAGAGTTTGTTAATGGTAAATTCGATGCGTTGCTTAAAAGTTTTGGCATTAAAAGACAGTTAACAGTGCCCTACACGCCACAACAAAACGGAGTGGCAGAGAGAGCGAATCGAAGTAGAAGTAGAAGTAGCTAGTAGAAATTGCTCGCGCTATGAGGCGTTGTATGGCAGGCGTTGTATGGCAAACATGCGTTAGAGTGGGAATCTATGAAATATGAGTACGATGCCTGCAAACAACACCTGGTCGCTGATTGATCTTCCATCCGATGCAAAAGTTATTGGATGCATGTGGGTATTTAAAATAAAAAGAGAAAGCCAGGGTTATATTGAGTGGTTCAAGTCAAGACTAGTCGCCAAGGGTTGCAGCCAGCAATATGGCTTAAGCTTCAGTAAAACATTTTCGACAGTCATACGACATGAAAATATTAGAATGTTTTTAGCTGTAGCTGCAGAAAAAGAATTACATGTGCATAAAATGGACGTTTAAAATGCCTACCTCAAGAGTGAGCTCACCGAAAGTGTCTATATGAAGCAGCCGGAACATTTTATCTGTAAAGATTACCCAAATCGTGTTCTAAAGGAAGGGATTTAAGGAGTGGGGTTTAAGGCCACACAAATTGAACCATGCTTGTGTAAAAATATTTCTTATGATTTGTACAATTTGATAGCTATATATGTGGTTGATATAATAATAGCATGTTCCAAAAGCTCAGAGCTAATGCACTTTAAGAAGAAGTTGCAAGATATTTTTCATGTTGACGACAATGGTCAGTTAAATCACTTTTTAGGCATTGAAATACAGCGAGAAGGAGATCTAGGTACTATCTCTATTTGTCAGAATTAGCATATAAGGTGCCTACTAGAGAAATATGGCATTAACGTCTGTCGTCCTGTGCCGACACATTTAGTTCATGGATACCAAATACTAATTGGCTAGATACCAATCACTAATTGGATCACTTACGTATCTGGCCATCTCAACTCGGCCGGATATAGCTTAATCCATAAGTAAGCTAGAGCAACGGAATACTGAGCATGAGTCCACCGCAAAGCACATATTGCGTTACCTGGCAATGACAATAGACCTAAATCTCTATTATCGCAAGACTGTTCGAGGATTGCATGCATTTGTCGATGCAGACTGGGCTAATGACAGCATGGATAGAAAATCGTATGTAATATCATTATTACAGTATTATCAACAATATTCAAGCACGACTATGCTGATTAGTAAGTTTGTTATTTATTGCATTTATTGAACGCGGCGTCAGTTCCGTGTTGTTGTTATTATATGTTTAGTTTCTTTTGCTTTGGTGGACCCCTGTGCAAATTAACCGATTAGTGGCTACTAATTGGAAAAAATTTTTTTTTAAGTGGGAGGCCGAAGGCTTCCAATTTATTTGAATCCAAGATTAGAACTAAAGTACAATTGTGAACTTATGCTGCAAGTCAGCTATGGTTATGATAAAGCTTATTCTCTTAAAGCTCAAAAGCTCGCGGTGATCTTATGCTGCGAATCAGCTGTGTTTATGCTAAAGCTTCTTTCCTTAAAGTTTAAAAGCTCGCGGGGGTGGCTTGCGTAAGCTAGATGCTTTGAGTCATGTTTACGTTAGCAATTGCGCTCTAGAGACTGGGTCTTTAGTGGTTGCGCTGTTATGTTTATGTTAGAGCCGGGAATCTGGATATTTATGTTAGCAGAGCCGCAGCTGTGCGTTAAGTGGACGTAGTGATTGAAACGGGTCTAATATGCCTGAAAGGGCTAAGTAATTGGGAATGTTGTTTATGATTGCAATAAGAATTGCCTTGCGGGCTGGGTGATAACTCCTCCCTTTCTTAAAAAGAATCGTCCCCGATTCTTAATGATTTCTTTTTAAAGATTCAATTTGTTCGTTTAATTGGTTTAATATGTCAAGCTCTGTTTCTGTAGTTTGAGTGTTATGGTACTTTTGATTACTTGACGATTTCAATTTCAGTATTTTGAGGGGATTATGATTTATTAAAGGGCAGCGTTTAAGAAGCTTTACCATAGTAAAAATAAAAATTAGTATAAATAATAAAAAGGTTATTTTTGAATGATTACTTTCTAATTTTATAACAATTTTTGATAGTATATTTGTATTTTCTAATTGGAGTTCAGTATTATTAGTAACTTGATATTCACTAACTAAGTAGTTTGTGAATTTATATTGTTTTACATAATTAAGAATTTGTTCTTTTACATTGGTGTAGGTAACATTGTTTATGGTTACTATGGTTTTAAATGTAGCAAGGTAAATGCCTTTAAGCCAGGTTTCGTTAATACAGTTTGTGCCTGATACTAAAATAGCGCCGTCTGTTATAAATTCTATTGGTTTATTTTTTTCGGATAATTTTATACAACTTGTAAATTTTTTATTAAGGAGATTTACAAAACAGTTTGGTTCAAAATTAATGTGGGCAAATCTATTATAAATTTCTCTTTTAAAGGTATCAATGAGGTAAAACGTGCTATTACATTTAGCAATTTTGTCGTTAACGAAAAACTACCCATCTGTTTGGGATATGGCTTTAGCGTGGTATAACTTACAATTGTAATTGATTGTAGGGTATTTTATAAAAACTATGATTAAACCTTGGTATGAAACGATCGAAAAAGAGGAAATATCTAAAAGATCGATTAGAGTGATATTGAGTGTTTCGTGATTAAATATATTTATCATGTCTTGTTTATTTAAGATTTTTGGATTCAATATTCTGGCTTTGGAAAATGTGAAAGTATCCAGCAGATTTTGTAGGTCAAGTGATAACAACTTAAGTCGATATGACTTCTTTGAAAATTGCAGAATTGATTTGATTTTGATTATTATTGTTTTGAACAAGTTCATTGATTTTAGTTTGAATAGTAATCATGTCATCATGGTCTGGTGTTCCTGTGATCCATTTAAAAATTGTGCCTAGTTCATTGATAGTACGTTTGGCAATTTTGTGGTGTAAGTTCAGAAAGGAGTGTTTTGATTAAATTCAATTCCAAGGTTACTTCCCAATCAATTGTATTGTTTTTGTTTTTAACAAAATTTAATTCTTTTTCAAAAATATCGTTATAAAAACTTAGATTAGTAACGTGAAAAACTTCTCCGTATGTTTCGTATAAAAAAAGATTATCTGTATCCTCAAGTAGGACATAGTCATCATTTGAATAATTAATAATGTCTGCACCGCAAAACGGCAGTAAAACAGATAAGATACATAAAATGTGCATTCTAAAAATACATTAAAAAAAACAAAATAGGTTAGAATTTGATATTGTCTTTGTGAATAATACGATCCCTATTGTTTATTTGGACTTTATTTCCTAAGTCTTCTTTAACTACCTGTTTTTTAAATCTAGGTTGTAGTTTGTTTCGTTCGCCATGTTTTTTTTCATAAATTATTTCACCTACTTGGTAATTTTTTGGTGACCTCTTTTTGTTATGGTACATTTTGGCTTGGGCTGATTTTAATTTTTCTGACAATTTTGGGTGTTCTATTTTGTTAAATAATATGTCACATGGTTTTTGTTGAGTTGTCGATTGAATTGTGTTGTTATACTCTTTAACTGCTCGGTATACGACTTCGGAATGATCCATTATATTGTATTCTTCTTGAATACAACGAGAAATTTTGATAATTGTTGAATGAACTCTTTCTACCTGACCGTTGCTTAAACTGTGTCTGTGGTCTGCATGATAAATCGCAATACCTGAACGAGACATTGACGATTTGAATTGTGTCGAGGAAATCGTAGGTTCGTTGTCCATCATTATGGATTTAGCGAAAGGAAAAGTTTGGATAAGTTCCAACACGTTGTTTGCCATATCTGATTTGTCATTGATTTCCTTAATCACTAAAAATTTAGAATATGCGTCTAGGCATGTGAAGAATGTTAATTTTTTAGCATAAAAAATGTCAGTATGTAATTGTTCACCTTCTCTCTCCGGAATAGGGGCTTTAGAAATAGGAATTTGCTTAGGGTTTCTGTTATATTTATTTTTATTACAAATTTCGCAGTAGCGTATGTCTTGCTTAAGGGTTTTATATAGTGTTGGCCAATAATAGTATCTGAGAATGCTTTGTTTCTATTTGTTGAACGACTTGTTGCTCAAAGATATTCAAATTATCCATTTCATTAATGGAATGATTTATTTTGCATAAAGAACAACTTGTTGTAGAGGATACCGACATCTTTCGACGTCTGCTCTTGTTAAGTTTTAATTTCTTTAGCTTTCCTTCATTAAGAATATCGTCAACTTTAGTTTTTTCGATACGTGGGTTATCAGCGTCACTTAAAGACGATGATTCTGTATCGGATACATTAAATAAAGAAAATGATTTACATTTCCCACTTTGGTGGTTCAAATACGAAGCAACGTTATAGGCTTCGTCTGAACTTTTTAAATGACCAACCGTTTCTTGGACATGTTTTGTAAAATTAATATTTTCCTTTTTGTTATTATAAAAGATAGTTCCCTTTGACAAGTCGATTACTGCCTTAATCTCCTTCAGTAGATTATAACCGACTAATAGATCCGCATCTAGATTATTAATTTCATAAGATCTGTGTCGTTTGCCAAATATGTTTATGTTATGAAAATTTGTTATGATACTGTAGCCATTTACAGTTTTAATTCTTTTTTTTTAGAACTAATTCTTCTGCGTTAGCGTATATAGCCTCTTTTATATAACAAGCGGTGGCACCGGTGTCAATTAATATTTTTAAAATTTTATTTATTTTGTCTATTCTGAAAGTGTAGGGGAGTTCTCCCCCTCTTCTTCTAAAAAATGGTCTTCCTCGAGGTTATTGATACGCATGAGTTTGTTAGGTTGCTGAACCGAAGGGGGAGCGTATTCCCGTTTCTTTGGTTGAGCCGAATTTCGATTTTGGGGATACGGATAAGGTGTATTCTGTAGTTGTATGGATTTGTCTACATCCATGGGCTTCGGTGGAGGTTGAGGAGTCTTGTTGCTTTGCGCAAAAATTTGATTTTGTGGAACTTGATTGAACCTTAAGTGATTGTCATATCTTTTATAAGGTTGTTTTGGAGATTCAGCTTTCTTTTGCTGATTGTTATGCCCTGGGTTTAGATTGTTACGTTGATGGGTATTTGCGAAATGGTGGTAAGCGAAGTTAGCTCTTTGGTAATTCGCTTCCAGTTCCTGAGCTTTTGCCAAAGCATTAGGCAATTTTCAGTTTTAAGGGAGAACAAAACCTCTGATAAAGAAACGTTAGGACCTGTGATGAAAATTCTTAAAGCGTTGTCTCTGTTTTTCTTATTCATTTCTGTAATGATGTGGGCTTTGTCACCATACGTCATAATAGTTTTGTTTATCAAAATTTTATTAACTAAATTGTAGTATTCGAGAACGGATAAGTTACCCTGTCGTAAAATACTTAACTCCTGTTCAATTATATAGATTGGTCGTCTATCACTGTAGGCGAAATCCAACCTTGCAAGTATAGCTTCAAAAATAAGAACGGTACCGTGATTAGTCAAGGTGTCATTAGCTTTACCTGTTATTTTATTTCTTAATATTGTTAAAGCACCTACGTACTTTCTATTTCCTTCTTTATACATTCGCATGGCACAGCAAGCGGCTTCGCGCCAACTAACATATGCATTATAGCTGCCTGAGAATTCTGGTATGGACTTGATAACATCAAAAGATTCATCGCAACGAATTAGGTCATTTATTTCAGTAATCTTATATTCTCGTTCATTATTAGATGAGAGAGTGATTTGTAACTTCAATTCTGCAATTTGCTCTTGAAGCGCTCTGGTCTGAGTTGCAATCAACTGAGCTACCAAATCAGCTGTCAAGTTATTATTGTTAGCCATTTTTAAATTTTGAAAATCTTCAATTAAACTTTCTATATGGTTATCCAGTTTATAACACTTATAGAATTTTTAATGCTCTTTTGAGACAATCTTGGACTGATAAATCGGCACTTTTGCTCACTCGCGAATCACTAAGGATTTTGTTTCTTTTAATTATCATTTTTTGTGTTTATAATCGCGAGCCCCACGTTGGGCGCCAATTAACCGATTAGTGGCTACTAATTGGAAAAAATATTTTTTTAAGTGGGAGGCCGAACGCTTCCGATTTATTTGAATTCAAGATTAGAACTAAAGTACAATTGTGAACTTATGCTGCAAGTCAGCTATGGTCTCTTAAAGGTCAAAAGCTCGCGGTGATCTTATGCTGCGAATCAGCTGTGTTTATGCTAAAGCTTCATTCCTTAAAGTTTAAAAGCTCGCGGGGGTGGCTTGTGTAAGCTAGACGCTTTGAGTCATGTTTACGTTAGCAATTGCGCTCTAGAGACTGGGTCTTAAGTTTACGTTATGAATTGCGCATGAGATTATGAATCTTTATGTTTAGTGGTTGCGCTGTTTATGTTAGAGCCAGGAATCTGGATATTTATGTTGGCAGAGCCGCAGCTGTGCGTTAAGTGGACGTAGTGATTGAAACGGGTCTAATAAGCCTGAAAGGGCTAAGTAATTGGGATAGCGACTTATACTGAAATGTTGTTTATGATTGCAATAAGAATTGCCTTGCGGGCTGGGTGATAACTTGCATACATTTGTTTGTGCGTGTGTTCGCTGCTGCATGTGCATCGCGCTCCTGAAAATTTTTGTGTTGCTTTTCGCTCCAAACAATTTGTTTGTGTACGAATAGTTATTTTACGAGCGTTTACGTTTGCTCTATTTCTGTGCACTGTGTTTTGTTTTCCTCTGCGCTCTCGCAACTGCCGCTTACCTCTTAACGCTGGTAGTTATGTCGTTCTGTAAGAAACCTTGCACGTTCAAGCGTGCTGATGATTCTGCACTGCCGTAATTTGTTAATTGCTGTCTGTGTGAGAATATGATGCATGCTAAATATGCAGGTCTCACTGGGCGTGATTGCGACAAGATCGCTGCAATTGCAAAGAAGCGCTGCGGCGGCTTGCGTTGATCGTGCCCAGAATGCATCGACAAGCAAATTGATTTCTCTAGAATGAATAATTCTGTGATAAATCAATTCTTAAAGCTTAATAACGTGTCTAAGCAGCTCTCGAGTAATTTTAACTCGAGTTTTTGAGTTGCTTTGCAAATACAAATTCGAGTCTCCAACCAATCGCCGGTTGGTGACTCAATTTTTGCAGTTTGTTTAGACACAACTTGGATTTATCTCCAATGTGGTCCTTATTGCCTTCTCCGAGCGATTCGTTACTTATTTGTTAATGCCCCTCACAGTGCGGCTCACATTTTACTATGCCTATTCTGGTTACACTACAAGTGTGAGTCTAATCTTCATTTAGAACGTTAGTAGCGTTGGCGACGGATGTCGCTCTCACTCTTCGCCTACTCGTGGGCACCCCAATGCCCTGGGTCTTCCCATTCATCCTCCCTTCCCCTTAAGCTATCCGCCTTTGTCCTAGGGTCGAACGCACTAGTTGCGGACCCCGGAGTTACCTGATCGTACAGAGCGGCGGGCAACCGCGGCTCCCCACCCTACACCAGGAAATCGGGACTGAATCCGGACGAATCCGACACGCTTGTATTAACTGCCAGCGATATCTCGGGCAGGTGTTCGTCCCACGAGCTCTGGTGGCCCTCGATAAATTGCGCTATCATGGTCTTCACGGTCCTGTTGGTCCTCTCGATAGGATTTTCTTGCGGACAGTAAGGGGCGGTGTACTGGACCTCTACACCCAAGGACTCCAGGAATGCCTTGAAACTCCGGCTTGTGAATTGTACCCCGTTGTCGCACACGAACCTTTTGGGCACCCCGAATCGGCTCAAAATCCTCTCCTCGAACGCTGTTTGCAGGTGTGACCGGCTCCACCCATTTCGAGAAAGTACATGGAACACCAGCAACATGGTGTTACCATGTTTCGACCGTGGAAGGGGCCCGACGAAATCCGCACAAAGTATTGCCATCGGCTCTACCTCCTGCTACCCGTCCAGCCGGCTTGAGTTGCTCACTCTTAAATTTTTGACAGTCTTCGCAACATCTCACGTACCTGGCGGCGTCACGGAACATACCCGGCCAGTAGTACCTTTGGGCTAGCCTCGACACTGTTTTCCTCACGCCTTGATGCCCGGCCGTGGGAACGTAATGGCATTCCGCCAATACCCTCTGCCGTTGACCACAGGCCACACATAGCTTCCAGGGAATGTAATCTTCGTCGTCCGCCCGGTGGCCTAAATGCCTATATAGCTGCCCATTTTCTTCTGCGTAGTCCGAGAACTTGGCTGGCTCTTCGGCGATCCTGGCACGCATACTCGCGACCTACTTGCAAGGTGGCTCGACCACCACTGCTTGCTGACAGGCCCTCGGTCGAATTAAGCCACTTTAGGGCCAAGTGGTCCGTTATCACGTCGAACCGGTACCCTTCTAGGTAGCAACGCAGCTTCCGTATCGACCAAACGATTGCCAGGCACTCTTTCTCGGTGGCGGAGTAGTTCACTTCGGCCTTCAGCAACTTTCTGCTCGCGTACGCTATGTCCCGCACACGCTGCCGGCGGGATCGGATTTCGTCTTCCAATCTCTCGAAGTAGCGTGGTGGAAGAAAGAATTCTAAGAAACCCCTCCGCTGCTTCTAATCTCGTGAGTTTCCCCTGCACCCGTGACGGCTAATCTAGGGATCGGGACCTGCAGACGCTCGTACAGGAGCTGCGAGCTCCTCAGGTCGGGTTCCGATTTTTGGCGCGGCCATCCGCCAACGTCGGGTAGAGGGCCCCAGGGAGACGGCTCCAATGTTTTGGTGGTCTGAGATTCTAGCTCGGCAAGCCGAGGGTGTATGGCCGCCATCCTGCGCAAAAGTGGATAGCCGCTTACGCAGCTCTTCCACGCGCCCCTCCCTTTGCAGCCCGAACTCGTGGGCGATCGCCACCAGTTCTTCTTTTCGTCGCTGGTGGATCCAGCGCACGCCTACACCCGGGTTGTGGCACTCACCTGTCTCCATTCTGAGTTTTTACTACTCACTCTAGGCTCAACTTCAACTCTTGTAGACTCTCGCTCGAGTTTCGTGTTCGGTGTCTGGGCAATTCTTGTTCCGTAGGTTTATTTTATTCACTTTCGTCTTTGTCTCTCCTGTTTTTTTTTTTTTTTTTTTTTTTATTTATATATGTTCCTTTTTTTTGCAATTCCTTTGTTTTTTGTTTTTACGTCTATTTCACAAACCCAGAACCAAAAAAAATAATAAAAAAAAACGCACTTAAAGCTCTTTTAAACATTCGACCATCGTTCACTTTAGTTTTGTCCGTCTTTTGTATGTTTCTTGCATTTACCACGCACTTCTGAGTCATTGGCAGCCTATATTGCTAGCAAATCTTCTGCTAGTGTCAATTACCAAATTTAATTTCTCCACTCCTCGTGAAATATCATTCAAAATAAATGTTTCACATGATATGTTCCCAATCATTTGTGATCCCAGATTTTGGCCACCACGAGTTCAAGCCAAAAAGCGTAACCAGCTTCCAGTCCCTTTAATACAAGGTATTGCGGGACGAATTATGATATCGATTGTTTAGTATTTAGTATATTCTGAAATTATGTATTTTTGCCCTCTGAATGTACGGGCACACTGTATTTGGCTTGTTGCCGCCATTCCTTAAATGTTAAGTTCTAACCTATGTAGTCCGTTCAGAATAAACACTTGCACACTTGCACACGTGCACACTTGCACACTTGCACACTTGCACACTTACACTTGCACTTGCACTCGCACTAGCACGTTTTGCATTACGCTGTCTATTAATATCAGAGTAAAATGGCCAGGGGCCAGGTGTAAACCTTGCAGTGTTCAAATTGCAACTCCACCTTCGTTTGGCACGCGACATGATCTTTTATTCGCAGTTCTTATTGTAAGAAGCTGCAAGGGCGACTTGCGCTGGAGACAAGACGTGGTGTAACTTTGGAGTGTACATAGACACAGCACAGGCAGGGCCTCCACCCAGTTGTAGAGTCACCATTGGTACGCAGCCAGCGTAAAATATAGTAGAAACCGAGCTCCGAGCTGAGTAGGATGACACAACGGTCACCCAGGAAAAGGCCATGCTTAAACGATGTCCAGGAGATAGCTTCCACGGCGAGTAGGACGCAGCCAAAGCGGACATGTAGAATGGTGAGCACTGTATCACAAATGCAAGTTCCCACTGTTAGCGCAACACAAAAACCCAGCACCGTGGATGTGGGCACAAGTGTACAACCTGCCGGCACTGTGGCCGCGGGAGTGAGTGCACGAGCCAGCACATTGACAGGAGCGCCAAGCCCAAGCACGCAACTCTCAAGTACGAAAGTCATAGATTTGACAAAGAGAGTCGCTGCGCTAGAGCACAAGTTGCAGAGGTCAAAATCTGTTCAAGCACATGTGAGTTCAGTTACTGATCCCGTTAAGGTTAGTAATGCTGGCGGGAGTGGTACAGCTAACCTGCCGCCATCTTTAATCGGAGCTTTGAGCGGAGAGCCATCGTCGAGTGGAAGTTTGAGTGAAACTGCAACTATGAGTGTAGTTCCAAATTCAAAAGTAAGTTTTGAGTAAAACTGCAATTTTGAGTCAAACTGCCATTTTAAGCAGATCGCCATCTTTGAGTGAGGCACTGCCTTCGTCATTGAGTGGAAATTTAGGAACACAGTTGCAAATGATAGAACGAGCTACAGTTATGGATAACTGCTCTACAACATCAAGCCGCTCGACGCCATATTGCTCTGCAGGCATTGCGCAGCCAACGCTCAGCTACACGCCGGCACAGGAGAACCAACCAGCAATCATTTTGGAGCCAACGCAGGCAACTGGAAACTTCGCATGGACGACTCCCAGGAACGATGTATGCCTTCCACGCAAATTACCAGATCTATCCGAGCTTGGAGGCCAACCTGAGGATTGGTCTATATTCTTCTGCGCGTTTACGGAAAAAACTTTGGCGTACAACTGTACGAACCTGGAGAATAACCAGCGATTGTTGAAGGCAGTCAAAGGCGAAGCACTTGATACTGTGAAGTCGTTGCTCATACATCCCGGGAATGTGAACAACGTAATAAAACAATTACGTTTCAGATATGGCCGCCCAGAACAGCTAATACGCAGCCAGCTAATTAGTATTCGAGAGCTAACGGCTAACGGGGAGCAGCATTACGCGAATCCTACACTGATGGAGGATTTGGCCGCTAAACTACCACCAAGCAAAAGGGTGGAATGGGCCAGACATGCAGCTACGATTAGGCCTTTCCCGACAGTCGTACATTTTAGCGCGTGGTTAACGGACTACGCCAATGTGGTATGTACGATTGTGGACGTCGATAGTAAGAAGCAAAGGCGTAGAGTGCTGCATGCCAGCATTGAATAGAATAATGAATGGCGTCACCGAGGTCGCACTAAACAGTGTCCAATCTGTAATGGCCAGCACGCAGTCAGGGACTGCAACGACTTTAACTTAGCCTCTCGGCTAAAAAGGTGGACATTCGTAAAAAGGCACCGGCTTTGGTTCTCGTAGAGCCAACGACTGCCAAGTTAATGGATGCCGGAAGAGACATCATCGACTTTTACATGATCATAATGCCATGAGTCACAATGCACCGCAGCCAGCAGGTGATAGATACTGGACGGACGGCTCGTCTGTAACGATGATCGACGACGAGCTACTGCGCGATCTAAATATCAAAAGGAACGCGAGCAACTAAATATACAGTGGTTTGGTGGAAGAGCAACCAGAGAGCCGACTACAGTGGTAAGCATGGAAGTTAGTGGAGCTGACGAACGCAAACGTCATGTGTTGCGAAATGTGTACGCCGTGTCCAAAATGAGCTTACCAATGCAAAGCCTGCATCGACGTGACGTCCAAATGTGGGGAAACAGCACACGACTTCTAATGAAACCGTATCGCGGTGCGGTACCAAAACTTCTGATTGGACTTGACCATGCGCATCTTGGACTGCCAATGCAAACAAAAAGATTTGCACCACAGGGACCATATGCCTCAGCCACCGAACTTGGATGGGTGGTTTTTGGGCCGGTAAGAGGTCAACCGACGGCAACGTCATCAAAGTCATGCCTCCTAGCAGTGTCGCAGGAGGATGAAATCCAAAAAAAAACGACTATTTTGATATCTTCGGTGTGAAGCTTACGCCACCAGTCGCAGCCAGCGACGATACACGAGCACAGAAGATACTCGCAGACACGGTGAAAATAGAAGAACGTTACCAGACGGGTTTATTATGAAACCGTGATAATGTTGAGTTGCCACGAAGCTATGATATGGCATACAAGCGATTGGCCAACATTGAGAGAAAGATGAAGCGTAACGATCAGTTTAAACAAGCCTATATGAAAATTATGGACGATTATGTTCATAAAGGATATGCTCGACGATTGAAGCAGCATGATGTTGCTTTAGCCAACAGCGACAAACTGATCCTCAGATCCTCACGCGCTATTCTTTAATGCCACTATGTGGACGACTATGTGGATAGTTTTGATAGTGAAGGCGACGCCATCA
The DNA here is from genome assembly GCA_035045725.1 of Drosophila ezoana. NCBI lineage: Eukaryota > Metazoa > Arthropoda > Insecta > Diptera > Drosophilidae > Drosophila > Drosophila ezoana. The sequence continues at coordinate 75,101 of JAWNOU010000032.1, forward strand.
CCATATCAACAAGAATAAAAGAAATACATGCAAATGCTGGATTTGAATTGTGCCAGTTTACTTCCAGTTCGCCAACTGTAGCTGACGCGCTGGGCCAACATGGCTGCTAGGAGCATCGGATGGGGCGAAGCTGAAGAAAAGATTCTAAGCATGTACTGGCAACCAGCCACGGACGATTTCAAATTCAACATGAAGTACCACAAAGTACCCCGATGTGTGCTAAATTTGGAGCGAGTTCCTACGAAGAGGGAATTCTTGAGCTTGATCATGTCAACATTCGATACTCTGGGATTTCTTAGCTGCCTCATGAAAGTTACTAATGCGTGAGATTTGGCGACGAAATGTGTAATGGGATGAACCCTTACCAGATGACATCGCCCGGGCCTTTAGCAAATGGCTTCAGGATATTAACAACAACGTGGTAGGATTTCGGAGCTCGCGCCATTACTTCGGGCCAACACCTGTGCGGGCAATACAGCTGCACGTTTTTGTCGATGCTAGCCAGTCAGCATTTGCAGCTGTGACTTACTTGAGGGTCATCTACGACAACAACGACGTGCGAGTATGCTTCGTATGTGCCAAGACGAAGTGTGCCCCAATGAAGACGATGTCAATTCCACGACTGGAATTGCAAGCAGCCGTGTTAGGAACGAGGCTGATGGACACTGTCAAAAAGGAGCACAGGATGCTATACTATGGACTGACAACAAAACAGTGCTGCGTTGGATAGGCAGCACCCCCCGTTGACATAAGCAGAGAAATTTTAACCTACAGCTGAAAATGCAACCAACGGTCACGGTGGTTAGACGGGCCAACATTTTTGCGGAAGCCGGAAAGCAGCTGGCCGCGGTCCGAACCGGGCACGGGCACTCTCATCCTACGATGATGAATAAGAGATGCCGAGTGAATTTGCAAATAACTTTTTCATTTCATTCCAGAGATTCTCTAGCTACAGTCGGCTGGTGAGGACGACGGCTTGGGTTTTAAGGTTCACGCGCTGGAGAGTTTCCTCATTGAGGCCGAGAACGTTGTGAATTCTCGCCTGCTTACCCACTTGCCGGTCTACTCAAAGGAGTGGCCAAAATGCCTGTCACGCCCGCTATCCACGAGCAGCCGAACGAGAGATGCGCCACGAGGAAGCAATGGCGCATGGCGCGGCTGAGACTGTTTTTGGAAGCGGTGGGTCTAGAGTACTTGTCTACACTTGTGCGACGCGTGAAATGGTGTGCGCGTGTTGTGCTGATACGCCATGGTGATATGGTGTTTATATGCGACTCGGCCATGCCACGCAGAGTGTGGCGAAGGGGCATAGTGGAGGAGCTCTACCCTGGACCAGATGGAGTGCCTCGACGCGCCAGCGTGCGCGTGGTAGACAACAATCGAGTGCGACTGATGACTCGACCCGTGGCTAAACTAGCCATACTGGATGTGAGTGAAGCATGGCCCTCACGGGGGCGGGGATGTTATCGATTGTTATCGATTGTTTAGTATTAAGTATATTCTGAAAGTATGTATTTTTGCCCTTTGAATGTACGGGCACACTGTATTTAAATGTTAAGCTCATTGTCGTGAGTTCGAAAGACTGCGGTAAGACTCTGAGGGAATATATCTAAGTTCTAACCTATGTAATCCGTTCAGAATAAAACACTTGCACACTTGCACTTGCACTTGCACTAGCACGATTTGCATTACGCTGTCTCTATTAACATCGGAGTAACATGGTCAGGGGCAAGGCGTTAACCTTGCAGTGTTCAAATTGCAACTCCACCTTCGTTTGGCACGCGACACAAGGTACCATTTCTGCCCCAAACAACTAACTTCGTCTTCTGACCAAGTCTCGATCCATTATCAGAATGTCAGAGGTCTCATTTCCAATCTTAAAAATCCTTTTTTGGCCAGCTCTTCCTTTGATTCGGACATAATCGCATTTTCTGAAACATGGTTAAATTCAACCATATCTGATTGAGGTTTTTTCGAACAATTATATTTTGAATAGAAATGATCGGCCGACTCGAGTTGGTGGGGTATTAATTGCCGTTAAGGCCACACTCCAGTCTGAACTTTTCTGTTTTAGAACGCCTACTGACGCTGAGATTGACTCAGTCAAAGTGTCTTTTCCTACACAGAATATCTATATTACATGCTGTTATGTTCCTCCATCTTCAGATATTCAAGTGTATATGAAACATATTTCTTGTATTAAAGAAGTTTCTTCACACGTGCGTGATAATGACCTATTTATGGTGCTGGGTGATTTTATTTTGCCTAACATATTAATCGGTTGATATGAATATTGCTATTAATTTTTTTTAAAACCTAAATTCCCTCTTAGATGTGTATTCTTAGGTCAATACCTTCGACTACTTCTTCAAAGCCAGCCAAGTTGACTTCCAGATTATCAAATTTTAGAAATCTAAAATCTAAATATTTCAAAAAGTTTAAAAGGTCTGGTTCGAGTATTGACTTGGCCAAATATTCCATAGCCAAGTCGAACTTCTTTCTTCTTAATACTCAGTGCTATGTGAATTTTCTTTCTCGGTGCAAAAGGTAATTTGCACAAAACCCGAGACAGTTTTACAATTTTGTAAACTTGAAGCGGAAATCTTCAAGTTTGCCATCTTATTTTTCTCTCGGAAGTGAGAAGCTAGCAGTGATTCCGATTCTGCTAACCTCTTTGCTAATTTTATCCAATCAACTTACTCTTCAGTCCGTCCTAATAATAATTATTTCCATTATAAGCTTATAGCTATAAATTCTTTAATATCTTCTTACTCTCCTGGTGCTGACAATATTCCTAGTTGTCTACTCAAGAAGTGTAGTTCTTCCCTTGTTTATCCATTGCTAAAGCTTTTTAATCTATCCCTTGAATCTGCTGTCTTTCCATCTCTTTGAAAAGAATCTTATATGTATTCATTTTATGACTTCTGTCTACTGTCTACTGTTCCTACTGTCTGGTGGTGGTGTGCTGTAGACGTTAAGTTGTCTATCTTTAAGTATTTTCAGAGGTCAGTAATAACAGAATTTGAATGTTAAATGCCCATGTCCGAAATTAACGTCTTCATTGGACCGAACTTCAGAATAAAATTTTCAAATATTGCTTTTGCAACTGTATTAGCCGATTTATTTTGTACTGGAATAGCAACAAGATATTTTGTTAAATCGCATATCAATGTGATTGCACATTCGTAACCATTTTCAGATTTTGGTAGCGGACCTATAGTTTCCACTATCAGTCTGTCGAACGCACGAGTTTCTGTAATTGTCAGAGGTGTTTTTGTATGTATTTTTGCTCTTGACTTTTGGCTTTTAGGACATCTACGTATGTACCGTTTTATTTGACGCGACATATTTTTCCAATATCATGCCTGTATGACCTCCTTGAATTGGATCGTCATGGTATGTAGACAGGATAGCTACTTTTTCTTTTTCATTTTCTATTTGAGTCACCGGCTTGAGTAGCGCCACTTTGAATTTTTAAGATATTTATTGCCCATTTGTTTAAAATTATCCGTATATACCGGCTTTTTTTTCAAGCCTAAGCCTAATGTTCCATTGGTATAAAGGTCACTAATCCTTTTTACCATGCCTCAAAAGGTTTTGCCTGGCAAATTTCCTTTTTCTTTTCTAGCGCAGGATTTATTTTGTCTACTTTCTTGTTGTGTAGTGACTTTCAAGACATTTGTTTTTGTATTTTTATTATCTGAACCCATTGAAAATGGGTAAAAGGGGTATAATGTTTTTGTGCAAAATGTAAATGTATGTAACAGACAGAAGGAAGTATCTCCGATATATTTTTCCGTATATATATTCTTGATCAGCATCAATAGCCGAGTCGATTTAGCCATGTCCGTCTGACTGTCCGTCCGTCCGTATGTATGAACGCAAGGATCTCAGAACCTAAAGGAACTACAGACTTGAAATTTAAGCTGTTTGTTTCCGATAATCGATAGCCTTCTCCGTTTCCATGCAATTGATAATAATATCGATATAGCAATTTTGGCTTCTAAAATAGTATATACTGTATATCTGCATTTGGTGTTGGAAGAAGAGGGTTCAGGGTATCTTCTAGTCGGGAGCCCGACTAGAACCTCTTACTTGTTCTGCTTATGTTTATCTATCATAATTCTAGGTCTTTTATATGGTAGTTCTAGTCTATATTTAGACTGGGGTCTATTTGATCTATGATATTAAAATATTTTGGTATATTTGTGTTTTTACTGAAAGTAAGCTCATATGGACAATAATCATGTGCAATTGAAGGGGTTGTATTGTAACAATAAACGAAGTATTGATATGTAGGAACGTATGTACTCATTAAACGTTCTGTGGCTTCTTTCTTTCTTCCCCACGGACGCTGATAGCGCTAGAAGATTCGTTGCATTTTGCAATTATTACTGACGTTTCATAAAAAACTTTGCAGATTATTCACGTCACGTAACAAGATAATGTAAAAAGACTGTAAAGTTTAAGTGGTCCGATGAATGCCAAAAAGCGTTCGAATATTTAAAAAAAGCTCTTATGAAGCCCACTTCTCGTTCATTTACAAAAGAGAAAGCAATAAAAGTACAACCGAACAAGAGTTGGCAGCAATCCACTGGGCAATAACGCATTTTCGACCATATATGTATGGTCAACATTTCACAATTAAAACAGACCATAGACCATTGACATCTGTTTTCAATGGTAAATCCAAGTTCAAAATTAACGAGAATGAGACTAGACTTAGAAGAGTATGGGTTCACTGTAGAATACCTTAAGGGAAAAGATAATTTTTTTGCAGATGCGTTATCAAGAATAACAATCAAAGAATTAAAAAGTACTAATACAAATGTCTTGAAAGTCACTACAAGACAACAAAGTAGACAAAATAAATCCTGCGCAGGAAAAGAACAAGAAATTTTGCCAACGCAAAATCTTGATAAAGCTTCTAAGCCCAACGTATACGACGTCATTAAAAACGACGATATGCGAAAAATAGTGACCTTGCACATAACAAATATGCTATGTATTTTAAAACATGGGAAAAAGGTTGTTGCAAGAATTGAGATAAGCGACCTTTATACTAATGGAACTATCGATTTTGGTCAATTTTTCCAAAGGCTTGAAAAAGAAGCCGGTATATTAGGAATCAGCCAACTCAAAGTGGTACCGAGTGAAAAGATCTTCGAAAATATTTCAATAGATACTTTCAAAAATATGGGCAATATATATTTAAAAACTTAAGAGTAGCGCTACTCAAGCCGGTAATCCAAATAAATAAACAGAAAAAGAAGCAATAATGTCTAAATTCCATGATGATCCTATTCAAGGTGGTCACACTGGCACTTCAAAAACGCTAGCAAAAATAAAAAGAAATTACTATTGGAAAAATATGACACGTCATATTATAAAGTACATCCGTAATTGTCCGAAATGTCAAAAAGCTAAAACAACAAAGCACACTAAGACACCTATGATTATAGCTGAAACACCAACAAACGCTTTCGACAGAGTAATTGTTTACACTATAGGTCCATTACCAAGATCAGAGAATGGTAAAGAGTATGCAGCTACACTAATTTGTGATTTAACAAAATACCTAGTTGCCATTACGATCCCAAACAAAAATGCAAAAACTGTCGCTAAAGCAATATTCGAATCTTTTATTCTGAAGTACGGTCCAATGAAGACGTTCATAACGGACATGGGTACAGAATATAAGAATTCAATAATAACGGACATATGTTAATAGCTAAAAATAGATAATATAACATCAACAGCACACCATCACCAAACAGTTGGTACTGTCGAAAGAAGCCACAGAACGTTTAATGACTACATACGTTCCTACATATCAGTTGATAAAACTGATTGGGACACATGGCTTCAATACTTCGCTTATTGTTACAATACAACCCCATCAATGGCGCATGATTATTGTCCATATGAGCTAATTTTCAGTAAAAATTCAAATATACCAACATTTTAATAGCATAGATCAAATAGACACACTTTATAATGTAGAAGACTATGCTAAGGAATCTAAATATAGACTAGAAAAACATAAGCAGAAAAATAAAGAACTATATGATAGGAAAACACTAGACTTAAATTTGAATATAGGAGACAAAGTACTTTTAAAAAATGAAGCAGGTCATAAATTAGAAAATAAATACTTAGGACCATATACGGTAGTAAGCATAAAAGATAAAGACAATGCTATAATAAAAGATACAAAAGGTAAAAGAACAAAAAGTTCATAAGAATAGACTTAAAATTTTTAACGAATAAAACATAAATGTTCTTTAAAAATAATAAAGATACATCGGCCTGATCAACCAACAAAAAAAAAATCAATCCTTAGAAAAACAAATTATTATAATGAATTTTACATTTTTATATTTTTATATTTTGAAATTTTTACCTTTTTATAAATCTTAAATAATTTTTTTAAAATTCATATTATTTTAATCATTTTTAGTAAATTTTATTTAATACAAAAAAAAAAACAATTTTGTTCATTTAATAACTACACATTTATAATGTTACGTTATTTCTTTAAAAAGGGAGGTGTAGTGTGTATATGCCTAAAAGTAACACCCAGTATTTATATATAAAGTATGTGGCACTTTGTTGCATACAATGACAAATATAAATTAAACAAACACAGAGCCACTCTATGTATTGGCTCTGGCTCATATTACGCAGCGCGAGTCACTAGCCCCGCTAGCCACGCTGACCATTTATGTTTACGCTGCACTTCCCACGCTCCGTCTGAGCGCATTCCATGAGCAACATAAATGCTCACTAACACAGGCATATGCAAGCTATTCACTCTCCCTCTCTTTGTAGCTGGTAACCAATAACAGCATAAGTATATACATGTATCCATAGGCTAAGTACATTATATTTTCTTTGAATAAATTCATTCTATCAGCACTAACGTGCTTCTGCTATTTTCATTTAAAAACCCAAATATGACGCTGATCAAGAATATATATACTTTATGGGGTACGAGATGCTTCCTTCTGCCTGTTACATACATTTGCATTTTGCACAAATACAATATACCCTTTTTACCCATTTTCAATGGGTTCAGGGTATAAAAAGACGGAGGGAAACCTATTCGGTCAAGTCTAAAAACTAAAATTTCGTAGTGCACAGAACTAAACGCCTTATTGAATGACAGTGTAAATGACATCACTTTGCATTTTCGAAAGGAAAGCATCATTTACCAAGAAAGTAAACTCTGGTAGATTGTTCGTAGCTGACCGATTCTTAACGAATCCATGTTGAACAGGGGAGACCACAGATTTGGAGAATTGCTGCAAATTCGAAGTAATTATTTTTTTAAATGATTTAGAAATAGCGGAAAGTTTTGCAATGCCCCTGTAATTTTGAATATCAGACTTTCGAACTTTCTTGTGCATTGATATGATATAAGATTCTTTGCAAAGACCTGGAAAGAAACAAGGTTCAAGCAATGGATTAAAATCCTTTAGAAATTGACAAAAAGAGAAGACTACCCTCATTGAGTAGACAACAAGGAATATTGTCACGCCCAACAGAGTAAGATCATTTTAATGAATTTATAGCGGAAGCATAGAGAAATAATAGCAAGTAATGAACTTGATGAAGTAATATTATAAGTGTAAGAATTATTATAACGACAAACGCAAGAGAAAGTTGATTGGAAAATATTAGCAAAGAGGTTAGCAATCAGAATTATTGCTAGCTATATCTATCCCGAAAGAAAAAGAAGATGACAATCTTTAAAATTTACGCTTCAAGTTTACAAAATTATAAAACAGTCTTAAATTTTGGTCTATTTTAGGTGTTATAGTCAGGGAGTAATCCAGGGTGGCTTTGAAGAAGCAGTCGAAGGAATATACACATCTTGTAAGAGGTTCTAGTCAGGAGCTCCCGACTAGGGAATACCCTGAACACTCTTATTCCAACAGTAATAAAGATAAATTAAAAAAAAAGTTTCATTGGCAGGCGACAGACCGCACCACTTACCACTTCTCGCATATCATAAAATTGCTCAATATTATTTGCTGGTAACTATCTAGCGCTTATCGCTTTGCGCTCATCATATTTTCTGTTATCGCGCTCTTTAGCACTTTGTCTTAAGCGGCTAGCGCATCAATGCTTGCGCCGCATTTCACTCTAGTCTCATACGTTCGCTATATCGGAAATTTTACATTTTCGCATAATTTCAATACGCTCGGTATAAGCATATAAATAAATCAAACTGTTGCATGAATTCTAAACTTCCCGCTATTAAGTGCTAATAAAGAATTGTAAGCCCAACATTTTGGTGAACCCGAAGTGAATTCGTTTTATTTAACATTATATTGTTGCATAAAATTATTTAAATTAAAATTGAGCTGGTTGTTACTAGTTTCGGCAGCAATTAAAAACCGCTCTTATATCCCGACACACAAATGTACAAGCAAGTGTCATACAGACACTTGGGCTCTAACTGTTGCGCGCGCTTAAGAGTACAGTGCTGATAAGTCAACGGTCAACGACCTTTCATGTGCAGTTTTTATTGTTTTGTCTTTGACTTTTTTTCGTTTCGTCGGTTGCCATGGCCCAGCCTACAAACAGGGTGTAATTTTTAAAGCGCAAGGTACCGTCCTCTTATGAGCGGTTGCGGGTGCTACAATCTAGTCTCAACCAAACGCCCCTTGCTAATACTGATGAAATTGCATTGTCGGTGCTGCTCAAACGGTTTGAAAAAATTGAATCTGCATTTGAAGACGCTCAAAACACATTGGATGAACTAGACTTTGACGGAATCGGCAATGAGTTACGCGAAGCTTTTGTTGAGCTTGCAGTAACCTTGGAGACGTCGGTGCCGTTCGCACGATCGCTATAGCTAAGCGCTGTAGAGCATTGCCGTCCAGTTCCACATTTGTAAATAAGCCTATTGCTGCTGCGTCACTGGCTAGATCCAGAGCATTAATGACCTTACCGCCAATCAAATTGCTAACCTTTTCTGGAGGTTATACGAAGTGGTCAGATTTCTTTTCAATGTTCACAACTTTAATCGAAAATCATGCCGAACTCACAAACAGTAAACAAATTCACCTTATGCGGCTCTGCTTGAAGGACTCTGCTTGAAGACGCCTCAAGTGAAAAGAGGAATCTATGTTGCCAGCCATAAACTTATGTAGGAAGACAACACCGAGGATTGTCCCACAGTTGGTTAACGACGGAAGATCAAGAAGAAAAAGCCTGCTGGAGAAGGATGGCAACCGAAGATTGGGGTCCCAATTTAAATCCCAAAAGGCAAAAATTAGAAATTTTTTGAACTGATTCAATACGATCCTGGTTATTGCTATACTGCTGAGAAAAGATGAAAGAGAGATGTATAGGAGTTTCGTTATGAAAGGATCGTTAAACTCTTTAGACCATCGTTTAATAAACCCACATGCACCTTTAGCCTCATAAACGATGGTATCTATATGCAGATTGAAGCTGAGTTTAGAATTAAAAAGAACGCCTAGATCCTTAACTGTTAATTAACGTTGTTATGGAGTATTGTCAATTGTATAGCTGACAAGATAAGGTGTAGTGCGATTAAAGGTCATAATCATACACTTTGAACAATTCAGATGCAATTGATTGGCCAAACACCAAAGTTGCATAGCGTTTAAATCGTCTTGTAGACGAGAATGATGTAGGTGCTTAGTGTATGATAGAATAAGTTTCACATCATCCGCATACATAAGTGTTCGGGCATGTGATATAACCGAGGGGAAATCATTTATAAAAAGAGTAAAGAGTAAAGGGCCAAGTGACTACCTTGAGGAACACCAGAAGCAACGTGAACCTGTCTGCCTTAGCATTACTCATTGGGTCCTACCTTTTAAATAAGAACTAATCCAAAGCAAACAAGGAGAAGGTTCTAGTCGGGAGCTCCCGACTAGGGGATACCCTTAACCCTCTTATTCCAACACCAAATGCAGCTCGCGCTAGTAGATATAGAGTAGCGGGGAGGTGGCGATAGGTATAAAATTAAAGATACTTGATATATAAATACTATTCTAGAAGCTACATGTCAAGTTAAGTGACTCTAGCTCATATTATTAACCAAAACTGCTTAAAAAACGGGATTTCGATATACTTTTTTATCGATTACTTGGAAACGGGGCAAGTTATCGTTTATCGGAAACAAACTCGATCTGCGCGGGCACCTGGAGGACCTACAACTAAAATTTCAAGTCTCTAGGTTCTGAGATCCTTGCGTTCATACATACGGACAGACGGACATGGCTAGATGGACTCGGCTATTGATGCTGATCAAGAATATATACACTTTATAGGGTCGGAGATGTTTCCTTCTGCCTGTTACATTCATTTGCACTTTGCACAAATACAATATACCCTTTTTACCCATTTTCAATGGGTTCAGGGTATAAAAAGTTGGAAGGAAACCTAATCGGTCAAGTTTAAGAAGTAAAATATCGTGGTGCACAGAGTCAAACGCCTTACTGAAATCAGTGTAAATAACATTGGTTTGCATATTAAGAAGGAAAGCATCGTTTACCAAGGAAGTAAACTCTAGCAGATTGGTCGTTGCTGACCGATTCTTTACGAATCGAATGTTGAGCAGGGAAGACAACAGGTTTGGAGAAATAATTTAGGAATAGCGGACAGTTTTGCAATGCCCCTGTAATTTTGTATATCAGACTTTCCACCTCTCTTGTGAAGATGAATGATATAAGACTCTTTCCAAAGAGATGGAAAGACAGAGGGTTCAAGGGATAGATTTAAAAGCTTTAGCAATTAAATGGTGAACAAGGGAAGAACTACACTCCCTGAGTATAGAAATACTTTTAAAGAATTTAAAGCTTAAAAGAGAGAGGAATGGGAAATAAATCGAGCAGGTAAAGAACGACAGGAAGTATTAGTATAAGGGTAAGATTTATTATTAGGACAGAATATTTAGTAGGAAGGTAGGTTGATTGGAAAAAATTAGCAGAGGCTAGCAGAATCAGAGTCATTGCTAGCTTTATCCATCCCGAGAGAAAAAGAAGATGGCAAGCTCGAAGATTTACGCTTCTCGGATTTTGTGCATATTGCAAGATAGCATTGAGAATTCAGGAGAAAGAAATTCGACTTCGATATGGAATATTTAGCCAAGTCAGTGCTCGAACCTGAAATAGGGTGGCTTTGAAGAAGCAGTTGAAGGAATTGAATTGGGAATACACATATTTATGAGGGAGTTGAATTCGGCCGAGAATGCAGTTGTTTCTGTATCGGGCAGTTCCCTTCCTATACTATCAAGTACGTCGTAAATATTGTTATTAATATTTATCTTTAATAGTTTTTTTTGTTTAATTTCCTAAAGTCTACAACCAATCTCCATTTTTTCCCTTGCGAGGCGTCTTGTTTTTTTGGTACCAACCAGGCTGGAATGGCTATTTCTTTTAATGTCTTGATCTAATAATTTATTTATTTGTCTTTTGACCTTTGATCTTTCGAAATGCCCGAATCAAAATAGTTTTGTATGGATTGGTCGTTTTATAATCTTAGTACCTTCTTTGGTTTATGTTGAGGCTTTTTCTGTCCGATTACCTGTTTTGGGTATTAAGGTGTTTTGTATCAATTTGTATATATTCGTACACATCAAAATGTCTTACCAACAAGGATCGATTCATTTTTTGAGGTTGTATTCCTTGGCTTGGTCCTTTTGGTCATCTTGGTAGGATTCTCTTGCGGACAGTATGGAGCGGTATACTGGACCTCTACACCCAGGGATTCAAGAAAAGTCTTAAAGCTACGACTCGTAAACTGTACCAGCCGGTTTAAGTTGCTCGCTCTTGAACTTCTGGCTAATTTCGCAGCACTTTACGTAGTTGGCGGCGTCGCGGAACATACCCGGTCAGTAGTATCTCTGTACTCATGGTACTCTTTCAAAACCCTCTGTCGCTGAGCACTAGCCACACATAGCTTCCAGGGAATGTAGTTCTCGTCATCCGTCTGGTGGCCCAAATGCCTATATAGTTGCCCATTCTCTTCCATGTAGTCCGGGAACTTAGCTGGCTCTTCGGCGATTCAGGCTCGCGACCCATTTGCAAGGTGACTCGGCCACCACTGTTCGCTGACAAGTCTCTAGCGGATGTCTTGATAATGCGTCGCCCACGAAGTTGAGCTTCCCTCGTCGGTAGTGAACGTCAAATTGGAACTGTTGCAGTTCCAATGCCCATCGCGCAATTCTTCCTCAAGGGCTCTCGATCGACTTGAGCCACTTGAGTGCCAGATGATCCGTTATTACGTCGAACCGGTACTTTTCTAGTTAGCAGCTCAACTTCCAGATTGACCACACTATTGCCAGGCACTCCTTTTCGGTGGCGGAATAGTTCACCTCAGCTTTCAACAGCTTCCGGCTCGCGTATGCTATCACCCGCTCCAGTCCCTCAAACGTCGCGTCAGTCTGCAAAACGGACAAGCCAACACAGGGGCAGTCGTCAATCTATCCTATAATTGACGCAATGCCTGATCCTGTTCTTGATCCCATGCCCATTTCCGCGCCTTCTTTAAGAGCGCTGTTGGAAACAAAACGCCTATTCCATGACGCCATCCCGAGACATTGCCGCAACTCCTTACAATTTGTCGGGGCCCTCAGGTTCTGGATTGGTACGTATTCCTTCCCCGCAAATGACATGTCCTAGGTAGACCAACCTCTCCCGGAAGAAACTGCACTTCTTCCTGTTCAGCCGGAGATTGGCCGTACTTAACCGGCGGAACACCTCTCTCAAATTCTCTAAATGCTGCTTTTTCGTTGCCCCTATAATTGCGATGTCGTCTAGGTAGGCGAACGCATGAGGCTCCATTTCCGGCCCTATTACCGTGTCCAAAGCTCGCTGAAATGTCGCACACGGCGAATGTAAGCCAAATGGCATCACCCGCCACTGGAAAAGACCTCCCAGGGACGGTAAACGGCGTACACTCCCGACTATCGGCGCTATACCGCGCTTCAAATCCAAAGTGAGGATGAACCGGGCGTGCCGCAACCGCTCAAGGATGTGATTAATCCTGAGAACAGGATACGCATGTGGGATGTAATGCGCATTGAGTTGCCGGTAGTCTATGCACATGCGCCACTCGCCAGACTTCTTCTTGACTAAGACGATTGGGACGCGTGAGGCGTTCTTTCGACTCTTCCCTTGTCCGCAGCTCGCGACCGGTGCCGTCACCGTCTCTAAGACCAATTCTGCGTTGCCGCAGCGTACTACAGTGCCCATTGCACCCAAGAAGTTCATTCCCAGTATGACGTGGTCCAACGTCGAGGGCATGATGAGCATCGGCATGCTGATCACCTTCCCCGCTAGGCCAACGTCTAACCACAATGCCTTCCCTACATCCAGTGTGGACCCGTCTGCCAGTCGAATGCGAGCCTGTACGTCCTCCACTCTTCCCCGAATCGTCCAGAATGCGTACGCGTCCTCACTCATTAAGCTGCGAGTGGCCCTGGTATCGATGATAGCTGGCATCGTTAACCCGCCAATCCGTCCGATCCTGGCCCGGGCGGCGCCGTGGCCCTTTTCCCGCCTACGTGCGGCGACAACAATTCTGGCTACTCTTGCCCCCGTTCCCACATACCCAGCAGAACAAGACGGGTGCGTTGGGACATTCTCTGGCAAAGTGCCACTCTTGCGCACACCTACGACATGCTCGGCGCGGATCAGACCCCGGTCCGGCCTCTTGGCTCATCATTTGGTGGGCGACTTCCGCAGGGGCCGTTGCCGGGTGGGGCCACAACGGTCGCCCCAGTCCCGATGGGAGTAGACCGGAATGGGTTGAGGTGTCCCCCCGGGGCTGTACCGTCCTCGCCCACTCTGCGCTACTCGAGCTCGGGACCATCTGACTCCCTGGCCTGCTCCCCGAGTATTCCGTTCTCTGCCTCATCACTGCCTCGTACTCCACAGCCAACTGGGTCAGCTGGGACAAGGTGGAAAAACCTTGCCGTCGTACGTAAAGCCTGTATTCGGGGGCGGCATTTCTATACATCCGGTGCAACTTCTGCGCCGGCTTATATCTGGCATGGTGCATCAAAGCCCTCAGCACTATTGGATATTCTTTAAACTCCTCCCCCACGCTCTGTCGGCGGGACCGGATTTCGTCCTCCAGCCTCTCAAAGTAGCGCGGTGGCAGAAAGAACTCTAAGAAGCCCCTCCTAAACACTGGCCATGTCACATCCCTGAGTCCGCTACGTAAGAACCTACGAGCGGCGCAGTCGCAGAATACTTCGCTCATGGCCCGAGGCAACCGATCGAGGGCTATACCATACGTAATGGCACGCTCCTCTAGGTCTTCTTAGAACCCAAGGGGGTCGGAACGGCCATCGTACCTCATGCCTCACTTGCGGACTTGTCCGGAACGTTCGCGAGAGGCTTGGCCTCCGATTGAGAACATGCCCGGGGAATATAAGGGCCACTATTCGTTACGTAAGGGGTTCTTCCTGGGTCTGTGTCAATCGCTGTCGTTCGCTCATGAGCCTCGCATACACCCGAAACGGCTAAGCTAGGAGTTGGAATCTGCAGACGCTCGTACAGTTGCGAGCTCCTCAGGTCTGTGTCCGATTTCTGACGCCCGCCTACGTCGGGTGAGGCGCCCCAGGACGGCGGCTCCAACGTCTTGGCAAATTTCGGATGTATGGTAATAATAAACAAGAGGCTCTAGTCGGGAGCTCCCGACTAGGGAACACCCTGAACTCTTATTCCAACACCAAGTGCAGTTCGCGCAACGTGCTCGTTTGAAGTAATAAAGATAAATTAAAAAAAAAAAGTTCCCTTGGCAGGGTTCGAACTCAAAACTGACCATATTACATGCTGACGACTCTACCCAACAGACGAACCAAAAAAAAAAAAAAATTGTTTCCCAGGTAGGGCTCGAACTCGCGACAGACTGCAACTCTTGCTATGCCTCTACTCAACAGCCACACCAATATTTAAGTATTATTAAGAAACGAACTAAAATAGCATTACAGAAAAAAATCGCAATTGCAATGCTGTAGGAATGCGATAGAATGCGAAGCAGACGCGCATGAATGTGTGTGTGTACACAAATTCTTGATGTTTTCGCTATCTGTGCCATCCAATTGCGCAGTTACATGTAACTTTGGTTTTCTCTTAACCGATCTTAATGAAATTTTCTACAGTATATCTGTTTGTACCATAGAATATTTGTGCTTTCTCAAAGTCAGTTTCATTTTAATTGTGGCTTAAATTGGTTGGCAATACAACCCAAACCCTACCCAATTTGCTAAAAAAACAGGATTTCATAAGCGATTTTTATGTTCACTTTTCTCTCCGTCGCACGTCTACTTGCTCTGACGCTCGCTAGCGAGCCTTGCGCTTGACTCGGAGAATCAGGGTTGTGTGGTGGCCACTCTGGGTAGCCGTCCCACAGTATAAGAGCTAGACACTGGAAATTGTAGGTGCTCCTGGTGCCTGCGCAGATCGAGTTTGTTTCCGAAGTGGCCCACCGGGACCACTTGATAAAAATCGATATCGAAATCCTGTTTGAGCAATTTTGGTAAATAATATGAGGAGAGTCACCACACTTGACATGTAGCTTCTAGAACAGTATTTGTATATCAAGTATCTTCCATTTTATAACTATAAATTAAGTAAATAAACCTATTTATACTGTCCACCCATATAAGCCACATATTTAAATGCAACAGTCACTCAGAGAATACCCGAATATTTAATAATAAAATAAGATCCAGACCTTGAGACAGCTCACAAATAATTAAAATATGGTTAAATAAGGTTGCCAAAACCATCAATAAATATAGACGGAAGGCTCGCCGTATGCATAGCAGCCAACGTGAGCTACGCAAAAATAAAAACTAAATACAAAGATTTCAAAAGAACAATTAACAAATTCCAACTAACATTGGTAAAATTAACTAAACTTAAATCTAGCTTAAAATTTGTTAAAATGTTGAATATCTATTTTAATAGGTATCAAAAACTAATCTATTTAATAGTAATCAAAAACTTGACACAGTAATTGTCCATACTGACCACTGAAAACAAAACCCACCCTGACATAAAAAGAACATTGACTAGACACACATTTTTACCATACCAAAATATTAAACTTGCTTATAAATCACAAACACAACCTGTTGTAGTAGGGCGTCCACAGGGCTTCCAGGTAAACTAGGCCGAATTGCTGTATAGTTGGGGGACGTTTCTGGTCTGCACAAATAATGTTTTCGAGGTTCAAGAAAAACAAGTGTGTTTACTCTTAGGTTATGTTAGTGAATTTCATTTTCCTTGTTCCAATTCCGGAGTTACATGGTGCTTGGATGGCGACGGCCAGATACACTTCTTGTGTTAACATGCTACCCGACTTGCAGTGTTGCAAAAAAAAAAAAAAAAAAAAAGGGGAGAAGTTAGTGGCTCTGCTCCTACTGGTGAACGCAGGATACGGACAGTAGCCACCCGAATGGATGGTTGGATGGCGACGGCCAGATACCCTTCTTGTGTGAACATGCCGCGCGCCTTGCAGTATTGCAACCAAAAAAAAAAAAAAAGGGAGAAGGTAGTGGCTCTGTTCCTACTGGTGAGCGCAGGAGCCGGCAGTATCCACCCCAATGGTGCGCCGCCATGACTTGGCAGGTCGCCTTGGAGAATGAATTCGGGGTAGATGTCCGACATCAGATTTGAGATTTCCGGCTGGAACCAGCGATCGTCTGCCTGTCTGACGTTTTTGAAGGGCTCATTCAGTGTGTCACTAATGAGCTTCGATGGAGTCCAATATTGACGGTAAGGCATCACCTGCAGGATGACCTCTAGCTAGAAGCTGGAGGTCCTGGAACGGATGACGGCCGAGATGTAGCTTCTAGGTGGATGGCTTTGGTGCTGAAGCACACAAAGACGCACACGAAGCCTTTTGTAATAAGGCAGGCGCGACCTGTGTAATTATTAACATCGAAGGGCCTGCAAAGTCGACTCCTGTGTGAGTGAACGGCAGAGAGAATGTGACTCTCACCACAGGCAAGTCGCCCATGAGCAGCGTTTGCAATTTTTATACCCTGAAGACCCTTCTTGATCAGCATCAATAGCCGAGTCGATCTAGCCATGTCCGTCTGTCTGTCCGTCCGTCCGTCCGTCCGTCCGTCCGTCCGTAAGTATGTATGATCGCAAGGATCTCAGAACCTATAGGAGCTAGAGACTTGAAATAGCTGTAGGTCCTCCAGGTGCCCGCGCAGATCGAGTTTGTTTCCGATAAACGTTTCTAAGTAATCGATAAAAATGTATATCGAAATCCCGTTTTTTAAGCAATTTTGGTAAATAATAAGAGCAAGAGTTACCAAACTTGACATGCAGCTTCTAGAATAGTATATATATATCATTTTTTACCTATCGCCACCTCCCCGCTACTCTCTATCTATTAGCGCGAGCTGCAGTTGGTGTTGGAATGAGAGGGGGTTAGGGTATCCCCTAGTTGGAGCTCCTGACTAGAACCTCTTACTTGTTTACTTATTTGGATGACGCAGATTTTCCAGGAATGGATTGTGGATTTGACTAACACTGTGATCGTATTAGAAGCATCATGAGCTGGTTGCCTCCATGCAAGGATATACGATGAGTGAAAGCGGTCAAGAGACGCGAATATGCCCATGTGTATGGCAGTATTATCGGATGTCGCTCATCGTAGCCGAGGGCTTTGGGGGGCATAGACGCACGGGATAGTTTTCCTTCTGACACAATTTGCAGTGCTGTGACTTTGTAGTCACTGTTGCCTCGAAGGTTCTCAGGTGGTTGGACTCTTTTTTTGTGGGTTTGGACTCCTCTATCGCCTCCAAGTTGCGATATCGATCGATCAGAAATGAATTCATCTCCGACCATTGAGGTATCTCTGCTTTGTCGTGGAGCGATTGTTCTCATAATGACAGCGTGAGCTTAGTCAATTTAAAAGAGTACAAGAAAATGAGTAGACAGTCCCAATTTTCGGTGCTCACTCTGGACAAATCAAGAGCCGTTAAACACCCCTGGTATGTGCACTGAAGCTCTTTACGGGCGGCTCCAGACTCTAGTACTGCTGAGGGAAGATTGAAAAGAATTTTCAATTGACTATTGACTAATAGTCGCTTATTCTCAAATCTCTCCGTCAGGCTCGCCCACGCTGACTGAAAGCCGTCATTCGTGAGCGGGGACTTGGAGAAAATTGCCCTAGCTTCGCCCCTGGTTTTGGAATTTAGGTGGACCATTTTTTCCGCCGGCGTCAGTCTTGGATTGTTTATATAGACCGCTGTAAACAAGTCTCGGAAAGTAGGCCAGCGTAGGTAATCCCCACTGAAAACTTCAGTGTCGCATGGCGGGAGACTGCAACTCCTGGACATGGAGAAGTTGGAAGGGGGTTGCTTAGCTTGTCTATTTAAGGCAGTGTCTCTTTTTATTTTCTCACTTAATTGAGCCGCACATCGCTCGTAAACGGAGTACGAGTAATCATATTTGGCTTGCATAGCCACCAGGTCACTGCTGCTGCAAGCGCCTTGATTGAGAGCTTTGGAACATAACTCGTACTCGCGTTCTACCTTTTCCAATTAAGTCTTAATCTGATCTCGTCGTACTTGGAGAGTGAACAGTGACACGTCACTGTCCGCTGCTTCATTGATCTTCACTGGCCTAGTCGGTCAGTAATCGAAAAGAAGGCGTTCAATGCCATTTAGTTCTGCATCTGTTGCGTAGTCAAACGGGTAATTTTTGGAGGAATATTTCTTGTTGGACTCGGACTCACAGACTTGCGGACTGTTTTGCTGGTCCCCTCGACCTTGAGTTTTCCAAAAACCGTATAAGGTGAGGTTAAAGGTCGCTTTGACTCCTTATCGCACGGTACTGTGAGTCGTTTTTGGCTGTTTTGGTCACCACCGATTGGCATACTATTATAATAATTGACTTAATACTCAACATTGCTAAGCCACAAGACCAGTAATAAAGGGGAATAGTTTTCCTCCAACACAACCAGCACAGGACTAGGGGATCGCACAGGACTAGGGGATCTTCTAACGAGGACGACGCACCCTTACTCCTGCCGAGGACAATACTTCATTACTGAATTGAACATTGCACCCAACGGATAATATAAGAATTCAGACAACCAAAAGCATGTAAGTGAGCTTTTCAAATTATTGACTTCAACTTCTACTTTTAGTGCTTCGAGTCATTCCTGGTTCTGAAATATTTATGCGCTAAATAGTAAAATCAGTCTCGTGGGAATTTTAATTTGTTCTGATCGCTGTGCGCAAGCAGCATAATAAACAACACAAGGGTTCGAGTTTGTGTCCATGAATTGGGCATATAGAGAAATAAAACAGGAAATTGAGTGTGACGATAGCAACGGTAATTCTCAAATAGGCTTTCACCCACGTCCCCAAAATAACACAGAAATGGATACGGAGCAGTTACAGTCCCTTATTCAAGGCTCAATCAATGCAGCACTCTTTGAACAAGAGCGTCGTTTAAAAGAAAATTTTAGACTAGAAATTAATTCAGTGAAAAACCAAGTGAATGCGCGAAGCTTATAAAAATGTGGCAATCAACCCAAACATTAAATGCGAGGTAAGATTAGATATAGTAAAGTCAGTGCCAAATTTCGAGGGTGTGCAAAGTGAATACGGGTCATGGAGGCAAGCTGCCTTAGATGCGTATGAAATTTACGAAAAAGTGACCAAGCAAAACCAGGTTCAGCCCATGGAAGTGGATCCTTCGGTATCGAACCTTAAGCAACCAACTGACCTGGGAAAAAGCCCAGAACGCGTCAAATTTAGCCGACGCCCAAAAAAGACAAAATACGTCAGAACATATATCTGGACAAAGGCGCCAGCGAGTCAATAATGTGACTCAGCTAAGCGCAGATTCTGATCAACAGTATGCGAATGCAGCCACTGCTGCAGTCACAGAGCTCGGCAACGATTCTGATGCAGCTGATTGCAACGAATTGTTGCATTTTTTAGGGAATGCTTCCAATGGCTGGTAAAAAATTAAAAATTTTCATTGACACTGGTGCGGGGAAAAATTACGTTAGACAAGTAAACGAGCTACAAAACGTAATGCCAGTTAGCACCCCATTCAATGTGAACTCCATACATGGATCCAGCGAAATAACAAATAAGTGTTCAATGATAATCTTTGGACAAACTACCCTTTTTTCATTCTAGACACCCTCAATACCTTTGATGCCATCATAGGCTTCGATCTGCTATCGCGAGCGGGTGCTACATTGAACATGAAAAATAATAACATAACCTACGGCAATAAGTCGGAACCATTAAAATACCATTCATGCGACAACGTGAATCTCACACGTATCGATGACATAGCTGTCACAAAAATCATTAGGGATGACTTCAGGCGAATGCTAAAAAAAAGAACAGGAGCATTTTCGACATCTAACGAGGCCTTGCCATGTAGTATTTCTGTAATCGCCACGATCCGTACCGAGGATAATGACCCGGTATACTCAAAACTATATCCGTACCTAATAGGGGTATCGGATTTTGTCAATAACAAAATTGCACAGCAACGGAAAGCCTAAATTTTTCACAACTCGATCTAAAATACGGATATCATCAGATATATCTTACAGAAAAAGATCGAGAGAAGACTTCCTTCCCAGTAAATGGGGGAAATACGAATTCTGCCGATTGCCTTTTGGTTTGAAGAATGTTGGAAGCATCTTCCAAAGAGCAATCGATGACGTTCTTAGAGATCAAATCGGAAAATGTTGTTACGTTTATGTTGCCGACGTAATAATTTTTTTCGCAAATAAACAAGACCAAGTCAAACACATAGACGAAATGCTTCAACGCTTATACGAAACGATCATGAGAATGTCTAAAAAATAAACAACATTTTTTAAAGACAGCGTCGAGTACTTAGGTTTTATCGTAGCCAGAGGCGGCGCAAAAACTGATCCTGAAAATGTCAAGGCGATACAAAAACACGTCGAACCGACAAATTTGTATGCGCTTCGTTCGTTCTTAGGTCTAGCTAGATACTACAGAGAGTTTGTAAACCGCTAACAAGGTAGGCAAGGAAAGGGAAGTGAAAGAAATCCGCACTATATATGAAAACAAAGCCAGGTTAGGCCGCAACAAAGCGAGCAAAGCCCCAAGAGTAACGAAAAAGAGACCAAGAAAACCAGGTTCGCCCATGGAAGTGGATCCTTCGGTATCGAACCTTAGGCAACCAACTAACTGGGGAAAAGCCCAGAACGCGTCAAACTTTTGACGATGCCCAAAAAAGACAGAATACTTCAAAACGTATATTTGGACAAAGGTCAATAATGTGACTCAGCAAAGCGCAGATTCTCATGAACAGTATGCAAATGCAGCCACTGCTGCAGTCACAGAACTCGACAACGATTCTGTACAGCTGATGGCAACGACATGTTGCATTTTTTACGGAACGCTCCCAACTGCCGTACGTCAAACGACAGTTGACTGGTAAAAAATTAAAAATT
This sequence comes from Drosophila ezoana, assembly GCA_035045725.1. Classification (NCBI taxonomy): domain Eukaryota; kingdom Metazoa; phylum Arthropoda; class Insecta; order Diptera; family Drosophilidae; genus Drosophila; species Drosophila ezoana. Next base: position 96,578 of record JAWNOU010000032.1, read on the forward strand.
CTCATTGACACAGGTGCGGCGAAAAATTACGTAAGACCCGTAAAGGAGCTACAAAACGTAATGCCAGTTAGTGCCCCATTCGCTGTGAACTCCATACATGGATACAGCGAAATAAACAATAAATGTTCAATGAAAATTTTTGGACAAACTGCCCCTTTCTTTATTCTAGACACCCTCAATACCTTTGATGCCATCATAGGCTTCGATCACATAACCTACGGCAATAAGTCGGAACCATTAAAATACCATTCATGCGACAACGTGAACTTCACACGTGTCGATGACATATCTGTCTTAGAGAACATTAGGGATGACTTCAGGCGAATGCTAAAGAAAAGAATAAGAGAATTTTCGATCTCTAATGAGGCGTTGCCATTTATGACTTCTGTGATCGCCACGATCCGTACCGAGGATAATGACCCGGGGTATCGGATTTTGTCAATAACAAAATTGCACAGCTATTGAATAGCGGCATTATAAGGCCATCGAGGTCAGCATACAACAGTCCTGTGTGGGTTGTTGATAAAAAGGGTTTAGACGCCAAAGGCAATAAATATGAACGACTTGTCATTGACTTCAGGAAGCTAAATGAGCGTACTGTTGCCGACCGTTATCCGATGCCAAGTTTCCCAATTCTAGCGAATCTGGCTAAGGCTGAATTTTTCACAACTCCATCTAAAATCCGGATATCATCAGATATACCTTACAGAAAAAGATCGAGAGAAGACTTCCTTCCCAGTAAATGGGGGGAAATACGAATTCTGCCGATTGCCTTTTGGTTTGAAGAATGTTGGAAGCATCTTCCAAAGAGCAATCGATGACGTTCTTAGAGATCAAATCGGAAAATGTTGTTACGTTTATGTTGCCGACGTAATAATTTTTTTCGCAAATAAACAAGACCAAGTCAAACACATAGACGAAATGCTTCAACGCTTATACGAAACGATCATGAGAATGTCTAAAAAATAAACAACATTTTTTAAAGACAGCGTCGAGTACTTAGGTTTTATCGTAGCCAGAGGCGGCGCAAAAACTGATCCTGAAAAAGTCAAAGCGATACAAGAACACGTCGAACCGACAAATTTGTATGCGCTTCGTTCGTTCTTAGGTCTAGCTAGATACTAAAGAGAGTTTGTAAAAGACTTCGCATCTTTAGCAAGGCCTCTGAAAAATATAATAAAGGGCGAAAATGGCTCTGTTAGCAAACATATGTCGAACCAGAATTTGATGTCACGCAACACGACGCATTCGAACTTTCAATGATGTAGGAGGGCAAATTGCCTGCTGGCTTTGGAAGAACATAAGCCGAGAATTCAATGAGCCCTGGGCTTTATCGGAGAGCCAATATTAAAATGACAGAGTTTTTGGGGTTGTGCCGAAATAGCTTGCAAAGTATGCACTAAGGGAAAATACGATAGGCACCCAAAGAGGCAGGAACTTGGCGAAACACCCATTCCATTCCACACCGGTGAAACACATCGATATTTTCTTCACAGGCAAGAAATTGACCCCGACCTGTGTTGACAAATTTTCAAAATTTGCTATCGTACAACCATTGGTGTCCAGAGCAATGTCAACCATCCTTCAGGTGGTTAACTTTTTTGAGAATTTGAAAACTATCTACTGCGATAATGAAGCAGCATTCAATTCAGAGACAATCACCTCATTGCTAAAAAGCCAATTTGAAATCGTTAATGCACTTCCACTTCACAGCTGCCTCAGATAAAATACGTCAAACAACCAGAGATAAAATATCAAAGGCGCAACAAGCCCTGCTCCGCAGATCCAACCCGGACAGACAAAACAGAATATTTGAAGTAGGCGATACAGTTTAGATAAAAAACAATAAAAGATAAGGAAACAAACTATCGCCCTAATGTTCCGAAAAAGTTCAAGACGATCTAGGAACTGCAGTTCGCATTAAGGGGAGGGTGGTCCATAAAGACAACCGTAGGTGGTCACGAGAGCTTCAAATCCAAACAAAATAATAAAAAATCTATAAGTTTGGCTCTCTACAGGTTCATCGGGATACTTTTCGCCCTCATGACCACAGCACGAGCTCGGATCACCGACTTCTCAAATGCTAATTACATTCCCATACTCGATGGTAACGTTTTAGTATGGGAACAATATAGCTACGTAAGACACACCACTAGTCTCACTCACTTTCTCAACATTGTAGATGATACTAAAAAATTGTCCGAATCATTCCCACATTTGCATGAGCGAAAGTTACTAGAAATTGATGTGGAACACATCGAAACCTCCTTAGATTTCCTAGCCACGGCATTAAAAATAGTTGCAGGGACTCCTGACGCTGCAGATTTAGAAAAAATTAAGATAACAGAAGCTAAACTGATAGAATCGAATAATAGGCAAGTACTCATTAACACAGAAGCAAAGAAACAAATTAACAATGTCACAGACGCAGTGAATAAAATAGTCCAAGCAAAGAAGGGAGGACTAATTGACACCCCGCATTTATTCGAAACACTAATGACAAGAAATAGAATGATAACGGAAATTCAAAATTTCATATTGACAATAACACTTGTAAAGTCTGACATAATAAATCCCACCATTTTCGATACCGACGATTTGAAGTCAATTTTCGTTGAGCAGCTCACAGAAGTCCCTATAATAAATTTAATGGAGGTGTCTAAAATTAATATTTTACAATCCGATAGCGTAATTGATATACTAATCGAATATCCTAGAGTTGAGCAAATTTGCAAGAAAAAAATAATCTTACCTGTAGCGCACAGCCACACCATCCTGCAAATGAAATAAGAATGCGACAAAGGAATATTGACAGTCGCCGAGGGCAAATCTACCAATTACGGGACATTTTGCAACGCTAATTGCCGTACTCAACCCAGCCATCTATTACCACTCTCACTAATCGACGAGGGAATAATTGTTATCAACGAACAATTTGCAAAAGTCAGCGTCGACGATGGTACCACGGTGTCGCTAGAGGGAACTCACCTTATCACCATTAAACGAATTGCGGTTATTAACAACAATAAATACCTGAACCGCATGCAAAGTTCCTAGCATCGTTGCTTCACCCTTACTCAAAATTACCAGGCATGACCAAGTGTTAAGCCTTTCATCATTACATACGATGAATGAGCAAAACATCAATTTTATTCAGCAACTCAGAGATGAGATCGCATCAGGCGGATCACCCAAGGTCTGGTTCGTGATTGGAGTCGCTGTCAGCCTGGTTTTCTGTGGATCGGTCGTACTACACCAACTCTGGTACCGAAGACGTGCTTCTTTAAAACTAAAAAGAGCCATCGCTCAAGTCAACGTATCTAAGGACGGCCTCGATCTTGAAGGGGGAATAGTTAAGGAGAGTCCCTCGCATTCATCCTCCAAGCTACCCTCGCACTCATAAACCAATAACGACATGCACGAAGTTAGCAACTTGCGGAGCGGCCCTCGTTTCAAGTAAAAGTCTCATATGTCGCAATGCAGTGATCGCCTCACGTATTTGCTGACTAAGCAGCAGCAACTTTGTAGGTGGAGCAAATGGCCAGTACTTTTCCACTGACCGTTCTTAGGCTTAACTTTAGAATCTTAGTTTGTAAGAATTCAGTTTTTGTATTTATCTCAAGCAGCCTTGACTGCAAATATATTTGCTCCGGCCAAAGCCGTTAAATAATATTCAACATTGCTGAGCCACAGGCCAGTAATAAAGGGGAATACTTTTCCTCCAACATAATCAGCATAATCATCGCACAAAACAAGAGGATCTTCTAACGAAAACGACGCACCTTTACTCCTGCCGAGGACAGCACTTTATTACTTACATACGGAGAGACGGACGGATGACGCCCTCTGTGTTGTGTGTGTCAAGGGAGAGTACAACCTAAAAAGTTGTACGACACTTCAGAGAGGACATCACCGCGTTGATTTAAGTGGGGTTGACACATTGATACAAAAAAAAGGTCTTCTGCCAAAATATAATATTAAAAACAAAAATTTTTATTTAAAATGAAAACTACAAAAGATATACTATATAAAATATAATAATAGTATAAAATACACTTACAATTTAATAATAAAATCAAACTTGAATATGTCAGATATAGTCGCACTCGCTAGGCTTACGGATAAAGATGAGCCAGATGAGCACTAAACGTGCTGCGATTACATATAGACTTCATAAAAGTATATGATTTTGAATACGAATACATGGTCATGTTCAAGACTACCATAGATACGTTGTTCAATATCGAAAAGGGAATCATACTAAGTACGTTGCCAAACGTCTCAGTAAAATTAATTACTGAACGACACCCAATTTTGGGATCAGCAACAATACCAACGGTGCGACTGTATAGTATATTTGACAACTCACATAACTGCATTAATAAGGGCATACTTATAAAAGTAGAAACGCTAATATACAATGTACAAATATTGATAAAACAAAACAACAACAAAGTACATGCAGTAAATTCCATTAAAGATAAACTAACACAAGAACAGGCAGTAGAGCAGACGGACTAGATAAGGTATAAATATATTTCAATATGTCAGATATAGAGGCAATCATTAGGTTTATAATATGGAATGGAGTATATTAGTGAAAAATATCAATGACTTCAAAGACCAATTTCACAACTCATATAAATGCATCAATAAAGGCATACCTATAAAGGAAGAAACACTAATATACCATGTACAAATATTGATAAAACAATACAACAATATAGTACATGCAGTAAATTCCATTAAAGATAAACTAACACAAGAACATGCCAAGCAATGCCTTAAAGTTATACAGTAACTGAACACAAGATTGAAAAAAAATGGTACTAGACAGAATATTGAAATAAATGTTCCGGAAGATCTATTTTTACCAGCAAAGTTTGAACCAAATCAGCTTAAAGATTGAAATGAGTCGAATACAAATTATCGATATAAATATTGATAGCGACATTGAGACACTGGAAGAACATACAGAGTTCACTATGCCAGACCAGGTAGCTTTAGATAGGGAATATGTAAGACAAATGTCGTCTACATTCCCTGAATTTGATGGTGAAACATTGTCATTAAACCGTTCTTTAACAGCCTTACGGCTCGTTGCATGATGCGCAAAGACATTTGAACTTTTGACAAAAACGAAATACTCTCAGAACTTCGTCTTTAATCCCTCGCTGTTGAAGATTGTTATTCTATATCACGTGCCGTCGAAGAATTTATATTGTTTGTTGCTGCATCTGCGTTGCTGCCCCGCCTGTTACGGTTGTTTTTATTGTTTGTTTTATTTTTGCCACGTTGCATGACACTTGTCACGGTCGCCATGTAATGTTATAATTACAGTTATCCATATACAAATATTATTGAAAATACATAAGCACGTCTGTGCTGGTTTGGTCATTATATGAGAATAATTTTATTCAAAGTTGAGGGCATATGCTTACTCTTTGGACTTATGCTGATATTGGTTAAAAGCTACGAAGACAGAGAGAGAGCGGGTGTACTCATACATATTGGCGCTCACTTTCGGAACGGCTAAAATCACGCTGCCTTGGCATGCCAATGCGGCATCATGTTACTTATATGCGCAGCTCTGTGTGTATGCATGTGCACTTATATGTGCATACATATATACGAATCTATATATGCTATGCGCTTAAGTCTTTTATACTTGTTAATACTTGCAACAAAGTGTTACAAGTTGAGTAATGTATTATATGTATGAATACTCTACACATCCCTTAAACAGCCAAACAACCTCAGTTTTAGAAAGCGCAGGAGTGTAAAATAATGTATTTAAAATGTTCAAATTAACGTTTAATCTTAATGTAATCTAATTGTTTATTATTAGTGCCCTGAAGACGGTATGCCGATGTGCAACCGAAATATAGTGGAATCAAAAATGAAATAAAATTGTTTCAATGTCTTTTTTTACAAGCCCGGACCTCGAGCCAGCTAACAAATAAAATAAAACAAGATCAACCGCAGAAAATTTTGAAAATTCGGTAAAGAAACACAAAAAAAAATGAGTTTTGGCTGCACACGTGTTTGCAGTTAGCGCAAATTGCAAAAGCATATACTCAATGATTGGTATGACTGTTGGGTAGAGGCGGTGGCAAGTAGTGCGGTTAGTTACGAGTTCAAACCCTGCTAAAAGAAATTTGTTTAATTTATTTTTATTACTACTAAAGCAAAAGAGCGGGTAGCACGAGCTGCATTTTCTGTTAAAATAAGATGGTTCAGGGAATTCTAGTAGGGAGTCCTGACTAGAACCTCTTACTTGTTTTTGCGATGATATTATGACCAAACTCGGCATTTATTAGTTTTACTTAGCAAAATCCTACCAATTTCAGACCACTATATCATATAGTTGCCAAAGGAAAGATCGGTCGAAAACTAAGCTGCTTTATTAAAAACGTTTTCTTTCCAAGATATCTTGATCAAACTCGCCATTTAAATGTTTCACTATGCTCTCCAAAATGTGCAATACCTTTCATCGGACCACCATGTGTATGAAATAAATTTTATTTTCCAAGATACCTTAACCACCATTTGGCACCAACTAATTTTTTTTGCCAGGGCTTCTTAGATACCAGCAGAGCATTATGAATGAATGTGCCCGTTGTGCTATCGAGCTTTGTACGTGCCGATTGCAGTAAAGCGACAATTGTTTTATTAATGCAAGTAGCCGATATGTACCAAATTCCCGAAGTAATCGAAATTAACTAAGATAAGAATAAGAGTAAGATTCTGCTCTTGTCAGTGGCGAGGTTGCTCCAGCTGTTTTGGCTGCGTAGCCAGACATTCTTCCCCCGTTGAAAGGCAAGGGCATTCCTTGATGGGCAGTAGGCCTAGCTTGCTTACAGCTCTCCTCATCTCCTCATCACTCCTCTTGCGCTGCGCAAGATGGCTACGCGACTACGTCCTTTTCCTCGACTAGATCGGTTATTCTTGCCTGTGGCCACCTTATATTCGGAAGATTTTCTACCTTTACTACACTTTGCGCTGCTGAATCAGATTTTAATAAGTAGAAAAAGCTCGTTGGAGAAAACGTGATACAAACTATTGTAATTTCTGCATAACAGGCGAAAAGATTGGAGATAGGGCAATCTATTGTGCGCGTAGGTAGGAATATAGGACTTTTTTAGGAATTTTTTAAACGACCTCTGCTAATTTACAGACGACACGATCAGAATCGACAGCGACTGCGTGTTTGATATGAAGATTGAAGCAGAGTTTAGAATCAAAAAGAGCGCCTAGATCCTTAATTGTTAGTATACGTTGCAATAGAGTATTGTCTATTCTACAACTAACAAGATAGGTTGTAGAACTTGCTTTGAGGTAGTCGGTTTCAGCATAACTCTTTGGGTGCTTACTTTAAATAAGAAGAAATTCAAAGCAAAAGAGATGAGGTAAATCTACACGGTCAAGTTTTAAGAGTAAAAGATCATGGGGCACATAGTCAAACGCCTTACGGAAGTCAGTCTAATTGACATCAGCTTGCATTTTAGAAAAGAAAACATCATTTACCAAGGAAGTAAATTCTATCAAATTGGTCGTAGTTGACCGATTCTTTCCGAACCCATGTTGAACAGGGGAGAAATGCTGCAAGTTGTAAGCTATTGCGGCAGTGCGGAATCATCAGCCTGCTTGAACGCTCAAGGTTTCTTACAGAACGACATATTTTCTTCCGGCGTTATAAGATAAGCAGAAGTTACGAGAGCGCATAGTGAAACGAAGCACGGTGCCTAAAATGGAGCAAGCAAACGCCAAAAAAAAAATAGAAAAAAGAAATAAATATGCACCAGCGAACACACGCACATACAAGTGTATGCACAGGGGAGCACCAAAACAAAGGAATCAAAACAGGTAATAGCAACAGCACGGAACAGATGCCGCGTTTAGTATATGTAATAATTAACAGACATACACTGCACAACTGATAAGATATAAATGCTTTTTAAGTAAAACAAAAAAATGAAAAATTTATGAATAAAAGGCAGATTGCAACTGAGAACCCACTCGAGTTAATGAATTTTACGATAAAGCTACTGATTAATATACGCTTGGGGTCCTGAAGCTCGATCTTGGAGCCGAGAAAATTGGCATCGTTATCTAACCACTTTGGAGATGGCCTTCCTCGAGTCTCGAGACCGAGATACGGTCTTCCTTTCAGTTCCTTTCAGCAATCACCGTCGGTCTCAGTGATGGGATGGTGCCGCGGATGGTGAGCTGCGAAATCCAGCCTAGAGTTTCTAGGCGACCATGAAACCGAAGAACGCCAAACTCATCCAAAAAGCTGACTAGTTGTACAACTCTTTTCGATCGCAGTGATTTAATCTCTTCCCAGAGGTGTGCTCTCTGGACGAGCAGAATGCGTGATTCTGTGTATGAATTCATAAACATATGCGAATATACGCTATGTATCAAAACAATTAACGTATTTGCAAGTAACACATATATCAACGAAGGGAGACGACGCAACAAGGACCTTAATCTTAGTTCGCATTCTGTCCTCTCTGGAAAACAAGAAGCAGGCCAGTCCAATTTTTTCTCAGAAATTTTGGGAAACTTTGCTTTCACAAAACTGCATCAAATATCATTCCAAGCTGAAGCTGATGATCATGCATCCGGATCTACTGCAAGAAGATTTTAGCCATAGCGATTACAGGCTCTATATAACGAGCTATAGTAGAGAGAATTGTTCATTAAGATGGTTTGTATCTCTGCTTTATGGAGGAAAAAGAAAACAGCAACCGATCTGACGTTTGGTCTTAAGCGAGTCTTAAGAGTTTTGGTGATCTCGCTCCCATCATCCAACTTTAGGGAAGATTCTCTGTCCTCTTCTGGTATCCCTTCCAGTACAGCAGCATTACTTGAACAGCACTTTCCCAGGCTGAAGCCCTTCCTTGCTAGGATTTCAGCCGTCTGATTGAGAATTTCCTTTACTTCTTGAAGATACCACCTGTAATGGGGTCCTCAATGTTGTAGTCACGCCGCTGAACCCGAAATCCAATTGGAAAATTAGTTTCCTCATCCATAGACAGCTGATGCATAACACGGATAGAGAGGAATGAAGCTGGCTTTGTTCCGTATGTAACTGTATCCAGCTTAAAAATCTTTATATCCTGATCTGGCGAGTCTCGCCACAGAATGCATTGGAGAAAATCGTCCGGTGCTGAAACGCGTACGCAGCGATACATTTTTCCAATATCTCCTGTTATCGGGAAATTACGGGGGGACGAGTGTTTCGACAAAAGTATACCTCGCGCTACCACGGTACCGCCCGCTATACCGGGCCGCAGCCTCGTGCTACCTCTTTTAGCAGGCCGGAGTCTCGTACCGCCTACGCTATCGGGCCATGGCCACGGACCACTTGCACTATCGGGCCTCAGCCACGTGCCAACTACTCTACCGGGCCTTAGCCGCGTGCCAACTACTCTATCGGGCCGCAGCCACGTACCAACTACTCTATCGGGCCTCAGCCACGTACCAACTACTCTATCGGGCCTCAGCCACCTTCCAACTGCACTACTGGGCCTTGGCCCCTCACCAACTGCACTATTCCCCTAGGTTAGGGTGAACATCGGCTATCGCCGAAGTTTAGCACAAACATAACTGCCCGAGATTGCGAAGATCTGCTTTAAGTTAATCATTGAGACTCCGTTCACTTTATTCACAACTTTTATTATATACTATCCTAACAAACTTCCTGTCTAAGGCCCTGCCGCACTGTCTTGGAGCTCTAGCGCTCCGCTATGCACTTCACGTTTTTTCTCTGCTCGCACTCCTTTTCAGCACGTCTACTCACCATGATCGGTATTTCCAAAGTGCCGGCTCACTCGCTAGCGAGCCATGCGCTTGCCTCGGCCGCTCAACTTCGCCGCGAGCTTTCGCAACTTCGCTTCGGAGCTTTCGCTCTTCGCCGCCGAATCGAAGCTGCGCAACAACCGATCAGCAACGCACGGTTGTAGCGGCGGCCGGCAGTTAAATTCAAACTATCTTATAGCTTTCGTGGCTCCTTGCCTCTTTACTCGCTAATATAATGTAGATTCTATTACAATTAATACGATGCGGCTTCTTGCCTCTTATATCACTAATACATTATAGATTCTATTACAATTAATACGCTGCGGCTTCTTGCCTCTTATATCACTAATACATTATGGATTATAATATAATTAATACAATGCGGCTTCTTGCCTCTTCTTGACTACTCGCCAAGAAAATTGTGGGGCGGACATCAGTAGCCGCCTCACACCCCCCCTCACTTCAAGCAGGTGACGGTCACGTCGCCTCTCGCGTTCAACGTAACGCTGTAGTCGCGCTCCCCGTCAGATACGTGGAAACGAGTGCGTCGGCATCGGAAACGGCGGATCCGCGCCTCTCTCGCAATCAGCTCCACCCGACGACAACGGTGTTCCGCGAGGAAACACCTTCCAGCCCAAGGGGGTGAAATCGGGCACGGGTTCCTTGGCGGGGCTCTCCGGCGTTACCTCAACGTCGGCACTGCAGGCGACCGTCTCGACCTCGGTGTCGGGCTCCTTGGTGGGGCTCTCCGGCGTGACCGCAAGGTCGGCACTGCAGGCGATCGGGTCGACCTCGAAGGGGCTCCTCTTCCAGCACCGAGTCCAGACTGGTATCCCACCCGTCGATACCGTCGAAAAGGTCCACGATATCATCCCACATTCACTCTCCGTGGGAGTCTTTAGAGCTTGGGACGGCGTCCTTGGTCAACTTATAAGTCTTGGCCGAACCAGGCGTCCTCCAACTTCACGCCGGGCGATGGTGTCAAGTGCCTCGGTGCGGGCAATGGGCACGAGCGCGGGCATCTCGTCCTCGTGGTCGAACCACTCCTCCTCCGACCCATTTCGAAAGATTGCGTCAGACGACTCGGTGTGGGCTGTGGACACGGGTGAGTTCGCCGCGTCTTTGCTGCCGCGACAGCGCTCCTCAACGACCATCTAGCAGACCGCAATCGGTATTGGCCAGGGTTCGGGATAGCCTCCTCGAGAAGCGATTTCGCAACGGCGGTTATCCTTCCCGAGCTGGGAAGGACCCTTCTGGCGCTTGCGGGGCGAACGCGGCACGCGACGCTGCGATCCTCCTGGCTTCTCGGTCTCCGCACGAAACCACTTCGTGGCCGACGACGCTACCTCGGGACTGGGTCGGCGTTGGCCTCCACTCCGGCGACGCTTGCCCCGGCCGGCTCTCCGTCGGCGAGGACGGCTGCGTTGGCGCTTTCCGCCTGGGCCTTCTTCGGCGCCCCACCACTCGCGCTTCGCAAGGTTCAGACGGGGTTTGTCGGTTTCCACGGGAACTTTCGGTAGGTAGCGCAGCGTTACACGGGGAAACTGGCTGTTCGGATCTACCTCCAGACGGTGGGTGGCGAAGCGGCGACGGAACGCCGGTCCGTCCTCCTCGTCCTCTGTTGACGAGTTCCTTCCCGCTAAGGGTTCTGGATCGCGGCTCGGCGGGTCTGCTCCCCACCCGTCTGCTCGGACTCCGCTCGGCGCCTCCGTCGGGGGCGGCTCCGTGTCTCTCGCCGACGGGGAGATATCTTCTCCTACCGCCTCTACTGCCCCGACCTCCTGCACTAGAGGTGTGTGCTTCTCTGCTTCGAGCGGTACGGACTCTTCCTCGTCCATCTCGCCGGTCGGGGTTGGGGTTGCGGGCCCTGATGACTGTGTCGAATGGGATGCGGGGGGCGGAGATGGGGGCTCTTCCGCGTACGGTGGCGAGTTTCGTGCGAATGGCGCCTCCACGGACATTGTTGTGACCTCGACCGCCATCAGCATGACCATCCCGTCCAGCCTCTCCATGACGTTGGTACGCCGGGAGTATAGGGTATGGCGGAACTGGCAGGGCGTCCCTTCTTGTCGTCCTCTTTGGTAGTACGTCCCCGGCAAGGGTCGCGCGGACGGCCTTCGGCTCCCGGCCCGGGGAAAGGCTCGGTGTCTCCGCTGCTGACGTCTTCGAGATGCTGATAATTTCGGGTTCCATCTGTAAATTAGCTTATTCGTTAACTTACTCGTTACTTATTTGTTAATGCCCTATCTTCTCAGTGCGGCTCACGTTTTGCTAGACCTATTTTCAATTATGTTATTAATGTTAGTCTTATCTAAATTTTATTATAATGGTTTCGTTGGGCGACGGGTGTCGCTCTCACCCTTCGCCTACTCGTGGGCATCCCTGTGCCCTGGGTCTTCCCCTCCGTCTCGGTAGAATGGTTTCAGCTGCGAGATGTTGGCCACCCTCTTCTTATGTTCGCCGGGTTTCACCAGGCGCACGATATTGGGGGATATGAATTTGACGACCCAGTAGGGGCCGTCAAATTTGGGTGCCAACTTTGCGGCGAAAACTTCGGCGGCTTTGGATAGCTGGTGCTGTCTTGTATTGACCGCCAGCGATATCTCGGGCAAGAGTTCGTCCCACGAACTCTGGTGGCCCTCGATATATTGCGCTATCATGGTCTTCACGGTTCTGTTGGTCCTCTCGGTAGGATTTTCTTGCGGACAGTAAGGGGCGGTGTACTGGACCTCTACACCCAAGGACTCCAGAAAAGCCTTGAAACTCCGGCTTGTGAATTGTACGCCGTTGTCGCACACGAACTTTTTGGACACCCCGAATCGGCTCAAAATCCTCTCCCGGAACGCTGTTTGCAGGTGTGCTGCCGTGGCTCTCCTGAGAGGGACCAGCTCCACCCATTTCGAGAAAGCATCATAGAACACCATCGGCTCTGCCACCTGCCTCGGTAGCATGCGTCCAACCGGTTTAAGTTGCTCACTCTTGAATTTTTGGCAGGTTTCGCAACACTTCACGTACTTGGCGGCGTCATGGAACATACCCGGCCAGTAGTACCTTTGGGCTAGCCTCGACACTGTTTTCCTCACACCTTGATGGCCGGCCGTGGGAGCATCATGGCATTCCGCCAACACCCTCGGCCGTTGACCACTGGCCACACATAGCTTCCAGGGAATGTAGTCTTCGTCGTCCGTCCGATGGCCTAAATGCCTATATAGCTGCCCATTTTCTTCTACGTAGTCCGGGAACTTGGCTGGCTCTTCGGCGATCCTGGCGCGCATACTCGCGACCCACTTGCAGGGTGGCTCGGCCACCACTGCTTGCTGACAGGTCTCTAGAAGATGTCTTGATAGTGCGTCGGCCACGACGTTGAGCTTCCCTCGTCGATAATGGACGTCAAATTGGAACTGCTGCAGTTCTAACGCCCATCGCGCGATTCTTCCGGACGGACTCTCGATCGAGTTGAGCCACTTGAGTGCCAGATGGTCAGTAATCACGTCGAACCGGTATCCTTCTAAGTAGCAGCGCAACTTCCGGATCGACCACACTATTACCAGACACTCTTTCTCAGTGGCGGAATAGTTCAACTCGGCCTTCAGCAACTTACGGCTCGCATACGCTATCACTCGCTCTTGGCCATCAATCGTCTGTGTCAGCACTCCGCCGAGGCCATACTCACTCGCGTCAGTCTGCAAGACGAACTTGGCGGAAAAGTTGGGGCAAGCCAACACAGGGGCAGTCGTCAAGCTATCCTTCAATTGACGCAATGCCTCCTCCTGTTCCCGCTCCCATGCCCATTTCCGCCCCTTCCTTAAGAGCGCTGTGAGTGGCTGTACTTGTGTTGCGAAGTTAGGGACGAAGCGCCTGTACCATGACGCCATCCCGAGACACTGCCGCAGTTCTTTGCAATTTGTCGGGGCCCTCAGGCTACGTATCGCCTCCACTTTCTCCGGATCAGTACGTATTCCTTCCCCGCAAATCACATGTTCTAGGTAGACTAACCTCTCCCGGAAGAAGCTGCATTTTTTCCTATTTAACCTGAGATTGGCCGCCCTTAGCCGGCGGAATACCTCCCTCAAAATCTCTACATGCTGTTCTTTCGTTGCTCCTATTACCACGATGTCGTCCAGGTAGGCGAACGCATGGGGCTCCATTTCCGGTCCTATTACTGAATCCAATGCTCGCTGAAAGGTCGCACACGCCGAGTGTAGACCGAATGGCATCACCCTCCATTGGAAAAGACCCCTTCCAGGGACTGTGAACGCCGTACACTCCCGACTATCGGCTGCCATCGGTATCTGCCAGTACCCGTGCTTCAAATCCAGTGTGGAGATGAACCGGGCGTGACGCAACCGCTCCAGGATGTGGTTAATATGAGGCACCGGATAAGCGTCCGGAATGGAATGCGCGTTGAGTTGTCGGTAGTCAATACACATACGCCACTCGCCAGTCTTCTTCTTGACTAAGACGATCGGGGTGCTGTGCGGACTACGGGACGGCTCGATGGCGTTGGCCCGGATCAGCTCATCCACTTGCTCGTCGATCACCCTCTGCATGGCCGGATTCTTGGGATAGTATCGCTGTTTCAACGGCTTATCGTCCTTCAGCCGGATTCTGTGCTCCGCGATGTGTGAGACTCCCTGCAGCCCCTCGAAGAGAGCCAGCTCTGACTCCAGGAACTCCCTCAGTTCTGGATCCAGATCCGCTGGCCACTCCGCCTCTTCGATGCCGTTCTCGCCCCCTCCTGGCACCACTTCGACTCCAGACAGAACTCCTTGACCGCTCGATTCTGGCAGTCGCTCCTGGCCCCCTGTTTCCGTGTGGATTCTGGTCATTGCTCCTACTCTGTCCTTTCCCTGGCACGTTCCTGCCGTGCCGCTTCCGTAGCCAACATAAGTCTGCCTTTGCAGCTCTACGCGCCGCCTCTTGGGTTCTTCAGGCTCTCGATTTGAGCCGGACTTTACTTCCCTTTTCCTGATATTTTCCATCGGGTGCCGAGCAGGTGCTCCCCTTCCATTACCTGCGAGACCTTCCTCAGGCTCCCTCTGTAGCCGAGCAGGTGCTCCCTTTTCATGACCTGGGAGGCCTTTCTCCGACTCCATCTGTAGCCGGGCAGGTGCTCCCCTATCATTGCCTGGGAGGCCTTCCTCCGACTCTCTCTGTATCCGAGCAGGTGCTCCCTTTTCAAGACCTGGGAGGCCTTTCTCCGACTCCCTCTGTAGCCGGGCAGGTGCTCCTCTATCATTGCCTGGGAGGCCATCCTCCGACTCCCTCTGTATCCGAGCAGGTGCTCCCTTTTCATGACCTGGGAGGCCTTTCTCCGACTCCTCGCTCGTTCCTGGCCTCACGCCCGGTGTCGTCACTGCTTCTAGGACCAGTTCCTCCTCGCCGCAGCGTATTGTGGTGCCCATCGCACCCAAAAAATCCATACCCAGGATTACGTGGTCCAGCATTGAGGGCATGACGAGCATCGTCATGCTGATCGTTTTTCCCCCTAAGCTGACGTCTACTCTCAAAGCTTTTTCCACCTCTAGGGTGGACCCATCCGCCAGGCGGATGCGTGCCTGTATTTCCTCCGCTCTTCCCCGAATCGTCCACTTACGTACGCAGTCTCCACTCATGAAGCTACGACTGGCTCCAGTATCGATCGTGGCAGGCATCGTTCGTCCGCCAATCTCTACCATAGCGACGATCCGGCCACCGTCCACCTTAAGCGGGTGTCCTACTACTGCGTCCCGTGTGTATCGGCGCCGACCCGATCCTGGCCCGGGCGACGCCGTTGCCCGTTTCCCGCCTCCGCGCGGCGGCAACACTCCTGGCTACTTCGGCCCCGGCTTCCACATACCCAACAAAATAAGACGGGGCCGTTGGGACATTCCCTGGCGAAGTGCCCCTCCCGTGCGCACCTACGACACGCGCGTCGCGGATCATATCCGTTCCCGGCCTCTTGGCTCATCATCCGATGGGCCACCTCTACGTGAGTTGCAGCGGGTGGGGCGGAAACCCCGTTGTCCACAGCGGTCGTTCCGGATCCGCTGGGAGCAGATCGGAACGGATTGAGATGTCCCCCCGGGGACTGTGCCGTCCTCGCCCATTCTGCACTATTCGAACTCGAGACACCCGGGGCTATGGGCTGACTGCCTGAGTACTCCGCCCTCTGCCTCACGAGGGTCTCGTATTCTACGGCCAGTTGAGTTAGCTGGGACAGGGTGGAGAAGTCTTGCCGTCGCACATAAAGCCTGTATTCCGGAGCGGCGTTGTCGTAGATCCGGTGCAGCTCTTGTGCCGGCCCGTATCTAGCGTGATGCATGAGAGCCCTCAGCTCTATTAAATATTCCTTGAACTCTTCGCCTACGCGCTGCCTCCGGGATCGGATCTCGTCCTCAAGCCTCTCGAAGTAACGAGGGGGTAAGAAAAACTCCAGGAAACCCCTCCTAAACACGGCCCACGGCACATCCCTTAGCCCACTGCTCAGAAACCAACGAGCAGCCCTATCGCAGAACACTTCGCTCATTGCCCTGGGCATGCGGTCGAGGGCAATACCATAGGTGATGGCGCGCTCCTCGAGGTCCCCTAAGAGCCCAAGGGGGTCGGATCGGCCATCATACCTCATACGCCACTTCCGAACTTGCTTGGGAAGTGGCCTCGCCTCCGATTGATGGTATGGCCTAGTGTGGTAGAGATCACCACCCGGTTCGACAGGGGACCGCCCTACCTCTGCGTTGGCCGCAGTTGCTCGGCGTTCTTCACTTCCCCCGAAAGCAGGAACAGCCTCCACGCCCGAGACGGACAAGCTCGGGGTGGGCGCCTGCAAACGCCCGTACAGTTGGGAGCTCCTGAGGTCAGGCTCCGACTTTTGACGTGGCCGCCCGCCAACGTCGGGTGGGACGCCCCATGATGGCGGCTCCAGAGTTTTAGCGTACTGAGATTCCAGCTCGATCAGCCGAGCCCAAATCTCAGTCGAATGACCGCCATTTTGCACATAGGTGGACAGCCGCTTACGTAGCTCCTCCACGCGCCCCTCTTTTTCCAGCCCAAACTCCTGGGCGATCGCCACTAACTGTTCTTTGCGTCGCTGGTGAATCCAACGGACGCCTACCCCCGGGTTTTGGCACTCACCTGCCTCCATCCTTTATTGTTTACCTTCTTGGTAACCGACGTCGTTGTTTCCCTCTCTTCCTTTTTTTGTTTTGGTGTCTTTGTCACTTTTACGCCGATTTTATTCAGCCACTTTTGTTCTTTTAGTTCTCTTTATTTTGTCTTCCTTTGTTTATAAAAAAAAACTCAACCAAAAGGTAATTCCTTTTCACTTTTCACTTTTAGGCCGTTCTTCACTTGGTCGCCTTTATTGGGTACCTTGTTTTCTTATTATGTACTTAGCTGTTTGTTTCTTTTCTTTTATTTATTCTGTTTAGTTAATTTTATTTATAAGAATTTTATTATTTTGTTTAGTTAATTTTATTTATAAGAATTTTATTATTTTTCTCTCTTTTTTTTTCCCCATCTTAAAATGCGACCATCCTCACTACCCCGACAACTGTACTGACGAATTCAACTTTTCACCGCGCGTGAGTTGAACTCGTCCCACTGTACAGTCGCCGCTGCGAAGCTTTAACGGCCCTTCGACGCCGACGTCGACTGCGCCGCGAGTTTGTGCACCCGTGTGCGAGCGTGGTCTCGACGTCGCCCTTCTGGCGCGCGCGCACTGTACTTTTACGACCGACCGTTATGTTTTCGTCTCCTCGCTTTGCGTGCTAGCTTTTTGCAAGCATTTTTGTAGCTAAAATTCTGCACGCGTTCATTTTTCGGTCTCTGCCTAACAGAGGGTATAAAAATGTTGCTTCGACAAAAGTATACCTCGCGCTACCACGGTACCGCCCGCTATACCGGGCCGCAGCCTCGTGCTACCTCTTTTAGCAGGCCGGAGTCTCGTACCGCCTACGCTATTGGGCCATGGCCACGGACCACTTGCACTATCGGGCCTCAGCCACGTGCCAACTACTCTACCGGGCCTTAGCCGCGTGCCAACTACTCTATCGGGCCGCAGCCACGTACCAACTACTCTATCGGGCCTCAGCCACGTACCAACTACTCTATCGGGCCTCAGCCACCTTCCAACTGCACTACTGGGCCTTGGCCCCTCACCGACTGCACTATCCCCCTAGGTTAGGATGAACATCGGCAATCGCCGAAGTTTAGCACAAACATAACTGCCCGAGATTGCGAAGATCTGCTTTAAGTTAATCATTGAGACTCCGTTCACTTTATTCACACCTTTTATTATATACTATCCTAACAAACTTCCTGTCTAAGGCCCTGCCGCGCTGTCTTGGAGCCCTAGCGCTCCGCTATGCACTTCATGATCGGTATTTCCAAAGTGCCGGCTCACTCGCTAGCGAGCCATGCGCTTGCCTCGGCCGCTCAACTTCGCCGCGAGCTTTCGCAACTTCGCTTCGGAGCTTTCGCTCTTCGCCGCCGAATCGAAGCTGCGCTCTCGCAGGCGGTGTTGAACAACCGATCAGCAACGCACGGTTGTAGCGGCGGCCGGCGGTTAAATTCAAACTTTCTCATAGCTTTCGTGGCTCCTTGCCTCTTTACTCGCTAATATAATGTAGATTCTATTACAATTAATACGCTGCGGCTTCTTGCCTCTTATATCACTAATACATTATGGATTATAATATAATTAATACAATGCGGCTTCTTGCCTCTTCTTGACTACTCGCCAAGAAAATTGTGGGGCGGACCTCAGTAGCCGCCTCACAGGGTAAACGAACTGAATATTGGCCAGTAGGCAATCCGATATAAGTCTTTACGAAATGTTCTTCACAGATGTTTTCTTCCTTTGAAGTGGTAGGTGTACTTTCCAAGCAGGATTCTATCTCCCAAAATCTTCGAACCAATTCATTAGCACGTTCTTCAGAACTTGACTCAAGTTTGCCCGCAGTATGCTTTGCCATTAACATAGAACCACTCAAGCGTGGTCCGCCTCCAGAAACTACCCAACCAAGCCGTGTTTTTTGAAGACACGGTAGTCCTGGGAGAAGCCTTATCTGGCCGACGCTGAGAAGGTCGTAAAACAGGCTAGCGCCAAGTAGCAAGTCCACGCGTTGAGGTTTAAATAAAGACGGATCTACAAGTTTTATGTTATCGGGAATGTTCCAATTCGTCGTGTTAATAGTATAACTCGGTTGACTATCAGTTATGTTAGGCGCTACCAGAGCTGTGAGGCATGTTGAGTATTCAGAGACTTGAGACTGTATTGTGATAGTGACCATGTTTTCTTCTGTTTCAAAACGAGAATATCCTAGACCAGAGACAATGGCTGAGGACTTGTGCTTCTTTAGCTGAAGCTGTTGAGCAAGGCGCAACGTTATAAGGTGAAGCTGAGAACCAGAATCGAAAAGGGCACGACAAGGTATCAAAGTGCCGGAGCGATTTTTAACAAAGATCATGGCCGTAGCCAATATGACAACATCACTAGTGAAATGCTAGGCAATAAGAGATGTGGAGGTAGATGGCGATGACTTAGCGAAAGAGGCATAGGCTATCGGCGATGATCAGCTGACCAGACGGAAATACCGAATTATTTAAATGCAGCAGACAATGATGTTTTGCCCCGCAGGTGAGACAGCTTCCAGAGCTGCATGATCGCAATTGATGACCTTTCTTTAGGCAATTCAAGCACAATGCAGCTCGTTTTGCTTCCCTAAGCCGTAGTGCAGGGGTCCAAATCGAGAACAATTATATATATTATGACCAGGGCTGTCACGAAAGACGGCATCTCTGCTCCAGAAACGTAGCCATATGCTCCCACGATGGTATTAAGTTGACGAACGACGAATCCTCTAGCCTTTCTTCCCATTTGGCTTGTGATGTTGGGTCCAGCTTTTGATAAATAATCTGCACAATGAGGCATCCATCGATTTGTTCTCTGTCCTCTACGGGTATTCCTTTCAGTACAGCAGCATTGTTTGAGCACCACTTTCGCAACTTGAAGCCCCCACTGGCCAAGATTCCAGGCTTCTGATTCAGAATTTCCTTTGCATCTTGAATTGAGTCACCCCCTGAAATTAGGTCATCAACGTAGAAGTCACGCCGCAGAATCCGAGATCCAATTGGAAAATTAGTTTCCTCATCCATTGACAGCTGATGCATAACGTGGACATAGCTGGCTTTGTTTCATACGCATCTATATCCAGCTTTAAAATTTTTACAACATATTTTGGCGAGTCTCGCTACAGAATGCATTGAATCGTCCGGTGCTGTATCACGTAGCGATACATATTTCCAGTATCTCCTGTTCGGCGACAGGGAAATTATAATAACAGGACCAGCCATCAATAGTTTAATTAATGAATATCCTGACGAGGTGGCTGCTAAGCTTTCGAAAGCGACTCGGATCTTGTAACATACAACGTATGTAAGCGAGCTGATGTCCGTGTAACGTCTAGCGGAGCACGCGCTGGTTCCGGCACAGTGAAGTCGGCTGGGGTGAGTTGACTAAGAAAGGGCTAAGCTACTTACTCGCAAGCTTTTATAATTATATATTAAAAATCGCGTGCTATTAAGATGTCCAGATCGATTGCACAAACAAAATTACGGGGGTTAAGAAAAATCGACAGAGTTACAGAAAATTGTACTAGACTGGTTAGGGACTGTAGCTGTATATGTTGCTGTTATGCTGCGCTGGTATCAATGCGACAGCGGTTGCCCACCCTACCATGATCACCGGGGCCGCTTGACCAGACAAATGGTCGGTGATCCCTAAAACACCACAGGTTAAATTACCTTAACATTCCGACGACGCATGGCTCCAACATAAATAAGGCAATTTAGCACATAATTGTAAGTTCGTTACACATATATATTTTTGTGGTGAATCGTGAAATTAAATCGAAATTTGGCTTAGCCATTATACCTTTTTAATAATAGAAAAAAAGAAAAATAATACAAGACTTATCTTACACATGGATAAAGAATTTTTCTAGGCGAGGATCTAATTTGGTCTCCGACCCGAATTGGTAAAGCAAAAAAAAATTTATTCCTTTTTTTTCTTGTTCGGCAAAAAAATTCATTTACATTTTTTTTCTCATTTAGCAAAGGCTTTATCGCTCACTTGAAACTAGATTACTCTCTTAATGTGTTCTCTTTAACAATTCGTTTTCTCTTTAACGCGGCATAAAATTATTCAATTTATAAAGTTTTTTTTATTAGGCCATTCTCTTTATCTCATAAATTAAGTGCGAAGAAAAAAATAAAATTTAAGAGTTTTGCTTCACTTACATACATTCACTCCATCTCCGAAAGCGCTTCCATCGATGTAATGCTGAAAAAAAAAAATCACTTCGAATTGCACATTATGTATTGGCTCGGTCTCATATTACGCAGCGCGGCTCACTAGCCTCACTAGCTAACCGTTTATGCTTATGCTGCATATCCCACGCTCCGTCTGAGCGCATTCCGTGAGCAATATATATGCTCACTAATACAGGCATATGCGAGCTACTCAAACTCCCTCTCTTTGTAGCTGTTAACGAATAACAGCATAAGTACATATGTATATCCATAGGCTAAGCGAACATGATTAAAACTGAATAAATTCATTCTGAACAAAACATACCAAACTGCACTGACGTGCTACCCTTTTTTCATTTTAAAGTTATGATCTTTTACAACGGTGGACAGAAGGTAAAAGAAAGATCTGAGCTCCGATTGCCTTAGGGAAAGCTTTTTACAGTGACACCAGGACAGACGCCATTTCTAATTAAGATTTAGATTAACATTCCTCTACTACTTTTATCGTTCACTCGTTACAAGCGATATCACGCCCGGGTTGAGCCATAGATGGCGAGATCTACTATACGATATTCAAAAGAACTTGCTTTTGCTGGTGTACCGAATACTTTCGAAGTAAATCGTTAAATATTTGTGATTTAAATTGAACACCGTTGTCCGACACAATCACTTCTGCAACCCCGAAGTAGTGAAACAACTCTTGTTCCAAAAACGGTAGAATAGCATCTGCGGACAGTTTGCGAACAGGTTTCAAAAAAGGAAACTTTGTGAAATGGTCGAGCACAATAAATATTCCAATATGACCAGCCTTGGAACGTTGTAATCAACATACAATTTTTGAAAGAATCGATGAGTTCCTCCACTTTTTCCCATAGGAGGTCTCAAAACCCGATTCGGATGTTTAGTCGCTTTGAAAATTTCACATTTATTAATATACTCTTTTACGTCAGAAACTAAATTTGGCCAATAATAATATCGTCGTAATCGCTCTAGTGTCTTATTCATTCCACAATGCGACGCTAAGGGATCATCATGAGCTAATTTCAAGGCATAGGGAACCAACTCTTTGGGTAGCCATAATTTCAACACCATGTCATCGGCAACTCTGTCTCCTGAGGCATGCTCGGACCTTCGATAAATAAAGCCATCGATAACTTTGACGTCCGGCATTTGAGTCTGATTCTGCAAAACTTAAGACTTCAACAACTCATAGCCCTGGGATTTAAAATGTGGAGACTGCATATCAATAAAGTCATCAACATCTAAAGCCGATAAATCCTCCGTGTGAGTACGGGATAAAGCATCTGGTACAATATTTTTACTGCCCTTCCTATGTTGTATAGAGAATGTATATCCTTGAAGCTTGAGAGCCCACCGAGCTAGACGACTACTGAGATCTGCTTGATTCATGAGCCATTTAAGGGATGCGTGGTCGGTAATAACAGTAAATGGATGGCCTTCGACGTAAGCTCGAAACTTGCGGATGCTTAAAATTGCTGCTAGACATTCCTTCTCCGTAACTGAATAATTACGTTGGCACTTGTTCAACTTCCGCGACATAAATGCTATGGGGACCTCGTCACCTGTATAATTTATTTGAACGAGAACACCACCCACACCAGTGTGAATAGCATCACAATGTATGTAGAAGGGAGCTTCAAAGTTAGGTGTATGCAACACAGGGCCCTTGCACATTTCAGTTTTAAGCGCCTGGAAAGCTTGCTCTGCCGCTTCTGACCATTCAAACTTTTTCCGAATTGTCAGGGCGTCAGTCAATGGCGAAACTATAGAAGCGTAATTTCGAATGAACTTATGGTACCACCCAGTCATACCGAGAAAGCGACGCAATTGCTTAAGCGAGCGAGGCGCTGGATACTCGGTAATGGCAGTTATTTTATATATAAATATTTTATCAGCATTCATCCGAATAATACCCTGACCAACAACATGGCCAAGATAATTAACTTCCTTAAGAAAAAACTTGCTTTTTTCGACGTTAATTGTCAACCTGGCATCCTTTATTCTTCCCGCTAGTTCACTTAGCACGGCAAGATGACGGTCGAATGTATCAGACACTATAAGAAGATCATCTAAATATATGAACACTTCGTTACTTAAGTAAGCTGGAAATATTCTGTCCATCAATTTGGACATAGTAGCAGGAGCGTTAGACAAACCAAATGGCATTACCGTAAATTGGTAAAGGGGTCTACCTGGTACTACAAACGCTGTTTTGTCACGAGAACTGGGCTCTAAGGGTATTTGCCAATAATCGTCGTTTAAGTCGAGACTTGTAGTATACTCAGCCTTAGGAAGACGACTAATAATTCCATCAATTAGGGGCATCGGATAAGCATCCTTTCGAGTAACCTCGTTAACTTTTCTGCAATCAATACAGAGACGAACCTTTCCTGGTTTACAAACGAGTACTACTGGGGAAGACCAAGAACTTTCAGATTGTTCAATAACACCAAGGGAAAGCATACGATCAATTTCTTTGAACATTAATTTCTCCCTTGCAGGAGATACGGCATAGTGTCGTTGTTTCATAGGAATTGCGTTCCCTACATCTATGACATGAGACAGTAAGGTGGTTTTTCCTAACTCTTTTACCGCGAAGGACGGAAATAGTTTCACACTTTCTGTAAGACGTTGCTGTTGGTGTGCAGTTAAAGCTCGCAGCGGATCCTCAATGCATGCAATACTTGGCTGCAAGGCTGGCCTTAACCAACATGGAGGCAACAGCTCAAATGTTGACCAAAAGTCTATGCCTAAATAAAGCCGTTGAACAAGAGAAGGGACTATATAAAAAGTAATTCGTTTAACCTTTCCGCCATAATAAACTTCTGTGCGTAACCGTCCCAATATTTGTTGGGTTTTTCCATCGGTGGTTTTCACCTGTGAAGTAATCGATTTATACAGTGCATTCGTATTCATTACTTCCACAGCGAAACTCCCACCAAAACAACTTATCGACGCACCCGTATCCAATAATCCTGTTACCGTTTTTCCCAATACGGTAACTTCAGCGTAAGGCCTTGAATCGGTGCACATGATCGCTGACACGAGAGCTTGTTTCTCGATCTTACATCGTTTAAAGAAATTTATTCGACGTAAGCGCGCTCGTAATGTCTTGCGACTTACAGAAGTATTTTTTTTAACAGATTGAGATTGCAAACGAGTATGTAAGGTAAATTCTGGGTTAAAGGACAAGTCAGGTAAAGATTGATTAGAGGATTCTACTTCTCCCTCTAGTCGGAATTTGTTGTCTTGGATGCAACTGGTTTGCGTGTACCGGTCAATGGTACACGAGACAGGTAGTTTTTTGGCACATTGTTACACTTGGCACAAGTTGGCTTGTAAGTGTTTGCCTGACCACAGCCATAGCAAAAAACTTTGCGACACAATCTTGATACCGATGGCCAGATTTCCTGCAGTTCCAGCAGACCAGATTGATGGCTGATACATCATCATCGAGCGCGTCTAACACATCTGTCTCTGTTTCGCTTTCAGTTTGTACTTCTATAGCGTGCAGGGAGCGTCGAGGCGCAGGGCGGTTTGCAAACACTCTAGCTTTAGAGATTGACTGAAAAAAAACATTCCCGCTTTCGCACTAAATGTCTAAGTTGCGCGATAGAATGTATGGGCTCATATAGGAGCTCGTGCTGTATTTCTGGCAGCAAATAAGAGCGCAACGATTCCAGCAAGGAGGAATTCGATAGGGGTCGGGACAGTTTGTCGGTCATTATAATAATTGCCTCGTAAAAGTCATCGAAAGACTCACCCTCTTTTTGTTTACGACGATCAATTGCCGCACGTATGTCAACATCAGTTCGATCTTCTTTGAACTGAACACGTAAAGCGACACATAATTCCGACCATACGATAATAGGGACACTCTTATGGTAGCGCCAGAACCAATCGTTAGCGCTGCCTTCAAATAGATGGCTTATATAACGAGCTAACAACTCATTATTTCCATCTAGTGTCTCGGCTGTTAACGCCTCAACGCGATAGATAAACTCCTCTATACCCATGCCCGATCGACCAGAAAATCTAAGTTTCCAGTTACTGATCTGGACGCAAGTTCTCTAACATTGGAGAACTCCTAATTCTAGACTCGTTTCGTATAGAATTAGCCGGTATAGGCTGAGGATGATCGACAGTACTCATGTTCGAAGTTGGTTGCTGAGCTGTGGATCTGCCTAATTGAGCTGTAAAAGCAGACAAAAGATTTTGGAATCCTGACTGTAACGTTTGGGTCAGGGAGGCTGTTTGTCTTTCTGTGGCTGCTGCCATTGAATCAGAAATTGACTGCTGTATTTCGCTTACCGTGGGGGATATACGAGAGCATGCATCTGGCTCGGCTGCCAAAGGCGGAACACTTTGCGGACGAGGATTCTTCGACATGGCGCCTTGGGACAAAATCTCTTCTGGGGGCCCTTGACTTCGGGTTCCAATTGGCATAGTAACTATCGACGGATGCTTTGCGAGGGCGTCGTCTACCACACTTGGGTTAGACGGTGAAATTGTTGTTTTGCAAACAGGACAAATATTTTTCTTGCCTACCCTAGTATTATAGCATGCACGATGGAATGTGTGCTCGCAACTGGTAGCTACTAATTGTGTTGAAAACTCAATCGTTTTAAGGCAAATATAGCACTGTTCCTTATTAATCGAAGCTGCTGCTAAGTTTTCGCAACTGCGATGTATTGACATTTCCGACCTACGCTTGAAGAAAAAAAATACTAACAAGAACTAAAATTACTTAAAAAAATATAATGCAAAATCGATAAACAGATCGAAAATATAGAACAATATTTCATAAAAATGTGTGGATGCCATGCAGTCGTTTTCATGAAAGGTTATAATCTGCATCAGCTGCCTAATTGATCAGCTAGTACAAGAGAAGAGTGTAGGGATGAGAAACCGAGAATTTAATAATTAAGCGGCAAGTGCTAGTTCTACACCAAGTACACTTGACTCCAGCAATAACTAATATCTTCTTTGCTTTCTCAACAAAAGATAATGGTTAGGTTGAGATCCGGCTTACTTTTATGATGTAACCAAGTACGAGATCAAAAAGGCGAAAGACAACAGTTTGATCCACTTGGTATACACAAGTCAGTAAGGCTCCAGAAATTCTCTCATAAGGAAATAAAAGATTAGGATGCAAGGGATAGCCGTTGCCTAGGTAACGACTTAATATGCAAGTAGCGTTAAATCCATAGAACAACATAAGGGTATAATTGAATCGGTGTATGAGTAAACGGAATTGCCGCTGCACATTTCTCCGCGTAAAACAAATATCCAAAGTCTACTACGCACGACCAACCAATCACACTTGGATTTACATTATTTTGTAATTATAGATCACGGAGTTATAACAATTTAAAGTTAAAACGCATCCAGTTACTCTAAACAAAACATGTGTTATTCGCTATAATAAGTCTTGGCAGTTACACTAATTCAAAGCTGTAGCTGATTGTATTGCCAATAACAGGACAAAAGGGTAGTGACGAAACAAATCGATCTAGCTGTGTATTGTCAGGTATTGTTGACAAATGAAAGGGGTTATCAGTCGGGACCAGCCAGAGTGGCTGCTTCGGGCCCCACGTTGGGCGCCAAATATATAAATATAAGATATAATATTGTAACATACAACGTATGTAACCGAGCTGATGTCCGTGTAGCGTCTAGCGGAGAACGCGCTGGTTCCGGCACAGTGAAGTCGGCTGGGGTGAGTTGACTAAGAAAGGGCTAAGCTACTTACTCGCAAGCTTTTATAATTATATATTAAAATTCGCGTGCTATTAAGATGTCCAGATCGATTGCACAAACAAAATTACGGGGAGTTACAGAAAATTGTACTAGACTGGTTAGGGACTGTAGCTGTATATGTTGCTGTTATGCTGCGCTGGTATCAATGCGACAGCGGTTGCCCACCCTACCATGATCACCGGGGCCGCTTGACCAGACAAATGGTCGGTGATCCCTAAAACACCACAGGTTAAATTACCCTAACATTCCGACGACGCATGGCTCCAACATAAATAAGGCAATTTAGCACATAATTGTAAGTTCGTTACACATATTTATTTTTGTGGTGAATCGTACCTTTTTAATAATAGAAAAAAAGAAAAATAATACAAGACTTATCTTACACATGGATAAAGAATTTTTCTAGGCGAGGATCTAATTTGGTCTCCGACCCGAATTGGTAAAGCAAAAAAAATTTATTCCTTTTTTTTCTTGTTCGGCAAAAAAAATTCATTTACATTTTTTTCTCATTTAGCAAAGGCTTTATCGCTCACTTGAAACTAGATTACTCTCTTAATGTGTTCTCTTTAACAATTCGTTTTCTCTTTAACGCGGCATAAAATTATTCAATTTATAAAGTTTTTTTTAATTAGGCCATTCTCTTTATCTCATAAATTAAGTGCGAAGAAAAAAATAAAATTTTAGAGTTTTGCTTCACTTACATACATTCACTCCATCTCCGAAAGCGCTTCCATCGATGTAATGCTGAAAAAAAAAATCACTTCGAATTGCACACAAAAAAAATATGCAAGAAAAAAGAAGGCGTTAGATAAAAACTGTTTTCTTTCTTACTTTACGCGACTTGCATTCTCTCTGTCTCTCTATTCGTTGCTTTTCGAATAAAAAAAATTCTGGCTCTCACCAGCAATATGTCGATCCGAATTTCGGAGCAAAAAAACAAGGTTCCGGTTCACTTAGATATCAAGAAAACGATTGCGCGAACAAGATAAATGCAGCTGCTTCTGACGACGTCAGCCACCAGGGATCGATTTCCAACTAATTTTGGAGTTTCGGCGACGGCGATCGTCTCTTACTTATTCGTCTTTCGAACTCCCATTTTTGAGCAGGCGAGGGAGAACGAACGAGATTTGACGAGATGCGATAAAACTGGACGCTGCTGATTAAGCTGTTTGCGACAAGGCGAATTAATGATGACAATACCGGTGCTCTGTATATTTTTGGCACGGCCGGCAAAAAAAAATGTTTGCCGCTGACAATTGCTGAAAGTCGAAAGACTATAATATCTCAATATACTTTGTTTATGAGAATATTACGAAGCGCCCTTCCTGCAATAGACAGGTCGAAATATAAGTTCTTTTGTCTTTTGGGTCAAAAAAAAAAAATCTAACTTACCCCTGATTGGGTCTGGCACTTTTTCTTTAATTTAGTTTATGCTTCACTTAATTATTGCGGCCAACTGGCGGCTGAGAAGTGGTTCATCGATACGCGCACTTAGATATTTTGAAATTACTTCTATTAAAAATTATGCTTCAGGAAATACTGTTTCTCCAGAGGTTAAGCGCGATTGTAAGTAGGCGCACTTTCTCACTTTTTCTGTTTTTGGGTCAACCTTTCTCCACGGTGGACAGAAGGTAAAAGAAAGATCTGAGCTCCGATTGCCTTAGGGAAAGCTTTTTACAGTGACACCAGGACAGACGCCATTTCTAATTCTCAGATTAACATTCCTCTACTACTTTTATCTTTCACTCGTTACAAGCGATATCACGCCCGGGTTGAGCCATAGATGGCGAGATCTACTATACGATATTCAAAAGAACTTGCTTTTTCAAAAACCTCCGAGTTTATAATAGAACAAAATATGAGAAAAAAATTTAAAAATTGATATTGCTTGATTTAAACAATATTAAAAATTTCATATATTTTATTTTATTTTATAGCTAATCAGGGTAAGCAAGTACAATACCTTGACTGGATATACATTGCCTACTTTTGGGCTGTTTATTTAAACTCAATCAAATTGATATTGCTTCAAGCGCCACTACAATCTTTACCTTTGAACTGTCTTCTTTAAACACACAGTAGTAAGGGATCGACAGGGGACATATTACCTGAATCCAGTCCTTACGAAATGCTCTTCACAATTAGTTTCTTCCTTTGAAGTGGTTGGTGTACTTTCTACACACGCACCAATCAATCTACACGTTCTTCAGAACATGAATCAAGGTTGCCCGCAATATGCTTTGCAATCAACGTGGAACCACCCACACACGGTCCGCCTCCAAAAACTAACCAACCAAGCCATGTTTTCTGAAGACATGGTGGCCCTGGGAGAAGCTTTATCTGGCCGACGCTGAGAAGCTCGTAAAACATGCTAGCTCCAAGCAGCAAGTCCGCGCGTTAAGTTTTCAAGAAAGTCGGATCTGCAAGTTATGTTATTGGGAATGTTCCAATTTCTAGTGTGTAGGGTCCAGCTGGCACAAATTTCATCAATTCATCCCATTGTACCAGCACACGTTTACCGAAAAATTATGCATTTATCCCATCGTAGTCGCCATTTGCTATCGCACGGAGCTGCAAGATTTCTCTATCTCAGAGACGGTGCGTTTATTCGCTCGCACTTACGCGAGAATGAAGAAATGCTCGATAGATCAGGCTAAATCACCGTTATAATTTAGATGTGGTGAATAATAATTGTTTGTATTTGTGTTCTTGCTGAAATTGAAGAAAGATAGAAAGACCGATTGCCACTATGCGTACTTTAGCCCAACTATTTTCAAAAGTCTCCAGTGCTCATAGATTTCGCGTTCAGCAGGTTTCCGCCACCAGGTGATATTCGTTTAATTTAATTGCGTGTATAATTCGTAATAAGCCCATCTTCAGTGGGTACAATATTACTCAACTACCTACCATTGCGCAACTACACTTCACTCATTGTTATATATATACTCCCAACTTGGGAGTTGCAACAGCTCTACGGGAGTGGAAAATATCAAAAGGGCCACGGATTTCTTAAGAATCACTAGAGTAATACACTGCGGCCCCAGCGGCACGTTGCGGCTGAGTCTGCACCCCGCGACCCCGTGTTTAACCATTCAAGCTTTAACCAAGCTAC
The DNA here is from genome assembly GCA_035045725.1 of Drosophila ezoana. NCBI lineage: Eukaryota > Metazoa > Arthropoda > Insecta > Diptera > Drosophilidae > Drosophila > Drosophila ezoana. The sequence goes on from JAWNOU010000032.1 coordinate 126,570, forward strand.
CTTCTGATATAACTTGTCGCCCCTGTTCGATCAACTGAGTGTCTCCAGCAACGAATAGGACCGTTTAAGTGTCCGCAAGCCGAGATCGAATATACGTTACTAAGACAATAGCCTTCGAATGGTTGGAATTTTTACGTACATGCTTCGATCTAAATGCTCATGCCTTAATATTTAAAAACATCTTTTGTTTTGCTTAAATTATAAAAGAATTATAAAAGTGACTGCATAAGGAACTTCATTTCGTTAGCAAGTCAATATAGTCAAGATCAATCGTATTTTGTAATTTCTGAAATCGACCATTTAAAGTAACTTAATAATGTAAGAATGTTATACCTAAACTAAACGGAAATCTGAGTGCCATGATAATTAGGCGATAAGTGTACGGTATATCCCAAATTATTTGTAAATAGATGAACTAATTTAAATTGCTCCACAGATATAACCAATTTTTTTCAATTTTGTGAGTATGCAATGGCCAGCAAGAGTTTGAAGTATTGAATAAAAATTGTAAATCGGCAAGCACTACCCGATATAGGAAATGCATGTAATTTTAAGTTACAGTCTCCAAGGCCCATTATCGATTGCATCTCACAGTATTGACTTTCAAGTCCTGAAAAGAAGCACACTTAAAGTGGAATCTTATGATATGTAGTTTGTCTTTCAGAATCTCGTCTCTCGGAAAAGCGATTTCAATTCGATTTGATATACGGATTGGTCGACCAGATAGAGACTGTTTCACATTTCTGCAATATTGTGAGAGCTCTGTAATTCAAACCCCAAGTCTGTTGTTGAACTTTGCCATTTCGGCGGGCACCTAGAGAAGCTTTTGGGAGCTTGACCACTGCATCCGGCAAGGTACAAAGTAGATCAAAAAATAGCCAAAGCTTATAAGTCACGTTTTTATACCCTAAACCCTGAAAATCGGTAAAAAGGGTATATTGTATTTGTGCAAAGTGCAAATGTATGTAACAGGCAGAAGGAAGCATCTCCGGCCCCATAAAGTGTATATATTCTTGATCAGCATCAACAGCCGAGTCGATCTAGCCATGTCCGTCTGTCTGTCCGTCCGTCGGTTTGTCCGTATGTATGAACGCAAGGATCTCAGATCCTATAATAGAGACTTGAAATTTTAACTGCAGGTCCTCCCAGTGACCGCGCACATCGAGTTTGTTTCCGATATTCGAAAATTTACCGTTTCCAAGTAATCGATAAAAATCGATATCGAAATCATGTTTTTTTTTTTTTTGGATCCACTTGGTATACACAAGTCAGTAAGGCTCCAGAAATTCTCTCATAAGGAAATAAAAGATTAGGATGCAAGGGATAGCCGTTGCCTAGGTAACGACTTAATATGCAAGTAGCGTTAAATCCATAGAACAACATAAGGGTATAATTGAATCGGTGTATGAGTAAACGGAATTGCCGCTGCACATTTCTCTGCGTAAAACAAATATCCAAAGTCTACTACGCACGACCAACCAATCATACTGGGATTTACATTATTTTGTAATTATAGATCACGGAGTTATAACAATTTAAAGTTAAAACGCATCCAGTTACTCTAAACAAAACATGTGTTATTCGCTATAATAAGTCTTGGCAGTTACACTAATTCAAAGCTGTAGCTGATCCAAAAACCGTATTGCCAATAACAGGACAATGGGTAGTGACGAAACAAATCGATCTAGCTGTGTATTGTCAGGTATTGTTGACAAATGAAAGTGGTTATCAGTCGGGACCAGCCAGAGTGGCTGCTTCGGGCCCCACGTTGGGCGCCAAATATATAAATATAAGATATAATATTGTAACATACAACGTATGTAACCGAGCTGATGTCCGTGTAGCGTCTAGCACGCGCTGGTTCCGGCACAGTGAAGTCGGCTGGGGTGCGTTGACTAAGAAAGGGCTAAGCTACTTACTCGCAAGCTTTTATAATTATATATTAAAATTCGCGTGCTATTAAGATTTATTATTTATTATTTATTTATTTATTTAAGGTCGACAAAACGAGTGTCTTCCTCATTATTCCGTAGATTATACATACAATAGATAATAGAATTATATGCTAAAAGCCTAGTTAGATAACATAGTTCTCTAAATAGCATCACCGACCGATGGAGGTGTTTTAGTTGCCAGTCCGGCCAGCTGTGCCCCTTTTCACAGCTAAATTTGTCAGTGACGCCATTAGAGCCTACATCTAATCAGAAGGGTGTAAGTAGGAAAAAAAGTGTTCTTAAGTAAAATTAAAAATAATCTTAGTTTACTATATTAATTAATAAAATACAATAAATAGGAAAAAAGAAAGTAAGAAGAGTAATGTTAATAAAGTAAAGAAATGGAGGCAAGATATATAGAGTGTTAAGTAGATAGGACAGAGAGAAAAGTAATGGGAAATCACCGACCCGGTGGGGGAAATTTATAGCCTGTCCGGCAAGCTATGCCCCTGCTCATAGCTGGGAATGGTCAGTGACTTCCCGAAGGTATCCTGAAAGCAACGATTTTATTACGGGGAGAGAAAGTTCGGTAGAGAAAACGTGATGCAAACTATTATAATTTTTACATAGCACGCGAAAAGGATTGTGCATAGCGTAGTCTGTTGTGCACGTAGACAGGAATAAGGGGCGGTAATTTCTGGTTGGTCTAGACGGAACAGAGAATTGAAGACGCCCTAGCAGAAAAGGAGAATCTATATCGCCAATAATCAACTTATGTAGAAGGACAACACCGAGAATTGTCCTACGGTTGGTTAACGACGGAAGGTTAAGAAGAAGCAGCCTGCTGGAGTAGGATGGCAACCGAAGATTAGGGTCCCAGATCGATTGCACAAACAAAATTACGGGGGTTAAGAAAAATCGACAGAGTTACAGAAAATTGTACTAGACTGGTTAGGGACTGTAGCTGTATATGTTGCTTTTATGCTGCGCTGGTATCAATGCGACAGCGGTTGCCCACCCTACCATGATCACCGGGGTTAAATTATCACCACAGGTTAAATTACCCTAACATTCCGACGACGCATGGCTCCAACATAAATAAGGCAATTTAGCACATAATTGTAAGTTCGTTACACATATTTATTTTTGTGGTGAATCGTACCTTTTTAATAATAGAAAAAAAGAAAAATAATACAAGACTTATCTTACACATGGATAAAGAATTTTTCTAGGCGAGGATCTAATTTGGTCTCCGACCCGAATTGGTAAAGCAAAAAAAATTAATTCCTTTTTTTTTTCTTGTTCGGCAAAAAAAATTCATTTACATTTTTTTTCTCATTTAGCAAAGGCTTTATCGCTCACTTGAAACTAGATTACTCTCTTAATGTGTTCTCTTTAACAATTCGTTTTCTCTTTAACGCGGCATAAAATTATTCAATTTATAAAGTTTTTTTTAATTAGGCCATTCTCTTTATCTCATAAATTAAGTGCGAAGAAAAAAAAATTTTAGAGTTTTGCTTCACTTACATACATTCACTCCATCTCCGAAAGCGCTTCCATCGATGTAATGCTGAAAAAAAAAATCACTTCGAATTGCACACAAAAAAAATATGCAAGAAAAAAGAAGGCGTTAGATAAAAACTGTTTTCTTTCTTACTTTACGCGACTTGCATTCTCTCTGTCTCTCTATTCGTTGCTTTTCGAATAAAAAAAATTCTGGCTCTCACCAGCAATATGTCGATCCGAATTTCGGAGCAAAAAAACAAGGTTCCGGTTCACTTAGATATAAAGAAAACGATTGCGCGAACAAGATAAATGCAGCTGCTTCTGACGACGTCAGCCACCAGGGATCGATTTCCAACTAATTTTGGAGTTTCGGCGACGGCGATCGTCTCTTACTTATTCGTCTTTCGAACTCCCATTTTTGAGCAGGCGAGGGAGAACGAACGAGATTTGACGAGATGCGATAAAACTGGACGCTGCTGATTAAGCTGTTTGCGACAAGGCGAATTAATGATGACAATACCGGTGCTCTGTATATTTTTGGCACGGCCGGCAAAAAAAAAATGTTTGCCGCTGACAATTGCAGAAAGTCGAAAGACTATAATATCTCAATATACTTTGTTTATGAGAATATTACGAAGCGCCCTTCCTGCAATAGACAGGTCGAAATATAAGTTCTTTTGTCTTTTGGGTCAAAAAAAAAAAATCTAACTTACCCCTGATTGGGTCTGGCACTTTTTCTTTAATTTAGTTTATGCTTCACTTAATTATTGCGGCCAACTGGCGGCTGAGAAGTGGTTCATCGATACGCGCACTTAGATATTTTGAAATTACTTCTATTAAAAATTATGCTTCAGGAAATACTGTTTCTCCAGAGGTTAAGCGCGATTGTAAGTAGGCGCACTTTCTCACTTTTTCTGTTTTTGGGTCAACCTTTCTCCACGGTGGACAGAAGGTAAAAGAAAGATCTGAGCTCCGATTGCCTTAGGGAAAGCTTTTTACAGTGACACCAGGGCAGACGCCATTTCTAATTCTCAGATTAACATTCCTCTACTACTTTTATCTTTCACTCGTTACAAGCGATATCACGCCCGGGTTGAGCCATAGATGGCGAGATCTACTATACGATATTCAAAAGAACTTGCTTTTTCAAAAACCTCCGAGTTTATAAGAGAACAAAATATGAGAAAAAAATTTAAAAATTGATATTGCTTGATTTAAACAATATTAAAAATTTCATATATTTTATTTTATTTTATAGCTAATCAGGGTAAGCAAGTACAATACCTTGACTGGATATACATTGCCTACTTTTGGGCTGTTTATTTAAACTCAATCAAATTGATATTGCTTCAAGCGCCACTACAATCTTTACCTTTGAACTGTCTTCTTTAAACACACAGTAGTAAGGGATCGACAGGGGACATATTACCTGAATCCAGTCCTTACGAAATGCTCTTCACAATTAGTTTCTTCCTTTGAAGTGGTTGGTGTACTTTCTACACACGCACCAATCAATCTACACGTTCTTCAGAACATGAATCAAGGTTGCCCGCAATATGCTTTGCAATCAACGTGGAACCATCACACACGGTCCGCCTGCAAAAACTAACCAACCAAGCCATGTTTTCTGAAGACATGGTGGCCCTGGGAGAAGCTTTATCTGGCCGACGCTGAGAAGCTCGTAAAACATGCTATCTCCAAGCAGCAAGTCCGCGCGTTAAGGTTTCAAGAAGGTCGGATCTGCAAGTTATGTTATTGGGAATGTTCCAATTTCTAGTGTGTAGGGTCCAGCTGGCACAAATTTCATCAATTCATCCCATTGTACCAGCACACGTTTACCGAAAAATTATTCATTTATCCCATCGTAGTCGCCATTTGCTATCGCACGGAGCTGCAAGATTTCTCTATCTCAGAGACGGTGCGTTTATTCGCTCGCACTTACGCGAGAATGAAGAAATGCTCGATAGATCAGGCTAAATCACCGTTATAATTTAGATGTGGTGAATAATAATTGTTTGTATTTGTGTTCTTGCTGAAATTGAAGGAAGGTAGAAAGTCCGATTGCCACTATGCGTACTTTAGCCCAACTATTTTCAAAAGTCTCCAGTGCTCATAGATTTCGCGTTCAGCAGGTTTCCGCCACCAGGTGATATTCGTTTAATTTAATTGCGTGTATAATTCGTAATAAGCCCATCTTCAGTGGGTACAATATTACTCAGATCTTATAATAGAGACTTGAAATTTTAACTGCAGGTCCTCCCAGTGACCGCGCACATCGAGTTTGTTTCCGATCTTCGAAAATTTACCGTTTCCAAGTAATCGATAAAAATCGATATCGAAATCATGTTTTTTTTTTTTTTTTTTTAGCAATTTTGGTAAATTTTATTGATGGTTCTGGCGACCTTTCCATATTTCAAAATATTTGTTGGCTGGCTCGAGGTCCGTGTTTGTAAAAACAAGCAATGAAAACAATTTTATTTAGTATTTGTTTCCGATATATTTCGGTTGCACATCGGCAAACCGTCTTCAGGGCACTAACACCAAGATACAAAGAACAATTAACAATTATAATACAATAAATTAAACATTATTTCGATAATTTTACATACATTATTTTACACGTCTGCGCTCTTTGACGTGGAGATTGTTACTGAGGCTGTTTGGCTGTTTAAGAGGTGTCTGTACAAGTGAGCGCAATTTTCTGTGTCTGTCTTATAGTTTAGTCGTTTGTTGGTTGGTGTGTTAATTATGTGTAGCATTTCCAATGTGTGTCGCTTGTTGTAGTGTTGTTCTTGTTGTAAGATTGTTGTTTCATCAAAATTTGGTATGTGGTTGTTTTTCATACAATGGGTCATAAGTGCTGTTTTCTGTATATTATTTTGATGTCTTAATTTGAAGTCCGATTTATGTTGACTAATCCTTGTTTTTAGCTTCGACTTTGTTGTACCTATGTAGACACTATTGCACTTGTTGTTGTTTTCCCCGCCACATGGTATTTGGTAAACGACGTTGCTTTTGTCGATCATCGGGATTTTCGACTTAATCTTGTTGAAGAATTTTTGTAATGTATTCGTCGGTTTGTGTGCTACTTTTATATCTTGTTTGTTATAACAGTCTGAGTTTGTGAGACGTTCTGATAGTCGTGGTACATATATTAGTGATTTGTATATTTTATCAGGTTCTGTTGGCTTTTTTGTTTCGATTTGTCGTCTTTTTAATAATGTTTTGATTATATTTGGTGGGAAGTCATTTTTGGTCAAGAGTTTTTTGATTTCATGTTCAATTTCTTTGTGGTATATTGTGTCCGATATGTTAATCATTCTATTCATACAGCCTATTGCTGTATTGATTATCATACTCTTTGGGTGGTTTGAATTGAAGTTGAGTATTCGTCCGGAGGCTATGGGTTTCCTATACCACTTTATTTTGAGTGTGTTGTCCATTCTGCTTACAATAGAGTCTAAAAATGGTAATTTCCCGTCCTTTTCTAATTCCATGGTAAATTTGATCTGCTTGTGGAAGGAATTCAATTCTTTTAGAATTTTCTCCACTTCTATTTTGTTAGTTATGGTAAAGAGGTCATCTACATATTTTGTCAAGAGCCTTGGTTTTATTTTTAATTTATCTGTAATCTTGTCCAACAGTTCCTCCATTAATATATCTGCGATTACTGGGGAGGCCGGTGATCCCATTGGCATGCCTTTTAGTTGTGTGTATATTTTGTCTTCGTATTTGAAATATCTGTTTTCCTGAATGCAAAATCTAACTATGTCCATAAATAGTTGTTTTGGTATGCTCGTGTGCTCTTCTAATTTGGTCCATTTTTGTCTTATTGTGTCAAGTGCTAATTCTATTGGTATGCTGGGGAATAAGGATACTACGTCAAATGATACTAATGTTTCTTCTTCTCTAATATGGGCGTTGTTAACTCTGTCTTTAAAATCTACCGCGTTCTTGATGTTGTACTTAGAGTCCATTGTCAGATTTTTTAATATTTGTATTATGTATTTGCACAGCCCGTAAGATGGAGATCCGATGGAAGAACATATTGGTCTCAGTGGCGTTCCTTCCTTGTGTATTTTTGGTAGTCCATATATCCTCGGAGGTACCGCTGTTGTTGTAGTCATCTTATTTCTTTCGTCCTTTGAAATAAGACCCATCCTGAATAATTGTGCCACGAAGTTGTTATTCTTTGTCTGTAGTCTTGATGTCGGATCCAGTCTCAGTGTTCTATACGCGCATAAGTCGTCTAAAATATTTGTCATTTTATTTTTATAATCATCCTCATCCATTGCTACGGTTTTGTTGCCCTTATCCGACGATAGAATTTTAATATTTATATTTTCTTTCAATAATTTTCGTGTCTGTTCCACTGTGTCCAGTATTGCTTGATCCCTAGTGTTTTGGTTGTTCTTGGTTTTATGCTCTTTGACTAACAAAGAGAATTTTGTGCGCGCCGACTCTTGTGTTTCCTTTTCTTTTATGGTTTGTACTAGCTCCTCACCGTCTGCGATGTATTTCAAGAGAGGAAAATCTCTTTTGCTGATTGGGAGAGCGAACTTCGGCCCTTTTGCGAGTAAAGCTTCTACGTTTGGCGGGAATTCTATTTTTGTTTTGTTTACGAACCACTCTCTTTGAGTGTTGTTGTCCGCTAAGGCTAGGTTCCGTTGATCTCGTAACTTATCGTGTTTTGTTTCTTGTCTTTCCTTAAGTGTTGTTGTTATTCTGTTTTCTATATTTCTCTCGCTCTCAAAAAACGCTTTTGCGTCATCTGTGGTCATCAGTTGTTCTATGTTTGTTTTTGCTTTTTCCATATGTTTTGTTTGTTCTTGTAATAGGTTGTGTTTGTGTTTTATAAGTAAGTTTAATATTTTGTTATGGTAAAAATGTGTGTGTCTAGTCAATGCTCTTGTTATGTCAGGGTGGGTTTTATTGTCAGTGGTCAGTATGGTCAAATGCTGTGTCAAGTTTTTGATGAAGTTAGGTATTAAATTTGATTTTCTACATTTTAACAAAAATTTTAGGCTAGATTTAAGTTTAGTTAATTTTACCAGTGTTAGTTGGAATTTATTAATTGTTCTTCTGGAATCCGTGTATTTAGTTTTTATTTTTGCGTAGCTCATGTTGGCTGCTATGCATACGGCGTGCCTTCCGTTGATATTTATTGATGGTTCTGGCGACCTTTCCATATTTCAAAATATTTGTTGGCTGGCTCGAGGTCCGTGTTTGTAAAAACAAGCAATGAAAACAATTTTATTTAGTATTTGTTTCCGATATATTTCGGTTGCACATCGGCAAACCGTCTTCAGGGCACTAACACCAAGATACAAAGAACAATTAACAATTATAATACAATAAATTAAACATTATTTCGATAATTTTACATACATTATTTTACACGTCTGCGCTCTTTGACGTGGAGATTGTTACTGAGGCTGTTTGGCTGTTTAAGACCATACCATAACTAACAAAATAGAAGTGGAGAAAATTCTAAAAGAATTGAATTCCTTCCACAAGCAGATCAAATTTACCATGGAATTAGAAAAGGACGGGAAATTACCATTTTTAGACTCTATTGTAAGCAGAATGGACAACACACTCAAAATAAAGTGGTATAGGAAACCCATAGCCTCCGGACGAATACTCAACTTCAATTCAAACCACCCAAAGAGTATGATAATCAATACAGCAATAGGCTGTATGAATAGAATGATTAACATATCGGACACAATATACCACAAAGAAATTGAACATGAAATCAAAAAACTCTTGACCAAAAATGACTTCCCACCAAATATAATCAAAACATTATTAAACAAGTAAGAGGTTCTAGTCGGGAGCTCCCGACTAGGGGATACCCTGAACCCTCATATTCCAACACCAAATGCAGCGCGCGCTTATAGATAGAGAGTAGCGGGGAGGTGGCGATAGGTATAAAATGAAAGATAATCGATATATATATACTTTTCTAGAAGCAACATGTCAAGTTTGGTAACTCTAGCTCTTATTATTTACCAAAATTGCTTAAAAAACAGGATATCGATATACATTTTTATCGATTACTTGGAAACGGGGCAAGTTATCGATTATCGGAAACAAACTCGATCTGCGGAGGAACTAGGAGCATCTACATCTAAAATTTCAAGTCTCTAGCCCTTATAGGTTCTGAGATCCTTGCGTTCATACATACGGACGGACGGACGGACGGACAGACAGACGGACATGGCTAGATCGACTCGGCTATTAATGCTGATCAAGAATATATATACTTTATGGGGTCGGAGATGCTTCCTTCTGCCTGTTACATACATTTGGATTTTGCACAAAAACATAATACCCCTTTTACCCATTTTTAATGGGTTCAGGGTATAAAAAAAGACGACAAATCGAAACAAAAAAGCCAACAGAACCTGATAAAATATACAAATCACTAATATATGTACCACGACTATCAGAACGTCTCACAAACTCAGACTGTTATAACAAACAAGATATAAAAGTAGCACACAAACCGACGAATACATTACAAAAATTCTTCAACAAGATTAAGTCGAAAATCCCGATGATCGACAAAAGCAACGTCGTTTACCAAATACCATGTGGCGGGGAAAACAACAACAAGTGCAATAGTGTCTACATAGGTACAACAAAGTCGAAGCTAAAAACAAGGATTAGTCAACATAAATCGGACTTCAAATTAAGACATCAAATTAATATACAGAAAACAGCACTTATGACCCATTGTATGAAAAACAACCACATACCAAATTTTGATGAAACAACAATCTTACAACAAGAACAACACTACAACAAGCGACACACATTGGAAATGCTACACATAATTAACACACCAACCAACAAACGACTAAACTATAAGACAGACACAGAAAATTGCGCTCACTTGTACAGACACCTCTTAAACAGCCAAACAGCCTCAGTAACAATCTCCACGTCAAAGAGCGCAGACGTGTAAAATAATGTATGTAAAATTATCGAAATAATGTTTAATTTATTGTATTATAATTGTTAATTGTTCTTTGTATCTTGGTGTTAGTGCCCTGAAGACGGTTTGCCGATGTGCAACCGAAATATATCGGAAACAAATACTAAATAAAATTGTTTTCATTGCTTGTTTTTACAAACACGGACCTCGAGCCAGCCAACAAATATTTTGAAATATGGAAAGGTCGCCAGAACCATCAATAAATATCAACGGAAGGCACGCCGTATGCATAGCAGCCAACATGAGCTACGCAAAAATAAAAACTAAATACACGGATTCCAGAAGAACAATTAATAAATTCCAACTAACACTGGTAAAATTAACTAAACTTAAATCTAGCCTAAAATTTTTGTTAAAATGTAGAAAATCAAATTTAATACCTAACTTCATCAAAAACTTGACACAGCATTTGACCATACTGACCACTGACAATAAAACCCACCCTGACATAACAAGAGCATTGACTAGACACACACATTTTTACCATAACAAAATATTAAACTTACTTATAAAACACAAACACAACCTATTACAAGAACAAACAAAACATATGGAAAAAGCAAAAACAAACATAGAACAACTGATGACCACAGATGACGCAAAAGCGTTTTTTGAGAGCGAGAGAAATATAGAAAACAGAATAACAACAACACTTAAGGAAAGACAAGAAACAAAACACGATAAGTTACGAGATCAACGGAACCTAGCCTTAGCGGACAACAACACTCAAAGAGAGTGGTTCGTAAACAAAACAAAAATAGAATTCCCGCCAAACGTAGAAGCTTTACTCGCAAAAGGGCCGAAGTTCGCTCTCCCAATCAGCAAAAGAGATTTTCCTCTCTTGAAATACATCGCAGACGGTGAGGAGCTAGTACAAACCATAAAAGAAAAGGAAACACAAGAGTCGGCGCGCACAAAATTCTCTTTGTTAGTCAAAGAGCATAAAACCAAGAACAACCAAAACACTAGGGATCAAGCAATACTGGACACAGTGGAACAGACACGAAAATTATTGAAAGAAAATATAAATATTAAAATTCTATCGTCGGATAAGGGCAACAAAACCGTAGCAATGGATGAGGATGATTATAAAAATAAAATGACAAATATTTTAGACGACTTATGCGCGTATAGAACACTGAGACTGGATCCGACATCAAGACTACAGACAAAGAATAACAACTTCGTGGCACAATTATTCAGGATGGGTCTTATTTCAAAGGACGAAAGAAATAAGATGACTACAACAACAGCGGTACCTCCGAGGATATATGGACTACCAAAAATACACAAGGAAGGAACGCCACTGAGACCAATATGTTCTTCCATCGGATCTCCATCTTACGGGCTGTGCAAATACATAATACAAATATTAAAAAATCTGACAATGGACTCTAAGTACAACATCAAGAACGCGGTAGATTTTAAAGACAGAGTTAACAACGCCCATATTAGAGAAGAAGAAACATTAGTATCATTTGACGTAGTATCCTTATTCCCCAGCATACCAATAGAATTAGCACTTGACACAATAAGAGCTGGAGTCACTAAACTTGACATGTAGATTCTAGAGTAGTATATATATATTTGCATTTGATGTTGGAAGAAGAGGTTTCAGGGTATCCCCTAGTCGGGAGCTTCCGACTAGAACCTCTTACTTGCTGTCTTTCATTTTGGGAAAGTGACGAACCCAAGTTTATGCTAGAAATTCCAAATTTGTTAAAAACAGTTATGAGAAAATATGGCAGTTCACCGTAGTAGTGAAGATTTAGTTACCGCTCTTCACGAGCATAAATCGTTTTATGGAATTTGTTATGAAATCATTTGTATTAATGTTCTCACGGCACTGTCACCTTGCAAGCCCAAATTTCACAATTGTTGCATTTCAGAGGCAGTGCAAAGTACAAATTGTTGTCCAGTTTGCAAGCTAGCTTGCACGGCACAACAATTGTCACTGTCCAATAACAATCTCGCAGCAGAGTTGGGTGAATCTATTGATTCAGCTGGAGCCAGAGCTTCACGAGTTCCACCAAGACAATCAGTGAATTACCAACCAATGCAAGCTCCCAGTAGAAAAGTCCGCAGAAGAAGAGAAACTCGGGGTAAATGGAATAGTCTACGGAAAGGAATGTCGAATAGGAATACTAATAGAAGTCTTATGGCAAATAATAGCGACAACGCTAGCGCTGGCAAAAGATCAGTAAATATTTCATGTGAACAGGATCCAGCCGAGATTACCAAAATCGTTCAAGAGGCTGTGCAATCTCAACAACAAGTACTGCTGCAACAATTGACGGCCTTGATTCAAACGCAGCTATCCGCTAGTCAAGTTAGGAGCTCGGACAAGCTGAACAGTCCGGCCAATTGGCCAGAGCTCAAGTAGCAGGGCAGACTAGTGGTACTTTTAGCAGTAGTCAAATCACCTCCAATCACTGTCCCATCCCACCTGACAAAGTTGGTAGTATTATTCAAGGCTGGCGTATAAAATTTGATAGTTCCAAGGAAGGTCTCCTGACCGAAGAACTCCCTTACAGGATTCGTGCATTGACCAAGCAAAATTTGCAAGGTGATTATAAGCCTTTTGTGTGACTATTTGCATCTTCTATTTGGAGGCAAAGCAAACGACTGGTATTGGAAATTCCACCAATCCAATCCCAGCTTCACATGGGACAGTTTTGTGTTGATTTCTTGGGAATTAATAAACTCTAGACGGCAAGAAGAGGGAACCGTTTAAAAATATCAATTCGCTGTGGAGAAATTAGTAGGGCGGTTGCGTAATCCAATTTCCAAACTTTCGATAGTCCGACTCTTAATTCGAAATGCGAAAACTTTGATTAGATATGAGCTTAAGCACCTAGGCATTGGCACATTATCCCGATTAAGAGAGGAGATACGCACCCATAGGCAGGAAAAGCTGCCAGTTCAAAAGAATAGTTTTCGGTATCGCACAGGCGTTTCAGAATTGGATGATTCAGCGGAGGTGTCTGCTATTCAGCGGAAGCCTCTTGTGGCCAGCCAGGTCACCGGTTTGACGATTGCCTGTAGCCGCGCACTATATTTTGATATGGATGCGGGGCCAAGGAAACGTTGAAGCCAAAACGCTCAGTTTGTAACCCTTCGGGAAACGGTCTGAGGGATGCACAGAAGAGAGATCTTCTGTCACATCCGAAATAGTAAAGACGCGAAGTCAGTACATGGCAGCTCGAAACCGAATCTTTAGAGAAGTTACTCAATTGAATTAATCCAAGCCGCCTACACGTTCTACTCTGCGACTGCGATCATTCTGGAAAGCGATCCGTTCCAGTCGCTAGAAACTTATGTCTTCTATACTGCACTGTTCCGACAATCGTATTTTTACCCAGATTTGTATGGAAGGTCATGAATATTTCGCTTTACTAGATTCTGGCGCTAAGATTAGTTGCATAGGCACTAAGGATGCGGAACAGTTGATGACGCATCCAAAAGTTAAAAGATGATCAGGTCGTATTCGAACCGCAAACAATTCAAGTGTCTAGTAGTGGATCGTCTTCTGTCAAACGTGACTTATCGAGGCACCACTAAAGAAATCGACTTTTACATAATACCTGACCTCAAGCAAGACGTACATATATCTTGGCCTCGATTTTTGGAAGGATTTTGGGTTGTTAAGTAAGATAATGGACAATATGGAGGATATACAAGAGCTCGATGTTGGTACAGATGATGAAAACATACCGTAAGTTCAAATTTTAATGAATGCTATACGCAAGATCCCATCGTTTAAAAACAAAGGATAAGGGCGTACTGATTTGATTGAACATGCAATCGATTTTGGCGACACCTTCCCCATTAAGCAGCGACATTGGCCACTCTCTCCAGCCAAGGAGAAGGACATGTTTGTAGAGATAGAGAACATGTTGGCACAAGGAGTCATTCAGGAGTCCAAAAGTCCGTGGAGTAGCAACTGTGTTCTGGTTAAGAAGGGGGCTAAAGTTCGTCTATGTTTAGATTCTAGGGAAGTCAATAAATTCACCCGAGAAGACGAATTTCCGCTAAGCAGACTTCCTCCTGCTCGTTTCATTACGGGGCTAGATATGAATCATGCCTTTGGTAGATCCCTTTAGAGGAAAATTCTCGCGAATGTACTGCGTTCACTATCCCGAATCGTCCTTTGTATCAGTATAAAGTGATGCCGTTGGGATTGTGCAACGCCGCGCAGCCGATATGGATCGTGTGATTCCAGCTCATCTCCGAACGAGAGTTTTTGTCTACTTAGACGATCTGCTTTTCCTTTCAGAAGATTTCGATTTTCACATTATTCTTTTAACTGAAGTGGTGTTTCAGAAAATCTAACCTGACCATCAACATTGATGGCAAGTTGCGTACTGATCCTGATAAGATCAGCGCTATTCAGAGCTTTCCAGTTCACTCGACAGTGAAACAGCTGAGAAGATTTTTAGGTCTTTCGGGATGGTACCGACGGTTCGTAAAAAACCATGCTAGCGTCAGCGAGTCGCTAACTGATTTATTGAGAAGAAGCAAGGCTTTCGTTTGGAATAGTTCAGCTCAGGCTGCATTCGACCATTAAGCCATTTTTGTTAATATGTGATGCGAGTCTGCATGGGCTTGGTTGCGTTTTAGCTCAAGAAAATGAAGACATACATGTCGGTGAAGTTGTCGAAAGCGCAGCGAAACTATACAGTGACACAGCTAGAGTGCTTAGCGGTAATCAAGGGCATCCAAAAATTTTGAGCGTACATACGATACCGTCTTAAATCGGCCAGATTTGTTGCAGCTAGCGCGTAGAGCAGCGAAAACAAAGATAACCGAAACCCATGATACAAGTGCTCCGAAATACAACTTACGAAGTTGTGTTAAAGAACTGAGGATTGGAGATAGTGTATACGCGAGCAATTATGCCCAGAGCGATGCCAAAAAGAAATTCAATAGAAAACTAGCACCTGTCTTTAAAAGAGCCACAGTTGTTCGAAAGCTTGGTAAGTCTTATGAATTAGCAATTGAGTCAGGAAAAATGTTGGGCGTATGCCATCTTAAGGATATACAAACTTGAGTCGGTTTTTCAGTTAACGTCCTCTCAAGAAAATCTTAGCAGACGTAAGTGCGTTTTAGGCACCAGCTGGCACAAAATTTCATCAGTTCATCCCATTGTACCAGCACCTGTTTATGGTCAGAAAAGTCATCAAAAAATGATGCATTTATGCCATCGTAGTCGCCATTTGCTTTCGCACGGAGCTGCAAGATTTCTCTAACTCAGCGACGGTGCGTTTATTCGCTCGCACTTACGCGAGAATGAAGGAATGCTCGATAGATCAGGCTAAATCACCGTTATAATTTAGATGTGGTGAATAATAATTGTTTGTATTTGTGTTCTTGCTGAAATTGAAGGAAGATAGAAAGTCCGATTGCCACTATGCGTACTTTTCAATTCGACAGCAGAACAAGCAAGACGCATTTTTTGAGCGCGTACACAGCTTCGGATTTTTCAGGGCATATCGAGCCCAACTATTTTCAAAAGTCTCCAGTGCTCATAGATTTCGCGTTCAGCAGTTTTCCGCCACCAGGTGATATTCGTTTAAATTATTTGCGTGTATAATTCGTAATAAGCCCTTCTTCAGTGGGTACAATATTACTCAACTACCTACCATTGCGCAACTACACTTCACTCATTGTTATATATATATACTCCCAACTTGGGAGTTGCAACAGCTCTACGGGAGTGGAAAATATCAAAAGGGCCACGGATTTCTTAAGAATCACTAGAGTAATACACTGCGGCCCCAGCGGCACGTTGCGGCTGAGTCTGCACCCCGCGACCCCGTGTTTAACCATTTAAGCTTTAACCAAGCTACCTTCTGATATAACTTGCCGCCCCTGTTCGATCAACTGAGTGTATCCAGCAAGGAATAGGACCGTTTAAGTGTCCGCAAGCCGAGATCGAATATACGTTACCAAGACAATAGCCTCCGAATGGTTGGAATTTTTACGTACACGCTTCGATCTAAATGCTCATGCCTTAATATTTAAAAACATCTTTTGTTTTGCTTAAATTATGAAAGAATTATAAAAGTGACTGTATAAGGAACTTCATTTCGTTAGCAAGTCAATATAGTCAAGATCAATCGTATTTTGTAATTTCTGAAATCGACCATTTAAAGTAACTTAATAATGTAAGAATGTTATACCTAAACTAAACGGAAATCTGAGTGCCATGACAATTAGGCGATAAGTGTACGGTATATCCCAAATTATTTGTAAATAGATGAACTAATTTAAATTGCTCCACAGATATAACCAATTTTGTTCAATTTTGTGAGTATGCAATGGCCAGCAAGAGTTTGAAGTATTGAATAAAAATTGTAAATCGGCAAGCACTACCCGATATAGGAAATGCATGTAATTTTAAGTTACAGTCTCCAAGGCCCATTATCGATTGCATCTCACAGTATTGACTTTCACGTCCTGAAAAGAAGCACACTTAAAGTGGAATCTTATGATATGTAGTTTGTCTTTCAGAATCTCGTCTCTCGGAAAAGCGAGATCAATTCGATTTGATATACGGATTGGTCGACCAGATAGACTGTTTCACATTTCTGCAATATCGTAAGAGCTCTGTAATTCAAACCCCAAGTCAGTTGTTGAACTTTGCCATTTCGGCAGGTACCTAGAGAAGCTTTTGGGAGCTTGACCACTGCATCCGGCAAGGTACAAAGCAGATCAATAAATAGCCAAAGCTTATAAGTCAGTCCGACGACGGTAAAAAGTTTCGATTATTATTTTGCATATTTTTGCCTTTCATTTTGGGAAAGTGACGAACCTACGTTCATGCTAGAAATTCCAAATTTGTTAAAAACAGTTATAAGAAAATATGGCTGTTCACCGAAGTAGTGAAGATTTAGTTACCGCTGTTCATGAGCAAGAATCGTTTTGAGGAATTTGTTATGAAATTATTTCTATTAATGTTCTCACGGCAGTGTCACCTTGCAATCACAAGTTTCACAATTGTTGCATTTCAGAGACACTGCAAAGTACAAACAATTGTCACTGTCCAATAACAATCTCGCAGCAGAGTTGGGTGAAACTATTGATTCAGCTGAAGCCAGAGCTTCACGAGTTCCACCAAGACAATCAGTGAATTCCCAACCAATGCAAGCTCCCAGTACAAACGTCCGCAGTAGAAGCGACTAGGAATACTAATAGAAGTCTTATGGCAAATAATAGCAACAACACTAGAGCGGTGGCAATAGATCAGTAAAAATTTCATTTGAACAGGAATCAGCCTTGATTCAAACGCGTTACAAGATACGGACAAGCTGAACCGTCCGGCCAATTGGCCAGACTGTTCAAGTAGCAGGGCAGACTAGTGGTAGTCAAATCACCACCAGTCGCAGTCCAATCCCACCTGAGAAAGTTGGTAGTATTATCCAAGGCTGGCATGTAAAATTTGATAGTTCTAAGGAAGGTCTCCTGAATAAAGAATTCCTTTTCAGGAGAGCATTGAAATTGCAAGGAGATTATAGCCGTTTGTGTGTCCAACTGCATTTTCTTTTTGGAGGCAAAGCAAACGACTGGTATTGGATTTCCCCCAATCCAATCCCAGCTTCACATGGCAGCAGAAGCTGCCAGTTCAAAAGAATAGTTTTCCGTATCGCACAGAAGAGAGATCTTCTGTCACATCCGAAACAGTAAAGCCTCGAAGTCGGAGTCGATGCCGTTTCAGACGATAGCCGACAGGGCGTTCATACCAACCTTGTCGATCAAGCTAAGCCAACTAATAACTCTTGTCAAGCTTATCACCTTCGGCTAGCGCAGTACAAGGCAGGTCGAAACCGAATCTTTGGAGAAGTTTGTCAATTGAAACAATCCTAGCCGCCTAAGCGTTCTACTCTGCGACTGCGATCATTCTGGAAAGCGATCCGTTCCAGTCGCGAGAAACTTGTGTATCCTATACTGCACTGTTCTGACAATCGTATTTTTACATAGATTTGTGTGGAAGGTCATGAATATTTCGCTTTACTAGATTCTGGCGCTTCGATTAGTTGCATAGGCGCTAAGGCTGCGGCTGTTGATGACGCATCCAAAAGTTAGAAGATGTTCAGGTCGTATTCGAACCGCAAACAATTCAAGTGTCTAGTAGTGGGTCGTCTATATGTCGTCGTCTTATATTTTGGCGTCAATTTTCGGAAGGATTTTGGGCTGTTTAGTAAGAAATGGACAATAGGGAGGATATACAAGATACAAGAGATTTTAATGAATGCTATACGCAAGATCCCATCGTTTGAAAAGGAAGGTTTAGGGCGTACTGATTTGATCGAACATACAATCGATGTTGGCAACAGCACCCCCAGCCAAGGAGAAGGACTAGGATATAAAGATATAGAATTGCTTAGGCAATCTATAGAAACGGTTTCAATGCGCAACGTATATGAAGTCATCAACAATGACTTTCTAGTCCGAATCTCCCGACTTCGATAAAAATCGATATCGACATCCTGTTTTTTGAGTAAATTGGATAAAAAATAAGAGCTAGAGTCACCATACTTTATGTTTATTCTAGAATAGTATATATATCAAGTATCTTTCATTTTATACCTATCGCCACCTCCCCGCTACTACACCTCATAACTATAAATGAAATTATTTACCCAGCTTCTATTACCCACCCCAGTAGAAGTATTACTATTATGCTGAACACGCTAATTTTTCCACAAAAATGAGGATTTTAGCCAAAACAACTGAGGTAACTCTGCATTTATTAAATTAAATGGAAGTTTAAATGCAGAGTGTGCTGTTCGACCCCCCCCAATGTGGCAGCTATACCTGAAGAAGCTACAGCCAATGCTATCTTCTGACTTTGTCTTACTTTAGCTAACAATAAATTCAGTAAAAATGTTTTACCTGTACGTACCACCAGGGGCACCAAAAATAAACAAAAATTTTCCCCTATCTGGTTGAACGCTTCCTAAAATAATATCGTATACATTTTTCTGTTCAATATTCAGGAGGCTCGTTTTCAATTTAATTTAAAATGTTATTATCATAGCTAATTTCCCGAAGATAATCTCTATTCTGCAATATTTCTATGGATCTAAATGGGTTTGGCAGCCCATATGCAGTCAAACACTGTCCTCCTAAGGACAACACCATGTCTTCAAGATATATCATTTAAAATTCTTTCCATAACTGCATCTACATTAGCATTAGCTATGAGTTTTATTATATTGATAATGTCACCGAAACGCTTTCTTTATATTTGTTCCACAAACTTAAGGCATCGGATACTTGACTAATTCTAAAATGATTGCAAAAAGTTTTCGCAATTTAAACGTGACATATTACCTGTGTTGATTAAGGGCTGTAATCCAGAAAATATTTTTAACGCTGACGAATCTGGCCTCTTTTAAAAAGCAATGCCTAATGCAACATTTTATTCGAAAAAAAAACTCAAAATCAGATGTGGTTGAATTTAACCATGTTTCTGAAAATGCGATTATATACAAATCGAAAGAAGTGCTGTTAATGAAAATATTTTTAAGCTTTGAATTCATATTCATATCAACCGAGTCATATAAGAAAGACCAATCGGTTGCATAAATAAGCTGATTCAGCAATGAATAATTTCCTTTGCGAAAGCAGCGCCGGGGTTTATTGGCTGATGAGCACGAAATGAGACGATTACAATTGAACATTGTAATCTCTAAAGTAGGATGATATATATCCTCAGGAAGAGATAAAGGAGGGGACCTAGACACATTAGAAATAAGGTAGTCGTTAACAAATACAAGGTCAAGTGTTCTATTCAAATGATTAGAAATTGAATTGATTTGAAACAACGAAAGATCTAGCATGCAGTCTATAAAATCATGCCGCGCTGAGGGCACTAGATAATTTTCGAGATGATGTTCGGCAAATTAAAATCACCCAACACCATAAATAGGTCATTATCACGCACGTGTGAAGAAACTTCTTTAATACAAGTAATATGTTTCATATAAACTTGAATATCAGAAGAGCATGTAATATAGATATTCCGTGTAGGAAAAGACACCTTAACTGAGACAATCTCAGCGTCAGTAGGCGTACTAAAACAGAAAAGTTCTGACTGGAGAGTGGCTT
Source organism: Drosophila ezoana (assembly GCA_035045725.1). Taxonomy (NCBI): domain Eukaryota; kingdom Metazoa; phylum Arthropoda; class Insecta; order Diptera; family Drosophilidae; genus Drosophila; species Drosophila ezoana. The sequence continues at coordinate 147,126 of JAWNOU010000032.1, forward strand.
TAACGGCAATTAACACCCCACCACCTCGAGTCGGTCGATCATTTCTATGCAAAATAAAACTATTCGAAAATACCTCAAAATCGGATATGGTTGAATTTAACCATGTTTCTGAAAAAGCTATTATATCCGAGTCGAAGGAAGTACTGGCCATGAAAAGATTTTTAAGCTTTGAAATAAGACCTCTGACATTCTGATAATGAAAACAGATTTGGTCAGGAGACGAAATTAGTTTTTTTGGGCAGAAACGGTACCCTGTATTGAAGAGTCGAGAAGGGTAACAGGCTTGTTTCGCTTTTTTGGCTTCAACTCGTGAACAATCATGTGTGGACGCCAAAATTTGGGATCACAAATGATTGGGAACATATCATGTGAAACATTTATTTTGAATGATGATATTTCACGAGGAGTGGAGAAATTAAATTTGGTAGTTAACACACTGAGTGAGCTGATGGGTAAACAGGTATTAGCGAATGAATACATATGTGACATATTACCTGTGTTGATTAAGGACTGTAATCCAGAAAATATTTTTAACTCTGACGAATCTGGCCTTTTTTAAAAAGCAATGCCGAATGCAACATTTTATAATAGTGGAAATCAGTTAAATGGGTAGAAATCCCAGAAATCAAGGCATACAGTTTTTTAAGTTCATTTACAACTTAATTGAGACTTACAAAAAGGCTGTTATAATAGGCAGATCAAAATCCCCACACTGATTTAACCCATTCGACCCCAACATTGCTTGAGAGCAATTACGCGTCTTTAACGGCTAACGGTAAGCGCTCTCTTTATTCTTGGAACTTGTATGTGTTCTCAAAATATAATGCAAAGAAATTTCATTTGGAGTCCAAAAAATAAGTTGTGTTAAATTGACTGCAGTTGCGTCGGCGAAAATATATGTCAAATTCGGAAGAGGTATTAAAATGAGTAAATTTTTTAAAATTTTAACTAAAACTAAAAGTGTATCAATGCAATAATATTCAGAAAATATTGATCTTTAAAGTGTTAAAATCAGATTTGTTTTCCTGTAAATAATAATCAGGTGAGTAATTTTTTAAGTTATTAAATTGCTTGTGGGCAACATTGAGCAATTGAGATTATACATTTATTTGTGTTTAGATATGAGACCGCAAGAGAAAGGATGTCTCTAGTGACGGAAAAAGTAAAGATGAGCTGGATGACATTTCAGCTGTGTTGGTGATAAATTTGGAAGGGATCGTGGAAAGAGGAGAAACTATAGAGATCAGCCTTCTTGACAATTTAATTGTAGGTTGAGTGCGAAACCAGGTCGGATGAGACGAATGGGATTCGGGACCCGGGACACCGATCAACGAGTGAGTGTGCACGGTCGTGGTGGTTGGAGGGCGTTGAGGCATGGCGTGGCAGCATTGAGGGTGCCTACTAGCTCATGCTCGTTACCGCAGGGGTATGCAGACCCACACACAGGCCACTAACCTGCAGCGGCGCGTACTAGAGGGGATATAAACCGTCATATTGGAATTCTGTTATATTTAGTTGTTTTATATTTGCCATACTTTAAAATGGTATGGTCGCAAATTATTATAATTCTTACTACAACTCTTGGTTACATGTCGATCAACTAACAGGTAATAGGCTAATAGGTACTGTTCGTAAAAATTGAATAACTAATTACAACTTACTGTCTGATGCAGAACTCAAAAACCGAGGGAGAGGATCTTTCGATTTGATATGTGAAATCAATTATAATTTAGTATGTTTGAAGTGGTTTGACAATAAGCCAGTTTAACCTGTTGGAATGTGCAAGAAAGACGCTTACATTGATGTAGCAAGGCGTGCGATTGTTGCTTCGTACAATAAGGGAATGGGAGGAATGGATTTGGCAGATATGCTCATGGAGCTCTACAAGGTCAATCACTGCCCCGTATCATCCATTGGCTTTTCATCGAGTGTGGCTTCGCAAAAGACAAAACAGTACAGTTTCCAGCCGAATCCTCCAGTCTCAAGGCGTTACGATAAAGTGGAACATTGGATTGTATATGGATACAAAGGGCGCTGCAGGTTGTGCAAGACAGTAACTCCAATGTCCAAATACCTAAAGTGTTGTAATAACAACTGTATTTGTCCAATCATACTTAGTTTTATAAAATTTGCAACTAAAATTTTTTGCTTTTCTCATTGAAAAAAAAATTTGTTTTATATACCACCATTGCCCAACGTTGCTTAAATCAACTTCCGGTAGCGCCCAAACGATTGGGAGTGGCTAATTGAAATTTTGGATAAATACTTCTTAAATAAATATAACTTTATTAAAAAATAAATATAAACAAGTAAGTTCTAGTCGGGAGCTCCCGACTAGGGGATACCCTGAACCCTCATATTTCAACAGCAAATGCAGCTCGCGCTAATAGATAGAGAGTAGCGGGTAGGTGGCGATAGGTATAAAATGAAAGATACTTGATATATACACACTTTTCCAGAAGCTACATGTCAAGTTTGGTAACTCTAGGTCTTATTATTTCCAAAAATTGCTTAAAAAACAGATTTCGATATACATTTTTATCGATTACTTTGAAACGGAGTAAGTTATCGATTATCGGAAACTAACTCGATCTGCGCAGGCACTAGGAGCACCTACATCTAAAATTTCAAGTCTCTAGCTCTTATAGGTTCTGAGATCCCTGCGTTCAGACATACGGACGGACGGACGGACGGACGGACAGACAGGCGGACATGGCTAAATCGACTCGGCTATTGATGCTGATCAAGAATATATATACTTTATGGGGTTGGAGATGCTTCCTTCTGCCTGTTACATACATTTGAAATTTTAGATGTAGGTGCTCCTAGTTCCTACGCAGATCGAGTTTGTTTCCGATAATCGATAACTTGCCCGTTTCCAAGTAATCGATAAAAATGTATATCGAAATCCTGTTTTTTAAACAATTTTGGTAAATAATAAGAGCTAGAGTCACCAAACTTGACATGTAGCTTCTAGAAAAGTATATATATATCGATTATCTTTCATTTTATACCTATCGCCACCTCCCCGCTACTCTCTATCTATAAGCGCGCGCTGCATTTGGTGTTGGAATATGAGGGTTCAGGGTATCCCCTAGTCGAAAGCTCCCGACTAGAACCTCTTACTTGTTTGTTTTTTTTTTTGGATCCTGCAGTAAGTCGCTTTATATCAACGAAATCGCTTTTGGAGATGGATAGTATGTACTAAGTCGATTAATTATTCGTTTATTATCCAGTGTCAGTTACCTTTAAATAAGAGAAATTAACAGAGAAGATGTAAGCTGAATTTGCTAAGATGTTGAACATTTTTTTAATTATGTACCATACTAACTATACAACTCAAAAACAACACTTTTGTCACATTTTGCACTTATCTAGTGACCACAAAACAAACTACCTCGCTGGCACTGTTAATCTCTTTTACGATAAGTTAAGCAATTAACAATTAGTTTTTTTGAGACAAATGTTTAAAAAAACGAGAAGGAAGGCTATCTTCGGCACGCCGAAGATCTAATACCCTTGCAGACCCAACCATTTCATAATGCTCATAGTGCTTTGCCCGTATCTAAGAAGCACAGGAAAAATAGTTAATGCCACTTTATATATTGGCTCTGGCTCATATTACGCAAGTAGTTATGTTACATGGGGACCGTGACAAGTTTCACGCAACGTGGGAAAAATACCTACGATAACTTGCAATAAATGCAGAAACGCTGTCAAACAACAACGGCACAACAACAACAACGTGATCAGCAGCAACAACCACACAACTCCACATGTGCAGGCATAGTTACGTGGAAAGCCAAAAACTCGTGCAAAAGAAAGCTATTTTCCATTGGCAGTGGGCTGTGTTTGTATGGGTGTTATAAAGTTACGCGGCATTGTTATTTTAAAGAAGAAGTGCCGCGAAGTACTGTGAAGGTCCGCTATACAGTGTATACTGCCTGTACACCTGCCAGAAGGGTAGTAACAAGTGCGAAAGGCATACAGCCCCTGGCGCCAACGAAGGAAGAATAGAAGACTGCAGCGGAAATAGCAACAAGTGCGAGAGGCATACGCCAACGAAGGAAGACTAGAAGACTGCAGCGGAAATAGCAACAACTGCGAGAGGCATACCGCCCCTTGCGCCAACGAAGGAGCATTAGCGTGCCACATCCGGCGACGCCCAGCTGATGCATCGACGAGTGTCTATAATAATTACTAATTACTTATAAATTTACTATAATTGTTAAAAAAAAAAACAAAAGACATGTAAAACTGAGCGATAATTGCCCGGCTAGAGTGCGGCCCGTAAAGCCACATAAACATTAGGTAGGAATCTGTAAACAAAAACTTGTACATTATTAAGAGTTCGAAAATAATCAGATAGCAAAGATAAAATGGGTTTAGTAGACGTCTTTGTGTCTGGTGGATATCACCGCAAATGCAATAAACAAAGTAGATTCCAGTAGCGTAGCTTTTAAAACAAATTGCACAACAAATGCCTGAAAAGAGAATATTTAAGTAAAGCCAATGATCTAGATAAAGTCTAGAAATCAAAAGAAAAATTAAAAAAAAAAACATTTATATTTAAAAATGATAACGTAAATAAATAAAAAGTTTATTAAAAAAATTTAATATAAATGTATATAAGAAGCCCAATAATTTCTATAAATATAAACCCATTCTTAATAATATAAAATGTATTTCGGCAGAATCGGCTATACTAAACAGATTAGACAGTTGCAAGGTATAATATAACTATGACAGATATAGGCTCACCATGTGTTATTAAATTAATAATGTCAAGAAATGGATTGGATACAAATCGTTACCATTCTTAAAGAACAACGTGCCGAGTTTGATAAATCTTTCAAGTGTCTTAAAAAAATGCACCGATTGCAAACGACACAAAGTTAAAACATGTTAAAATCTTTGTAGATTCCTACAATAGCAGCCGTCAGCTTATATGTGACAATGCATACATAGAATAGAAATTAAAAGATAAATAGAAAATATTAAACGAATTTCGGATAGGCATAAAATAACAAATTCACTTAACACATCAACGTCATTCGACGAGAATATACTTTCAATGCCAGCTGATACTAAACCATCAGAAACTGAAATAAAACTTGCTTTGATATTTTTTTGCGCTTTAATTTGCTTTTTATTTCCAAATTTGGCATTTTTTGTGCTTTATTTTAAAAGCTTTTATAACTTGTGCAAAGTGTTATCTGTTGAGCAGCGTAAGTCTGTTAATTATTGCATTGTTTAATTTGTTTGTGTACGAATAGTACTTTTTTGAGCGTTTGTTGTATTGCTCTGCTTAGCTCTTAACGCTTGTAGTTATTATGTCGTGCTGTAAGAAGCCTTGCACGTTCAAGCAGGCTGATGATTCTGCTCTGCCGCAATTTGTAAATTGCTGGCTGTGTGAAAATATATGCAGGTCTCACTGGGCGTGATTGCGACAATTGCTGCAATTGCCACAAAGGGCTGCGGCGGCTTACGTTGGTCGTGCCCAGAATGCATCGACAATCAAATTGATTTCTCCAGAATGTATAATTCTGTGAGAAACCAATTCTTGAAATTGAATAACGTGGCTAAGCAGCTTTTGACTAATTTTGACTCGAGTATTGAGTTGCTTGGCAAATATAAATTCGAGTCTCCAACGAATCGCCGATTGGAGCCTCAATTTTTGCAGTTGCCCTCTCCGTCTGTCCAGACACCTACGCCTCTTCTGTCCCTGCCTAGTAACTTGGATTGATTTCCAATGTTGTCATTATCGCCTTCTCCGAGCGACTGCCCTAATATTACCCCCGTTTTATCCCCTGTAATAGTCCCATTAGTCCCCGTACCTGAACCTGTCCCAGGTACCCAAACTGCCTTAGCTCTAGGCCGGAAAGGTTGAGCTGCGCGCAATCTGTATTACCTGTAGCCCCATCTGCACCTACCTTAACTGACTTTCGTCTCACACCACTTCTGAGTCATTGGCTGCCTATATTGCTAGCAAATCTCCTGCTTGTGTGTCAATTACTAAATTTAATTTCTCCACTCCTCGTGAAATTTCATCTTTCAAAATAAATGTTTCACATGATATGTTCCCAATCATTTGTGAGATTCATGAGTTCAAGCCAAAAAAGCGTAACCAGCCTGTCGCTCTTCCAGTCCCTTCAATACAGGGTATTTTTTCTGCCCCAAAAAACAAACTTCGTCTTCTGACCAAGTCTCCATTTATTACCATTTCCTACACGGAATATCTATATTACATGCTCTTATGTCCCTCCTTCTTCTGATATTCAAGTTTATATGAAACATATTACTTGTATTAAAGAAGTTTCTTTACACGTGCGTGATAATGACCTATTTATGGTGTTGGGTGATTTTAATTTGCCGAACATCTCTTGGTCATTATTCACTGCCGAAAATTATCTAGTGCCCTCAGCACAGCATGATTTTATAGACTGCATGCTTGATCTTTCGTTGTTTCAAATCAATTCAATTTCTAATCATTTGAATAGAACACTTGACCTTGTATTTGTTAACGACTACCTTATTTCTAATGTGTCTAGGTCCCCTCCTTTATCTCTTCCTGAGGATGTATATCATCCTACTTTAGAGATTACAATGTTCAATTGAAATCGTCTCATTTCGTGCTCATCAGCCAATAAGCCCCGCCGCTGCTTTCGCAAAGGAAATTATTCATTGCTGAATCAGATTATTTATGCAACCGATTGGTCTGTCTTATATGACTCGGTTGATATAAATACTGCTATTACTTTTTTTTATTGCACCCTAAACTCCCTCTTAGATGTGAGTATTCCCAAGTCAATTCCTTCGACTACTTCTTCAAAACCACCCTGGTTTACTCCCAGATTGTCACATATTAAAAACTTAAAATCTAAATATTTTAAAAAGTTTAAAAAGTCTGGTTCGTGTACAGACTTGGCTAAATATTCTATAGCCAAGTCGAAATTCTTTCTTTTGAATTCTCAATGCTATGAGAATTATCTAACTCGATGTAAAAGTCAATTTGCCCAAAATCCGAGACAGTTTTACAATTTTGTAAACTTGAAGCGTAAATCTTCAAGTTTGCCAACTTCTTTTTCTTTCGGGATGGATAAAGCTAGTAATGACTCTGATAAGCTAACCTCTTTGCTAATTTTTTCCAATCAACTTACTCTTCAGTCTGTCCTAATAATAATTCTTACCCTTATACTATTTCTTCCTCTAGTTCTATACCTCCTCCTATTATTTCACACTCCTCTCTCCTTTTCGCTATAAACTCTTTAAAATCTTCTTACTCTCCTGGGCCTGATAATATTCCTAGTTGTCTACTCAAGGAGTGTAGTTCTTCCCTTCTTTACCCATTGCAAAAGCTTTTTAATCTATCTCTTGAATCTTCTGTCTTTCCATCTTTTTGGAAAGAATCTTATATCATTCCTCTCCACAAGAAAGGTGGAAAGTCTGATATACAAAATTACAGGGGCATTGCAAAACTGTCCGCTATTCCTAAATTATTTGAAAAAATAATCACTTCGAATTTGCAGCATTTCTGCAAATCAGTTGTTTCCCCTGTTCAACATGGATTCGTAAAGAATCGGTCAACTACGACCAATCTGCTTGAGTTTACTTCCTTGGTAAACGATGCTTTTCTTTCGAAAATGCAAACTGATGTCATTTATACTGACTTCAGTAAAGCGTTTGACTCTGTGCACCATGACATTTTACTTTTTAAACTTGACCGAATAGGTTTCCCTCCGTCTCTTTTGCTTTGGATTAATTCTTATTTAAAAGGTAGGACCCAAAGAGTAATGCTGAGGCTGACTACCTCTAAACAAGTTCACGTTACTTCTGGTGTTCCTCAAGGTAGTCATCTTGGACCTTTACTCTTTACTCTTTTCATAAATGATCTCCCCTCTGTTATATCACATGCCCGTGTACTCATGTATGCGGATGATGTGAAACTTATTCTATCATACACTAATCCCCTACATCATTCTCGTCTACAAGACGATTTGAACGCTATGAAACTTTGGTGTTCGGCCAATCAATTGCATCTGAATTGTTCAAAGTGTATGTTTATGACATTTAATCGTACTACACCTTATCTTGTCAGTTATACAATCGACAATACCCCTTTACAACGTATACTAACAGTTAAGGATCTAGGCGTTCTATTTGATTCTAAGCTCTGTTTCAATCTTCACATAGATACCATCGTTAATGAGGCAAAAGGTGTACTTGGATTCATTAAACGATGGTCTAAAGAGTTTAACGATCCTTTTATAACGAAACTTCTGTACATCTCTCTTGTTCGCCCTATCCTTGAATACTGCTCTTGCATCTGGTCTCCGCAGTATAACAATAGCCAGGATCGTATTGAATCTGTTCAAAACAAAACTAAATGGCCATGCGAGAATCTTGATAAGCAATGAGTAAACTATCGCTCAAATAATTGCAAGATTATCGAGCACAGTAAAAGGAGAATCAGACGAAGTATTGTCAGCCAAACTACTTAACCTTCAACAGAAAAGCAAAACTGCCAACCAGTACACTGAAGAGGTTGAGCAGTTAACAAAAGCTTTAGAAGGAGCCTTTATAAACGATGGACCTACTTCAGAATTGGCCAAGCTGTAAAAGCCATGACGCAAAATTGCACAAATGATAAAGTAAAACTTATCATGCATTTAGATACAGGTGCAGACAATTCAATTTGAAAAGATAATTCTCATTTTTTCAATGACATTCAAAATGACAATAAAATCAATATTCAAGGCATAACCCAAGTTATGAAACCTAAAGGCTTAACCTCAATTGAGATACAGACAGATCAATATATAATTCCTACTACCCTACTATTCCTACTATCCGGCTACCCAGAATGGCTACCCCACAATTCCGTTTCGCGGCAAGGAGCCGTTAGATTTGTAGTTTTATTTATAGTAAGAAAGGAAAGGAGCCGTTGGATTGGTAGTTTTATTGTTTTGTTAGTTTCAAGTAGCATAAGTATTAGTAGTAAGAAAGGCGAGGATCCGTTAGATTTGTAGTTTTATTGTTTTGTTAGTTTTAAGTAGCAAAAGTCGGCGAGCGTGCCGGCACTTTTTGCAGAGACCTATCGAGAGACAAGGTTATTACGTCACTCGACATAGCCCTTTTTCTAATCTAAAGCCTAGTATCCCTTTACTAACTTAAAGCGTAGTATCGAGAGACGACGCTTCATTACGTCACTCGACATAACCCTTTTTCTAATGTAAAGCGTTGTATCGAGAGACGAGGCTTCATTCCGTCGCTCACCATAACAGCCCCTTTCCTAACTTAAAGTGTAGGGTATCGAGAGAGACGAAGCTTCGTAACGTCGTTCACGGTACCTTCCCAGCGGTATTTTGTGTGTGTAACACTTTGTACCCCGGCCAGTAGCCTCCTTACAAGTGGCGCCCGAGCAGGGACTTTAGGCGTTTAGGGGCGTGGCATGTTTGCTGATTAAATTGATTTTACACAAAAAAAAAAGTTGCCTATAGGGTATTTTTGAGTAGGACATACCCTAGAATGTATGTAGCCCAGCAGAAAACAAAATGGCTAAAATGCCAGTCTAGGGTAGTAGATAGTCGGGTATACCATAGTAAGCGCATCCCATACTCTACGTTAGGCAACAACATGAACACCTGCAAGATTCAGGCAACAAACAAAAAACAAATATTTTTGCAAAGGTGAGCCCGCAAAGCGGAGAGTAAAAATATAACGGTCGGTCGAAAAAAGTACAGCGCGCGCGACAGACGGGCGACGTCGAAACCACGCTTGCACACGTGTGCACAAACGCGCGCCGCTGTCGACTTCGGCGTCGAAGGGCCGGCTGTACAGTGGGACGAATTCAGTTCACGCGCGGTGAAAACTCAATTCGTCAGTACAGTCGGGGAGGACAATGCCAACGGGTGTGCTTAGTAAAAGAAGTGAACGATAAGAATTAATTTCCTTGTGCGAAGCAAAAAAAAAGAAGGAGGATTACTAATTAACCTTTTATATCTTGAGTTCCAATTTGTTTTTATATTTCTTAAAGTTACGAGAAGCAGGCAGACCCGAATTGGTCTGTACTTCTTATTTAAGAACAATAGTTTTATATAGGCAAGCGAACCCGAATTAGTACGTTCCAATTTTAGCGAAGCGACAATTATTAGTTATAATTTTGAGTAATGCAAGTGGCCGATGTGTACCAAATGCATGAAGCGAACGAACTCGATGAGCAGCATCATCTGCTTTGCAGAGCGAGTATTATAAGATAAATTTAAGATGCTGCTCTTATCAGTTGCGAGGTCGCTCCAGTTATTTTGGCTGCGTAGCCAGACATTCTCCCCCCGTTGGAAGGCATGGGCTTTCAACAGATTCCCTGATGGGCAATAGGCACAGCTTGTTTGCAGCTCTTCTCATTTCTCCTGTTGCGGTGCGCAAAATGGCTACTCGAGCGACTCCATCCTTTCCCACGATTAACTCCGTGATTCTCGCCAGTGGCCACCTTAGAGGCGGCAGATTTCATCCTTGCGTCACGTCAGGCTCAACGAACAATGAGCTGGGTCCACCAATCAAGAAATGAGCTGGAGTGAGCACATCTATATCTGCTGGATCTTCTGAAACAATGGGCTGGAATTAATTATCGATGCTATATGGCAGACTAGGGTGCGAAACTCTTTGAAGTTGAGAGCACAAGATCCAACAGCACGATAAAAATGATGCTTCGCTGTCTTCATTGCTGCTTCCCAAAGGCCGCCAAAATGCGGTGAACGAGGAGGTATAAATGTCCAATCAATGGAATCAGCCATGCAAAATTTATGCACTGAATCATTATGATTGCGACTTATGAATAGACGCTTGAGATCCAGAAGCTCGTTCTTGGCGCCGACAAAGTTGGTAGCGTTATCCGACCATATCTGAGATGGCCTGCCTCGAGTCGATATAAACCTCTTAAGCGCATTCAAGAATGAAGCTGTCGACAGATCCTTGACCAGTTCCAGGTGAACCGCTTTAGTCGCGAAGCAGACGAAGACAGCCATGTAACATTTGACTGGAGCTTTATTTCGTACGTCTGGCTTATAGAAAAATGGTCTACAATAGTCAACGCCAGAGACATCAAAGGCTCGACAAGCAGTCAAACGTTCTTTGAGCAGATCAGCCATTATATGCTCTACTAATCGAGGCTTGGCACGAAAGCATCTCACACATTTTCCAACCACCTTGGATACCATCTTCCTTCCACCAATTGGCCAATACTGCAACCAAATATGAGCAAGAAGTGCCCGTGGACCAGCGTGTAAGTCCCGATTGTGAAACCGTGTGATGACTGAGTCTGTGATGGGATGGTGACACGGGAGAATTATTGGATGGCAAGCGTCGAAATACAGCGAAGAGTTTTACAAGCGCCCATCAACTCTAAGAATGCCGAAATCATCCAAAAAAGGTTAAGTGATGCGATACAACTGGACGGTTAAACAACTCTTCTCGATTGCAATGATTTGATCTCTTCCCACAGGTGTGCTCTCTGGACGAGACTTAGTAAGAGTTGGGTCCCATGTTGTATATCATACACCGTTAGTCCAGGATACCTGCTTCTGTGTATGAATTTATAAATATATCCGAATATGCGCTGCATTGTATCAAATGAGTTGACGTATTTATAAGTGGTAGTTATATCAACGAAGGGAGATGACGCAAAAAGGAGCCTTTTTCTAAGTTCGAGTTCTGTGTTTTGTGACAAGCAAGAAGCAGGCCAGTCCAATTTGTTTTTAACTAGAAATTCTGGGCCGTTGAACCACATTGACGATTGATCTAATTCATTGGGCGTCGATCCTCTCGAGAGTATATCTGCCGGGTTGAGTGAAGTAGGCACGTAACGCCATTCCCTGCCATTAGTTAGCTCTTGAATAACAGGTCCAGCCATCAATAGTTAATTCAACGAATAACCTGACGAGGGAGCTGCTGAGCCGTCGAAAACGACTCGCAACTTTGTCGTTGAACTGTCTTCTTTAAAGACACAGTGATGAGGAAGAAAGTATTGACAAAGTCCTATAGACTTTGGAGCAACAGGCGACATATAACCAAGATCCAAATATTCCTTTAGAAAGTTTGAATATTGAATCTTCAGATCTGGACGATTTTGTAGTTTGCGTTTCAGGGTCAGGAACCGATGAAAGGCTTGTTGGTATGACGTCCCCAGACATTGCAAACTTCGCTTGAAGGGTAAACGAACTGAATATTGGCCACTAGGCAATCTGATATGAGTCTTTACGAAATGTCCTTCACAGATGTTTTCTTCTTTGCCATTAACATAGAACCACTCAAGCGCGGTCCGCCTCCAGAAACTACCCAACCAAGCCGAGTTTTTTGAAGACACGGTAGTCCTGGGAGAAGCCTTATCTGGCCGACGCTGAGAAGGTCGTAAAACATGCTAGCTCCAAGTAGCAAGTCCACGCGTTGAGGCTTAAAGAAAGACGGATCTGCAAGTTTTATGTTATCGGGAATGTTCCAATTCGTCGTGTTGATAGTCAAACTCGGTTGACTATCAGTTATGTTAGGCGCTACCAGAGCTGTGAGGCATGTTGAGTATTCAGAGACTTGAGACTGTATTGTGATAGTGACCGTGTTTCAAAACGAGAATCTCCTCAAAACCTTTAGCTGAAGCTGTTGAACAAGGCGCGACGTTATATGGTGAAGCTGAGAACCAGAATCCAAAAGGGCACGGCAAGGTATCAAAGTGCCGGAGCGATTTTTAACAAAGATCATAGCCGTAGCCAAGACGACAACATCACTACTGAAATTTTGGGCAACAAGAGATGTGGAGGTAGTTGGCGATGACTTAGCGAAAGAGGCATGGGCTATCGACGATGAATTTGCAAGCTCAGTCAGCTGACCAGACGGAAATACCGCATTATTTAAATGCAGTAGAGAATGATGTTTCGCCCCGCAGGTCCGACAACATCCAGAGCTGCATGATCGCAGTTGATGACCTATCTTTAGGCAATTCAAGCACAATGCAACTCGTTTTGCCTCCCTAAGCCGTTATGCAGAGGTCAAATTTCCAAATCGAGAACAATTATATATATTATGACCAGGGCTGTCACAAAAGACGCAGACAGGGGCGTCGTGGTTAGAGGCGATAAATGACGATCTACTGGTGTTAATTGCTCTAGTTTTTCCCACCTGATGGCTAGGGGCATAGCTTGCCATAGCAAAATTTACGGTTTCCATTGTTCGGCATCTCTGCTCCAGAAACGTAGCCATATGCTCCCACTATGGTATTAAGTTGACGAACGACGAGTCCTCTAGCCTTTCTTCCCATTTGGCTTGTGATGTTGGGTCCAGCGAATATGTGCGTTGTATTGGTCGGATAACTCCCTTAGCGACACGGCCGATCCACCTGCCACCCTCTTGAGCTCCAATATCTTAAGTATGTGTGCCTGAAAAACCAAACGTCTATTATTAAACCTTTTCTCCAATAAATTAAGTGCTATGGCATAATTATCGTTTGTTATTTCCAATGATCGAATCGCGTCCAGCGCTGTATCCTTCAGGCACCATCATTGAAAGTCTGCAGCTTTTCGATATCTGCTAGATCAGGATGATTTTCTATGACGGTTGTGAACATAGAATAAAAGTCAGCCCATTCTGTGTAACCACCACTGAACGTTGGCAACTTTATTGAGGGTAGTGTCGGCGGTGCCTTAGCTCTAACTGTCTGCGAGGGCAGCACAGATTGGTCGCGAAATGTTGAGCAGGGCAATATTGAGACACGTTTCGCATATATATATAGTGACATATCCATAGTCGCACCCACCCTTTAACATAACTTAGCACATATGCATAAGTATAAACATGTCTAATATTGTAAACAAAAGGCCTGGTGATAACATCGACATTGGTCAAGATCAAACTGTCCCCTTTGGTAGACATAAACAATTCACCCTAAATATCACGCCACTGTCAATGTTCCCATCAGAGTACTATCCCACGCATAATTGCTGACGCAGCTCAAACTTCACTCAATTTTGACTCAAGCTCTCTCAAAGCGAAGTTTGCTAAGCGACCGCAACAGATAGATAAGTCAGTTCATATTCGGGAGTCAAATCTGAATGTACTCGTTATAAGTAGTAGCCAATAGTGAAAATAAAGAATTGAAATATATTTTTTTAAAGTAACTATTCGTGTAAAACTTAATTGGCGCAGCCGGTAGGATACGTCGGGAAAAGTAAAGATCGCTAAAGGATAATTAATTCCTAGATCTAAAGCACCATCACGACCGAATTTGTTGTCGGTGTGTAGTTTACGATTTCTCGAATACGTATCCGCATAAGAACCTTCGGTTCACTCGTAGTTTATTAACATTGACCCTTCGGGCGGTAAAGCTACAACAGTTAATAACGACTGGCTTTGCATATCTTTCGATCCCTGCAATACGTTATTACTGGGTCTTTTCAATAAGACACACACACAAAAAAAAAAACAATTAATCAATAATAATTAAGCTCAAACTATAAACTAAATGTACAAACTGCAAAAACCAAGTGCAAAGAAATAAAAGTGCAAAATCAAAGAACCAAAAAAGTTCGAGTACCATTAACTAAAAAAAAAAAAAAAAAAAAAATTTTTATAATCAACCAATTACAACAAAACCATAACTATGGAATTATCAGAACAACACCTCAACCAGGCCCTCTCACAACTGAGACAGGTGCCTATTTTTGACGGATCAACAGAAAATCTCAACGCTTTTATCAAAAGGATCGATTACATCCTACATCTATATCCAACCCGAGATGTCAGACAACATAGCATCTTATACGGAGCCATCGAATTACAAGTTGCTGGAGATGCTCAGAGAGTTTCACAAAGGACAGCGGCCAACTCTTGGCAGGAGTTGAGGAATGCACTGATCGAAGAATATAAAGTGCAAACACCATTTGAAGAGCTCCTTCGACGTCTATACAACACGAATTTCCTGGGAAACGTCCGTAAGTTCATCGAGGATCTCGAAAATAAATCTTATATCATATTAAATAAGTTAGCTTTAGAAAATATACCTGGCAACACAACACTTTATACAAATGCCATGAATAACACAATTAAAGATGTTATTACAAAAAAATTACCAGATAGGCTTTTCATGATGTTAGCTAGATACGACATTACGTCGACACAAAAACTCAAACAAGTAGCACAAAGAGAAGGATTATACGAAAATAGCGTAAATGATAGACCTAAAACTAATAACGTTCAGGGAAATCAACAATAACAATAACACAAACAACACACTAATTCCGAAGACAATCAAAAGGCTCACCACGAGTTCCAACAGAAATTAAATCAAGGTAGAACCCAAAACCCCTTAAACTATCAAAATCAGTCCCATTCACGCTTGAATGCGCCAAACCCTCCGACTAAACGTCAAAGAGACAGTAACAGTGGGCAGATGAAAATGGACACATCTGAAAATTTTCATCAGCAAGCCTCGGAACAAACAGAAGAAATCCATTCATAAAATTAATTATGAATGACGAAGTTTTAAAATGTGTCATAGACACAGGTTCAACCATAAACCTTATGAAAACAAACCGCTTAAATTTTCCAATATACAACGAAACACTAAAGGTTCACACCATAAATGGTGTTATTGAATTAAAACAAAGCATAGAATTAGGAGCAAGCAAAATTTGTCAGAGTAACCAAAAATTCTATATTCACGACTTCTCAGAGCATTATGATGTTCTGATTGGGAGAGAATACCTTGAAGCATGTCAAGCAAAAATAGCAAAAATATGCACAAGGATCCGTAACCTTAGGAGAATTTAACTTTTGTTTTAGATATAATGACGAAGAGGTCGAAGAGGACATGACCGCACAAGAGTGCCTTGATCCACCCTCAACAGAGGATAGACCATTTAACTTCGCTATTAATAACGAATTAACAGAAAATAATGAGTATAGGCTAGAGCACCTAAACTCAGAAGAAAAGGAAAAAATTAAAAATGTTTTACATGAATTTCGTGATATACAGTACCATGAAGGTGACAATTTGACTTTCACTAGTACAATTAAACACAAAATTCTAACAAAGCATGAGGACCCAATTTACAAGCGTCCATATAAATATCCTCAAATATACGATGAGGAAGTAAATAAACAAATAAGCGATATGATAAAACAAAATATCATACGTAAATCCAAATCCCCTTACTGCTCACCTGTAATAATCGTTCCAAAGAAAAACGATGCATCTGGAAAGCAAAAGTTCCGGTTAGTCATAGATTACCGCAATCTCAATGAACTAACTATTAATGATAAATACCCTATCCCGATCATGGATGAAATATTAGACAAACTTGGAAAATGTCAATATTTCACAACCATTGATCTAGCCAAGGAGCTTCCACCAAATTCAAATGGATCCTGGTTCAATACCCAAGACCGCATTTTCGACTAAACATGGCCATTACGAGTACACTCGCATGCCATTTGGTCTTAAGAATGCACCTGCAACGTTCCAACGTTGTATGAACAATCTCTTAGAAGATTTAATTTTTAAGGATTGTCTGGTCTACTTAGACGATATTATAATTTTTTCCACTTCATTGGAGGAACACATTTTGTCGCTACAAAAAGTATTTGAGAAGCTTAGAGAAGCTAACTTAAAACTACAGTTGGATAAATGCGAGTTCTTGAGAAAAGAAACTGAATTTCTCGGTCACATCATCACAACTGAGGGTATAAAACCAAATCCCAACAAAATACAAGCAATTGTCAAATTCCCAATTCCAAAAACCCCAAAAGAAATTAAATTATTTCTAGGATTATGTGGTTTCTATAGGAAATTTATACCAAATTTCGCCAATATAGTAAAACCATTAACACTTAAATTAAAAAAAGGAGAAAAGACTATGAATCAGCGTTTGAAAAGCTAAAAGTACTCATAACATCCGACCCAATTTTAATATACCCCAATTTCGAAAAACCATTTTCTTTAACCACAGACGCGAGTAATATGGCAATAGGGGCCGTCCTTTCGCAAGAGCATAAGCCTATATGTTATGCAAGCAGAACTCTCAACGAGCATGAGATTAGCTATTCAACGATTGAAAAGGAACTATTAGCAATCGTTTGGGCCACTAAATACTTTAGGTCCTATCTTTTTGGTCGACAATTTCAAATCCTTAGTGATCACAGACCACTCGTCTGGTTAAATAACTTCAAAGAACCTAACATGAAATTACAACGATGGAAAATCAAGTTAAATCAGTTTGATTTCCAAATTAAATATGTCCCAGGAAAAGAAAATTATGTGGCAGATGCTCTGTCAAGAATTCAATTAAACGAAAACTTTTTAGGTGAAGATACCATTAGCACAAGAGCAACTATACATAGTGCTCAGGAAGACAACAGTAACCATTTGCAAATCACAGAAAGACCTCTTAATTATTATAATAGACAAATAGAATTTGAAAAAGGAACCGAGAACGAAACAAAAGTTACAAATTACTTTCACAAAACCAACATAAAAATAAGTAAGAGGTTCTAGTCGGGAGCTCCCGACTAGGGGATACCCTGAACCCTCATATTCCAACACCAAATGCAGCGCGCGCTTATAGATAGAGAGTAGCGGGGAGGTGGCGATAGGTATAAAATGGAAGATAATCGAAATATATATACTTTTCTAGAAGCTACATGTCAAGTTTGGTAACTCTAGCTCTTATTATTTAAAAAAATTGCTTAAAAACAGGATATCGATATACATTTTTATCGATTACTTGGAAACGGGGCAAGTTATCGATTATCGGAAACAAACTCGATCTGCGTAGGAACTAGGAGCACCTACATCTAAAATTTCAAGTCTCTAGCTCTTATAGGTTCTGAGATCCTTAGCGTTCATACATACGGACGGACGGAAGCGGACAGACAGACGGACATGGCTAGATCGACTCGGCTATTAATGCTGATCAAGAATATATATACTTTATGGGGTCGGAGATGCTTCCTTCTGCCTGTTACATACATTTGGATTTTGCACAAAAACATAATACTCCTTTTACCCATTTTTAATGGGTTCAGGGTATAAAAAAAATAATCAACCTCTGGACCAAGGCATCATTCACTCTTTTAAATTAGAGTATAAGCGTATAGTGGTCAACCAACAGCTGATTGCTGTAAACTACAAATTAATTTTTTATGTTCTACATTTTGTAGACCAGGGGTGGAGAAAGTAAAAGAGTTAACAATTTACAATTGTTTTAAAAAGGTAAGCAATTCATATTATTTTTGTTGTTCTGAAATTATTAATGGTTTCAGGTGGGATTTAACCTAAGTTTTGAGGGCGGAGACTCTGTTGAAGGAAATGAGTCAGAATCTAAAGAGGTGGAGTACGAATCACATATTACTTGGGACGAATATGCCAATATACGCAGATATGTCTTGCCATGGTCAGTTAACTGAGGAGGAAATTGTTCGTTCGATAGTTAAAAATAACGAAAAGTGGAAATGAAATTAACACCCATACTTTAATTGAAGGATTTTTCGCCATTAAATTGCTGAGGAGCCTTTGCGTACATCACAATTGTCATGAATTCTTACCAAATCTCGTTTCTATGTCATATCGTCATTATCTTCCATACTCTGCCTAGCTTGGTTTCATAAAAGTATTCTGTGTCTACCCAATCTTTTTCTTCTCTTATTGGCAATAAACCAAAAGGCCTAGCTTCCTTGCCGATCAATAATTCTATTGGGCTAGGCTTAGTGACTCGATTTGCCCTGCAATTCATGGTGAGCTGAACTTGGGTTAACGCTGACTGGGATTACTCTTTTTACTTGGTCATTAGCCCTACTTCCACTCGTAGCTATTAATCGAGTAGGCAAACCAAACACGACCGACTTTTAAGCTTCAATACAACTTTCGGTATTTATGTTTAACATATGTTACAAATAAACGAATTTTGTGAAGGCATCGATTAAGACTATGACATATTTCTTCAAGTCATTTTTACCACCCATGGTATATCTACCTTATGAATGTACTTTTCCAACTGGTGGCTTCGCTATCTTACATGTGGTACAGTTCTATACGAATTTTCGAACATATTTTGAACCAGTAATACCCATATACTTAAGGCAATGTTTATCCCATGCAAATTGCATGTTAGATTCATTCGCCGGGGTTTATTGGCTGATGAGCACGAAATGAGACGATTACAATTGAACATTGTAATCTCTAAAGTAGGATGATATATATCCTCAGGAAGAGATAAAGGAGGGGACCTAGACACATTAGAAATAAGGTAGTCGTTAACAAATACAAGGTCAAGTGTTCTATTCAAATGATTAGAAATTGAATTGATTTAAAACAACGAAAGATCAAGCATGCAGTCTATAAAATCATGCTGTGCTGAGGGCACTAGATAATTTTCGACAGTGAATAACGACCAAGAGATGTTCTGCAAATTAAAATCACCCCAACACCATAAACAGGTCATTATCACGCACGTGTGAAGAAACTTCTGTATCAGGCAATATGTTTCATATAAACTTGAATATCAGAAGAGCATGTAATATAGATATTCCGTGTAGGAAAAGACAATTTTAACTGAGACAATCTCAGCGTCAGTAGGCGTACTAAAACAGAAAAGTTCTGACTGGAGAGTGGCTTGAACAAGAACTAACACCCCACCACTCCGAGTCGGTCGATCATTTCTATGCAAAATAAAACTATACGACAGCACTTCAAAACCGGATATGGTTGAATTTAACCATGTTTCTGAAAAAGCTATTATATCCGAGTCGAAGGAAGTACTGGCCATGGTAAGATTTTTGGCTTTGAAATAAGACCTCTGACATTCTGATAATGAAAACAGATTTATTTGCATTGAAATTAGTTTTTTTGGGCAGAAACGGTACCTGAAGAAGAGTCGAGAAGGGTAACAGGCTTGTTTCGCTTTTTGGCTTTCATCTCGTGAACAATCATGTGTGGGATAAAAATTTGGGGATCACAAATGATTGGGAACATATCATGTGAAACATTTATTTTGAATGATGATATTTCACGAGGAGTGTAAATCAGTTAAATGGGTAGAAATCCCAGAAATCAAGGCATACAGTTTTTTAAGTTCATTTACAACTTAATTGAGACTTACAAAAAGGCTGTTATAATAGGCAGATCAAAATCCCACACTGATTTAACCCATTCGACCCCAACATTGCTTGAGAGCAATTACGCGTCTTTAACGGCTAACGGTAAGCGCTCTTTTTATTCTGGAACTTGTATGTGTTCTCAAAATATAATGCAAAGAAATTTCATTTGAAGTCCAAAAAGAAGTTGTGTTAAATTGATCGTGTTGCGTCGGCGAAAATATATGTCAAATTCGGAAGAGGTATT
>JAWNOU010000033.1:0-25414 GCA_035045725.1 Drosophila ezoana
AAAAATTGCAATTGCGATTGTATTATTTTCTGTGCTCCTGTTTAATTTCGTTTTTTCTCAATAAGACCACTAACCAAACAGCATATAGACTGGACATTCTGTGTAAATTGCTGGCGCCACGGGTCTCAAATGCGGCTTACTTATTAACCGTTTTACTCTGTGTGTGTATTTGTCCACACAAACAAAAATGCCCATAAATTCAATTTTTCTCAAAAGTCGGTGGCTTTCTTCCCTTTTAAAGGGACTTCATGACTACCTTGACAAGGCAGCTGCTGAGCCGTCGAAAACAACAGCAACTTTTTCGTTACACTGTCCTCTTTAGACACAGTGGTGAGGCAGAAAATCTTACTCCTAGGGATTCAGGAGCGACAGGCGACAAATTACCTATATATCCTAATGTTCCTTTGAAATATTGAATCTTAGGGAAAGGACGATTTTGAAATTTCCGTTCCAGGGCCTGGAATAAACGCAATGCTTGGTGGTATGACTTTCCGAAAAATTCCAAACTTCGATTGAAGGGTAAACGCCACGAATATTGGCCACTTGCCAATCTACCAGAATGCGTCCTAATAAAATACTCTTCTGAATCATTTTCTTTTAGGTGTAGTTTCCAAGCTGGCTTCCGTCTCCCCAAATCCTTGCACCATTTAATCTGCGAGTTCATTAGAGCTTGGCTTAAGCTTTAATACAGTACGCTTTACGATTAAAGTGGACCCACTCAAACGCGGTCTACCTTCTGAAACTACCCAACCAAGCCTTCTCCCATATGTAAGCGTATGAACCTTAAAAATTTGGAAACTCTGTTCCTGCAAGTTTCGCCACAAAATACATTGGAGAAAATTGTCAGGTGTTGTAACGCGTACACAACATTACATTTTTTCTATATCTCTAGCTAGGCCGACTGGGAACTTCCGAAAGCAAAGAAGTATATAGAACAAGAACCTTTGAATAACAGTCTATAATAGTTTATTTAATGAAAATCTTGATGAGTTAGCTGCTGAGCCGTAGAAAACTGTTTTAAGATGAAGCAGATAACCGAAATCCAAAAGATAGCAATTTTCACGAAAGCCATAGCAATGCTAACAGGACAACATTGCTGAAATACTGGGCAACAAGAGAGGTGGAGGTAGATGGCGACGACTTAGAAAAAGAGGCATGGGCAATTGATTCGCTCCGCAGGCCCGACAGTGTCCTGCATTATCGCAATTATTGACCCTTCTTCAGAACATTTAGGTACAATGCAAGTCGGTTTGCTTCCCTAAGCCGTAATGCAGGGGTCAAAGTTATGCGAGAAAGCTCATTTGCGATCTGAATCATGGGAAGGTGAGAGTACCTCCAACTTTGCCAACAAACTCGTTGACGATTCATTTTAGCATATTAATAAAACGTTGACGATTGCCTTTAATTAATCACCAAAATTGTTTGTGTATTTCGTGTTTCGTAAACTGAGTGAAGAGGTGGGGAATAATGAATAAAAAATAACCCCTGGTACGCTGGTAACCCCGTGAAAAAATATCCACTCTACAATCGTTTGTCGATCAGTAGAATAATTTCAATTGCGAAACTAGCACAATAAGTTATATTTATAAAATTTGTATCCACATCTATGCATCCAAAAAAAAAATTTTTTCAAAAGTTTCATTCATTTTTATTCATAAAAATATCTTTGTTTGAAAAAACTAAATTTTTTATAGTTGTATTTAAATACGGACGACTAACCCATTCGGTATCAATAGCTTTTATATATTCTAATGTTCCTAGTTTAATCTGATAAAGTTTAAGTTGAAATCTGGGTCCGATTTCCGTTAATTTTATTTCCTTGTTTTTATATTTATATTGATGATGTCTGAATGAAATTTTGTCTTCATTGTTAACAAATGAAATTATTCGTTCAGATTTTTCTTTTGGTACAGGAAACAAATGTTTTAAAATGTTTACGGTTCTTAAACCAATGTTGCTCTTAAAGTTACTGAAAATTAAGTGCGGTTTCTGTTCACTCATAGTCCCAATATCAGGAATATCATGCCGCATTGTAACGTCTGTTATATTAAAAAAAGCAGTTGGTCCAAAGGGCAAATGACATATGACGAGACTATCAGGTATGCCACGATGCTCATGTACTATTATAAAGTCTGTAACATTATTAGCTCGACAGGCTTGCATTAATGTGCTTAATTGATATTTCCCTCTATTCATTTGTTGGGCATTAGGAAATATCAGTCTAAGCTCTTTCATAAATATTTTTAGACGTGACGACGGCTCATGTGAAGTAGTTAACATGATTTTCGGATCCTGGCAACCAGCATACTTGTATTCATCAATGTGACCCAAGGTTTCGCCTTCAATATCTAAATTATAAAAAAAATAAAATATATGTATATGTATTTTTCAATTAAGTAGGATTTAGCTCAATATAATCTAAACAGGTGGTGATAAACTTCAGTATTTCAAGTGCTTTTATTTATTTACTTAAGCTTTAGAGGGAATATTGTATAGAGATGGAACTGAGGCCTTCTTTGTCGCTTCATCAGCCAATTCTTTGAAGGTGCAGCTGTCCCCCTTGCATGTCTTTCCCCCGATTTTTTTGAAAATTATGTTATTGGTTGTCCTGAATTTCCTGCTGAACATTTCTTTTTTGCTTTTGGGTTTGCTGAATGTGCCCTTGAGATTTTAACCATTTCATGCAATGAAACAAACATGTACACACACATTCATGCGGCCTGCTTCGAATTCCATCAACAACATTGCAATTGCGATTGTATTATTTTCTGTGCTCCTGTTTAATTTCGTTTTTTCTCAATAAGACCACTAACCAAACAGCATATAATCTGGACATTCTGTGTAAATTGCTGGCGCCACGGGTCTCAAATGCGGCTTACTTATTAACCGTTTTACTCTGTGTGTGTATTTGTCCACACAAACAAAAATGCCCATAAATTAAATTTTTCTCAAAAGTCGGTGACTTTCTTCCCTTTTGAAGGGACGAGTAATATGAAATAATGAAAGCGGATGCCACGTCGATGCGAAATTCTTGCATTTTAGCTCGTTATCGTTGTTGAGGGTACCCAAGCGTTGGCATGTGTGCATTTACGATTCTTTGGAATGCGGTATTCACGCACACTTGTATATTTTGTATATTAAAAGAAGCATTTATGCGCTTTTGTGCCTGTTGGTTGCCTGCCTGCCTGTCCTCGATGCAAATTTTTGGATTTCTGATTTTCGGTATCTACCCACACACACAAATGTGTGTGAATGGGCAGATCATGAGCGCAAAAAAAAATTTTATTACTGGCACAAGTCTGGATTGAATAAATTGAATGAAAAGGTTTTATATGATAAGTCAATAAAATTTTTAATACTATAAATATATAATCGATCCCTTTTTATACCCTGAACCCATTGAAAATGGGTAAAAAGGGTATAACGTTTTTGTGCAAAATGCAAATGTATGTAACAGGCAGAAGGAAGCATCTCCGACCACATAAAGTATATATATATTTTTGATCAGCATCAAGAGCCAAGTCGATCTAGCTTTGTTCGTCTGTCTGTCCGTTCGTTTGTCCGTATATATAGAGACTTGAAATTTTAGCTGTAGGTACTATGGTACAGTAAGATATACAGTGGACCCTCGGTTAACGTACACAATTGGTTCCAGCATCTTGTTCGTTATGCGAAACGTTTGTTAAACCATTATTCCCATATAAATCAATGTTAAATAAAATAATGCGTTCCAGGTCGAAAAAAATTCACTCTAATATGCTTCAATTTGAACTTTTATTGAAAGAAAGTAACATAAAATGCAACAAAATTTTTAAAGAACTGAAAAAATACACCAAAATATTTAAAATTCAGCTTTTATTGAAAGAAAGTTAAATGAAACGTATAAATTTTTTTAAGGAACTGAATTTGTATTGGATGGATGGAGACAATCTGAAATGGATTGCTCGATGGCTATCTGAACATGTTGAGAAAATGTAGATAGATAACTGTTGTGCAACTGTTAAGTCTGCAGAATGCGGCCATTGCTAATCACAGACAGAAATTTTACATGCAATTAAGGTTTCCCCATTTATCGTTGGTCGTTATGCGAAACTTCGTTCGTTAAGAGACCTTTTTCCCAAAAAAAAATGTGTTCGTTATGCGGGGCGTTTGTTAACCGAGGGTCCACTGTACTGTAGAAAATTTCGTTAAGATCAGTAAGGAAAAATCCAAAAGTTATATTTCTTACTGCGCAATCGGAAAGGGCAGATAGCACACATTCCGCGTCTGCTTCGAATTATATCAACAGCATTGCAATTGCGATTGTATTGTTTTCTGTGCTGCTATTTTAATTTTTTTTTGTCTCACTGAGACTTAATTATTGGTGTGGCTGTTGAGTAGATGCGGTGGCATGTGGTGTGGTGTGTCGCGAGTTCAAGCCCTGCCGAGGAAACTATTTTTTTTTTGTTTGGCTGCTGTGGCTGCTGAGTAGAGTCGGCAGCAAGTAATGCGGTTAGTTGCGGGTTCGAAATGGAAAATTTTTTTTTTTAATTTATCTTCCTTACTCAAATGAGGGTTCAGGGTATTCCTTAGTCGGGAGCTCCCGACTAGAACCTCTTACTTGTTTTAAGTATCGATTATTTGTTGGGTTGGCTGATGTGTGGTGGCGGCGGCGAGTAGTGTGGTCTGTTACGAGTTCGAATCCTATCGAGAGAACTATTTTATTTTCCTTAATTAATTTTTATTTCTGCTAAAGCAAACGAGCGCGTATTTGGTGTTGCTTGAAGAGGGTACAGGGAATACCCTAGTCGGGAGCTCTCGACTAGAGCCCCTTACTTTTTTGACACTGTAGTAGGATAGTGACGACACATTATCAATAGCTTGTGTTAACAGAAGTACACACAGTCACTCTGGCAGCAGATCCCATATAGTTAACAGAGTAAGCTGAGCTTAGTGTTAAGCGCACTCAATTTAAAATATTTGGAAAATTTTTGTGCTATCTTTAAAAATAATCAATAAAGTGTAATTTTCATTCAAATGTGTTTGCAAATGAGTCCATGAGTTATTATGTTGTTATTGGCAGAGATTTAATTGATGCATGTAGTTTAAAATTATATTAAATACTTTATATTTAATAAAATTGATAAGGTAAAAGAAATGGATACAAATATTAATGAAGGTATGTATCGCATTGCTTATGACGATTTTGAATCCAAAATTTTCGAGACTTTCATAGTAGAAATGAAAATAGATAATGGGAATCAAGCAGTTATAAATGAAACGGTTAGTCAAACAGTTAGTTTCACCAAATTAAAAACATTTAGTCAACCAGTTAGTAAACAAGCAATTGAAACAGAAATAAGATAGTTAGCCAAAAACAAAATGAAAATATTTGCAACGAAATTGTTATAAAATATATAAATGAAGAAAGTAACAAAATAAGTAAATGATATTGAATATGGCACAAAACATTAAAAAGGAACGAAAGTCAGAATAAAAATTGCCTATACAAATAAAGTATTGATAAAGAGTTTTCCCATATAAATTATACTGAAAATATGATGATACTGAAAAATTTTGGCAGATTTAATTAGAGAGAACACCGTAATTGTATACATGGATGATATACACAGTTTTGAACTCATGGCAAGGAGCCGCCGTTCGCATCGCCAAGGCCGTGGCAAGGCTATTGGCAGTATTGTTTGTTAATTTTTATAGTTTATAAGTATCAAATGTAGTAATATAAGATAATAGATTTGTAAGAGGCAAGAAGCCGCCGACATTATAATTAAGTAAAAAGGCAAGGAGCCGTTAACCGCATAGTCTGTGTATTGTTAGAATAAGTGCATAGTTTGGGCAAGTAGCCGTTCATAGTTTGAATTTAACCGCCGGCCGCCGCTGCAACCGTGCGTTGCTGATCGGTTGCTCAACACCGCCTGCGAGAGCGCAGCTTCGATTCGGCGGCGAAGAGCGAAAGCTCCAAAGCGAAGTTGCGAAAGCTCGCGGCGAAGTTGAGCTGCCGAGGCAAGCGCATGGCTCGCTAGCGAGCGAGCCGGCACTTTTGGAATAACGATCAGGGTGAGTAGACGTGCCGAAAAGGAGTGCGAGCAAAAAGGGTGAAGTGTACAGCGGAGCGCTAGGGTTCCAAGACAGTGCGGCAGGGCCTTAGTCTAGGAAGTTTAGTAGGGTAGAACATAACGAAGTTAGTGAATAAAGTGAATGCAGTCGCAATAATTAAGTGAAATGTTGATCTTTGCATTCTCGGGCGGTCATACTTGTGCTAAACATCGGAAATAGCCGATGTTCACCCTAACTTAGGGGGGGATAGTGCAGGTAGCGCGTGGCCGAGGCCCGATCGTGTAGGTGGTGCGTGGCCAAGGCCCGATAGTGTAGGTGGTGCGTGGCCAAGGCCCGATGGTGCAGTTGGAGCGTGGCCGAGGCCCGACAGTGCAGCTGGTGCGTGGCCGAGGCCCGATAGTGTAGTTGGTGCGTG
The DNA here is from genome assembly GCA_035045725.1 of Drosophila ezoana. Classification (NCBI taxonomy): domain Eukaryota; kingdom Metazoa; phylum Arthropoda; class Insecta; order Diptera; family Drosophilidae; genus Drosophila; species Drosophila ezoana. The sequence goes on from JAWNOU010000033.1 coordinate 6,473, forward strand.
GCCAAGGCCCGATAGTGCAGTTGGTGCGTGGCCAAGGCCCGATAATGTAGTTGGTGCGTGGCTCCGGCCTGCTAGAATAGGTAGCACGAGGCCGCGGCCCCGTAGGGTAGGTAGGATAGCAGTAGTGCGAGGTAAACTTTGGTCGAAACATTCAAAAATAGCACCACTACAACACATTTTGTTCTTGATAAAAAAAAATGCGAAGACTGTTCCGATTTGTTTAAAACTTCTTTTTTTTTATATTGTTTAGTGTTCCCCATTAACAAAAACAGTGTAACCGTACTTCAAATTTCTTGTCTATATTTTTTTGGGGGGATTTTAAGAAAAAAGTCCCGAAAACTGCCGAAAAAAAGCACCATTAGCCTGTTTTTAGTAAATCCTCGTTATATCGCGGAATTGCCTTTGCAGAATGCACGTGTTTTTAAGTTTTGAGTAAGATATCATTGTTTCTTTCATAAAAGTTAATAATAATCATTAAAATGGGACTGTTCAAGGATCCCTTAAAGTCTGCTACCGAGCTTAAAAAAGAGCTTAACATAAATGTAACGGACCAAACACTTCGTACATGTCCTAGGCAACATAATCTAAAAGCCTGCAGCCCCAAAAAGGTACCACTTTTAAACGCAAGACCGATTACTAGCGCTTGAACTTTGCGGGGATCATGCAAATTGGACATCCCAACAATGGGGGGATATTCTATGGTCGGATGAGTCCAAAGTGGTTATGTTTGGTGAAATGGGATCTTGATCATACCTTAGACGTCCAAGGAACACAGAATACAAAACCCAGTACGCCACAAATGCCATTAAGCATGGATGGTATAGTGTAATGGTATGGGCCTGTTTCTTCTACTCTGGAGTAGGTCCAAAATATTTGATAAAAACCATCATGGATCAGCACGTGTATGTGAATATCATGGAGACAGTTATGCTACCCTTTGCAGAATACGAAATGTCCCTCGTACGGGTTTTTCAACAGGACAATGACCCCAAAAACACCATCTAGAAAGCAAAGAAATGGTTTAGGGCAAACTCTGGGAACGTTTCGGGGTGGCCTGACCTGAATCCCATCGAAAATCTGTGGTCCGACGTCACAAAGACAGTTGCTGCTTCCAAACCAACCAATTTCGGATCACTTTGGGAAGAAATTAAAGAGTCCTGGGCCCAAATTCCCCCAAAACGATGCCAGGACTTACTTGATTCCATGCCAAGACGCTACGCAGCTATTATTGCCAATAAAGGACACAATAGTAAATATTATATGATAAATATAGATTTAGTATTAATAGTTAAAAATGGTTAACCAAGGAATTCGTCACTTATTGGCCATTTTTTTTTTTTTTCATTTTAAATCCATTTTTGAAAAGTGGTGCTATTATTTTTTTTGCCTAATTTTATCAATTTCAACAAAGTTCCGAAAATAACTTAAAAACGTTTAACAATAGGTAATTTTCTTTTTATCCTATGTTTGTAATAGTCTACCATTTCTAAACAAGTAAAAGGTTCTAGTCGGGAGCTCCCGACTAGGGGATACCCTGAACCCTCTTATTCCATCGCCAAATGCAGCGCGCGCTTATAGATAGAGAGTAGCGGGGAGTTGGCGATTGGTATAAAATGAAAGATAATCGATATATATATATACTATTCTAGAAGCTACATGTCAAGTTTGGTAACTCTAGCTCTTATTATTTACCAAAATTGCTTAAAAAACGGAATTTCGATATACATTTTTATCGATTACTTGGAAACGGGGCAAGTTATCGTTTATCGGAAACAAACTCGATCTGCGCGGGCACCTGGAGGACCTACAGCTAAAATTTCAAGTCTCTAGCTCTTATAGGTTCTGAGATCCTTGCGTTCATACATACGGACGGACGGACGGACAGACAGACGGACATGGCTAGATCGACTCGGCTATTGATGCTGATCAAGAATATATATACTTTATGGGGTCGGAGATGCTTCCTTCTGCCTGTTACATACATTTGCATTTTGCACAAATACAATATACCCCTTTTACCCATTTTTAATGGGTTCAGGGTATATAAAGTGGTCCAAGTTTCCCTAATGTTAAAAATATAGGTGAGGCAACTATGTATTTAAAAATTGCTTGTGGTGGCGGTGCTATTATTTTTTTCGCAACTTCATGTACATACAGTATGTCAACAAATTGTTTTGACAAAGCAAAAAATTCATATTTTCCAGATTAAGGTGCACTTTAAACAACATTCTTTTAATGTTTTTATGTATTTTATATTTTATATTGATTTATTATTTTTCTAAGAACTATTTAAAAAAAAAACATATTGAGATCCATTACTCCAAACATTTTTTAAAAATCAAAATTAGGAAGTATCCATTATTAATGGTGTCAAGAAATTGTTTTGACAACCACTGTCATCGATTTCGCAATTCGCTTTTGATGCGATCCCGTTAGAATTCAGTTTTCATATTTTGCCTCTTACTTTGCCTATGAATTCTGTTAGCATTTTCTGAGGAAATTTTGAGCGCGTGTTGAACTTTGTGGACAAACAAAAATGCCAGGGAAGCAAACATCTTTTGATATTGCCCAATTGGTTTACTATAACCACCAGATCGGCAAAAGAGTGATAGAGTTATCCGAGATGTTTTCGTTGTCCAGACAAACAATATATAACATCTTGGACCGCGCAAAAAATGAAAATAGACTAGAGACAAACGTCTCAAGTGGGCGTCCGCGAAAACTATCTGATCGAGATGAGCGGAAAATATTGAGAAAAGTGGAAAAAAATCCCAAAATTTCTATCAGGAACATTTCACGGGATCTTGAGCAAGAAAGTGGTATCAATGTTTCCCATGAAACAATAAGAAAGATCCTGAATTCCAATGTCTATACATCGCGCGTTGCACGTACAGTGGCTCACAGCTTATTTTATGCAGTACATACTCCCGAATAAAAAGGTATGTAGCAACAAAACTATTAGGAATTAAATAAACATTTTGGTACCATTTTAAAGAGTAATTTGTCTAGTTTTATAAGGAACATAATTTATGAATAATAAATAGTTACTATATACCTTAAAAATTAAAAAACAAAAAATACTGCAAATTTTAGGTCACAGCTTATTTTATGCAGACACTTCTGTGTGCAGTGGTACTTTACTATTGCACCACCTAGCGGTACTTTATTTTTCTATGCCTTTGCTATGCTTCTAGAAACGTTTTTACAAGCATTTTTTTCTAAATTTGACACTTTAAGTGTACATATTAGGGAATTTTTAAAATGGGTCCTCAAACAATAGAGCAAATAGAATTGGTTATAAACCACTTAAAAAACGGCCACTCTCAAGGAAAAATTGCAGAGATGCTTAACATTAATGCCTCTACAGTCCAAGAAATCATTGAACGTTTCGTTCACGAGAATCGGGTGCGATATAAAGACAGAAAGGCTCCAAACTCGAATTTCAAGGAGAGTGGCAAGCGACACATTGTAATGAAAATAAATGCCAGTACGCGACTCTCCGCTGTAAAACTTACATCCAAAGTTTAAGAAGACCCTGGCAAACAATGTAGCATAGAAATTATTCGCCGGGTACTGCGCGATCATGATTTTAATGACCAAGTAGTCCGCAGAAAACTTTTCATCAGTTCAAGGAACAGGCTTTGCAGACTCAGCTTCGCCAGAAAACACGTTTCAAACGCACCAGAGTTATAAAACTGTGTGATATTCGCAGACGAGTCGAAATTCATCGTTTTCTGATAATACGGCATGTCTTACGTTTGAAGGAAACCAAAAACTGAGCATGTCAAAGAAAACTTAAAAGCAACTGTTAAACATGGCGGTGGCAGCGTCATGGTTTGGGCCTGTATGTCAGCTGGAGGTACTAGAAACTTAACGTGAAGTATAGAGTATGATGGACAAACTAATGCTCTTTCAAATTTTAAAAGGTATTTTACTGCAAAGTGCTGAAAATCTGGGCATACGGTCGAATTTTTGTTGTTACCAGTAAAATGACCCAAAACACAAAGCATGTTTAGTTCAGTTGTGGCTTACTTATAACTGCCCCCACTTGATGACTCCGCCAGCCCAGTCTCCAGACATAAGTGTAATTGAAAATATATGGTCAATATTCGAACAAATCATTCGAAAACACAAAATTTTCAATAAAAACGACCTTAAAGTGGCGCTAAAGGCTGAGTGGCAGAAAATTACACCAGAAGTAACTCACTAGTTGGTGGCATCAACGCAAAATCGCTTTAAATCATTTGTAAACAACAAAGGCTATTATATCAAGTATTAAAAATATTAATTTTACCATAAATAGTAAAGTTATCCGAATCCCAAGTGCCTGCATAAAATAAGCTGTGACCTAAAATTTTGAGTATTTTTGGTTTTCTAATTTTTATGCTACTAAGTATATATCAATAAAAATGTAAGCTCCTTATTAAACTAGACAAATTACTCTTTCAAATGGTACCAATATGTTTATTTAATTCGCAATTTCGTTGCTACATACCTTTTAATTCGGGAGTATGTACTGCATAAAATAAGCTGTGAGCCACTGTAAGAAGCCCCTGCTTTCAAATATTAATATTGAGAAGCGGCTTTCATTCGCGCAAATGCACTTGGGGAAGCCAGCAGGGTATTGGGATGACGTCATATTCTGTGACGAAACTAAAATTATGCTTTATTATAATGATGGACCATCCAGAGTCTGGCGGAAGCCTTTAAAGGCATTGGAAGCCCGGAACATAATACCGACGGTAAAGTTTGGAAAACTTTCCGTGATGGTATGGGGCTGTATATCAAGCAAGGGCGTTGGTGACTTGGCTTTTATTGAAAACACCATGGATGCTGCCAAATATTTGGAAATATTAAAGACTTATTTAATAAGTAGCGCTCATAAATTTGGGTTTTTTTGATGGCAACAGACCAAATTTCAAATTTTACCAAGACAATGACCCCAAGCATAAGGCTCATATAGTAAAGATGTGGTTGCTATACAACTGTAAAAAAGTATTGGACACTCCTCCACAGAGCCCTGACATAAATCCCATTGAAAATGTTTGGTCCTTTTTAAAGAAAAAAGTGGCAAAAAGGAGTCCGAAATCTCGCGACGAATTGAAAGCTGCTATTCTTGAAGAATGGATAAAGATTCCTGAAACTTATAATATGGATAACCTAGTTAAGTCTATGAACCGGAGATTACAGGCTGTATGTGCTGCCAAAGGCCGTCATACAAAGTATTAGCGTCTTGTTTTTACTTATTTCCTTGAATATTATAGGCCTAAAAACGTTTTGTCAAAACAATTTCTTGACACCATTAAAAATGGATACTTCCTAATTTTGATTTTTAAAAAATGTTTGGAGTAATGGATCTCAATATGTTTTTTTTTAAATAGTTCTTAGAAAAATAATAAATCAATATAAAATATAAAATACATAAAAACATTAAAAGAATGTTGTTTAAAGTGCACCTTAATCTGGAAAATATGAATTTTTCGCTTTGTCAAAACAATTTGTTGACATACTGTATGTAAGAAAAAAAACAATCGAGAAAGTAAAGATATCTTCGACACGCCAAGGATTGAATACCCTTACGGTTTTGTATGTGAGAATAGTGAAGATCAAAGTTAGTTTGATGAAAATATGTAGGCAACATTGTGAAATTTATAAAAGTCGCCTTTAGTCATGAAATCTTGAAAAGCAAAAGCAGAAGTAGTCACGAAGCGCTAGGTCAGCATTCTGCCGCTGGAGCTGCCGCGACATAAAGGCTTTGGATAAGTTAGCTTTTAATTAAGATTTTTAGTTTTTAAGATTGAATTAAACAGCGCACTTTGTGCCTGGAATAAATATTCTGTTTCCGTCGGTCACCATATGGTATTATCAGTACTGTGAAACTTGTTCATATATATAAGAGCATAGTGAATACATATCGTGTTTGGTCTAGATAGCTTGAAAACCTAAAAGTTTTTATTTATTTGTATTAATTTTCGAGCGATCGTTCGTATGGCAGCTACAGTATGTCAAGAAATTGTTTTCACATTAGAAAAAGAAATGATTTTTCGACTTTCTCAGCAAATTTAAATACTTTCAAATATTGTAAATATTTTTTTTTAATTTATTATAGTTGCTTATAGTATTTACTAATAGGATTCATAAAAGTAGTAATAGAAAGTATAGCGATATGTGAGAAATAATTCAAAAACCAAAAATAGTCGGTTTTGCCGCTGTCAAACAATTGTTTACACATTTGCAATAAGTAGCAATTAAATTAATCTAAGGCACTGAAATTACATATTTTTCTTATATTTAATATTTTGTATGGCCACCATTGGCATTAATGACTTCGTGGAGGCGCTTTTTCATTGAATGAATAAGCTTTTTAAAATCATAATGGGTCGGCAACTGTTGCCACTCTTCTAGTATAGCACTTTTTAGTGCTGTTCGGTTCTTTGGATGCCTTTTAGCCACTCTTTTCTTTACCAAAGCCCACACATTTTCGATGGGATTGAGATCAGGACTTTGCGCAGGTGTATCGAAGACTTTACCGCAGTTATAAAGTAACCACAAGCGTATCATATGCGCCTTATGCTTTGGGTCGTTGTCCTGATAAAATTTAAAATTCGGCATATTATTGTTTATAAACCCAAATTTATCCGCGCTGCTTGTCAACTGGTTATTCAAAATGCTTAAATATTGTTGTGCGTTCATCGTGTTTTCAACAAAAGACAAATCTCCGACTCCTTGGCTTGAGATGCACCCCCAAATCATTATGGACAGTTTGCCAAATTTGACTGTCGGAATGATGTTTCGGTTTTCTAAAGATGTTAAGGGTTTACGCCACACTCTTGTTGGCCCATCATTATAATAAAGCATCATTTTCGTCTCATCGCAGAAGATGACGTCATCCCAATATTCGGCAGGTTGATTGTGGTACATTGTGGCAAAGGACAATCGTTTTCCAACATTAACATCAGAAAGCATTGGTTTCTTGCGAGCAGCTTTTGATTTGTACTCGTGTCGTAGTATGGCCTGACGTACAGTTTCATGGGATACATCCAGGTCCAACTCTTCCTTCAGTTCTCTTGCAAGAGTTCTCGTCGAAAGCATCGGATTTTGGTCCAGTTTTTTTACCAATGCTCGCTCTGCTCGTTTATTTATTTTTTGCTTCCGACCGGCTCCATTCTTTGGCTCCAATCTTCCCTCGTTTTCAGCGCGATTTATAATATTATAAATGGTCTTGCGGGTTACAGAAAACATTTCTGATAATTCCTGCGCACTTTTACCCAATTGGTGATTAAAGTACACTAACTGGACCACCTCAAACGATAATCTCTTGCCTGGCATTTTTAAGAGTGTCTAAATAATTTTTGACGCGCAACAAACGAAAATTTTCAGTTCATAAAAGCCAAATTCGTAGAACAGAGCATGTGCAAGGCAAAAGTTACTGTAAATTTACCGCTATTCACTGCATAAGCGCAAAAAGGAATGCAGAACATTTTTGTGTAAACAATTGTTTGACAGCGGCAACACCGACTATTTTTGGTTTTTGAATTATTTCTCACATATCGTTATACTTTCTATTACTACTTTTATGAATCCTATTAGTAAATACTATATGCAACTATAATAAATTTAAAAAAATATTTACAATATTTGAAAGTATTTAAATTTGCTGAGAAAGTCGAAAAATCATTTCTTTTTCTAATGTGAAAACAATTTCTTGACATACTGTATGTAATATACTAGTCCGCTTTTAGAGGATATTGCTTATATATGTATACAGAGCATAGTGAAGCTAATGATGGGTTGATCAAGATATCCTCTACAAGGTTTTGAAAATAAATATATAAACATTTTTATTATATTATTCACGCTTAATTTACAAACGAGAAAAGTAATTAAAACTTAGAAATTTGTCTTCATGGAAACAGACAGACAAGTGAACATACATATGTACATATGTATGTACATACAATCTTTACCGACCTTACTGTTGATAGTGATAACGAGTTTACATACTTTGTGGGTTGGAGACGCCTGTGGCTAACCATGAAAAAAAGAAAGAAATACTCTTATTTGTTAACTTATTTCCTTTGCAATTTTGTTTTAAAAATTTTGTATAATATAGGAAGACCAACACATGAACTTGGTATATACATACATATGTACATGGAAATGGTATATAGTATACACAAATAAAATAGTGTGTTCATGCATACTGTACCTTGATAAAATTTAAGAGAATTATACATGTTAATGCCGTCTAATATATTTAAGGACCCAAAAGGTGTTTTATCTTTTAAGTTTTCAGTTATGATCTTCATATTCTTTTTTTTGGTTAAGACCCGTTCATTTAATGACTTGTTATATAGGAATTCTCTTCGTTGTCTAGCTTGTTTTCGTAACATTATATGGTCTGTATTTCTCGACTCAGCCACGTGAATTCTATGACTATAATTAGGTAGTTTTATTATTAAAAAGTTCGATTGAACATGTCATTCAAATCAACTGCTGAACTTATTCAGTGATTCGTAAATGTATGTCAAGTTAGCGTCCGTTATTTAGAGTCGATTTTTGGAACACAGCTAAGAAATTTAATTCGCATATTTACTTATTTGTGTTTTTAAGCAAATAACAATTACATTTTAAATGAACAATTGTAAAATAAACTATTTAGCTTCATATTCATTAGGTTTTGTATTTCAGCTTTTAATATGGCAAAACCTAGGTCGTTAGAAATAGTCTAATAACCATTCATTAAATAAATCAAAGCAGGTATAAAGCCTAACGTTAAACTTAGCCAACTTTGAAACTTTGGTCCAAAGCGTGCGAAAAGTGATGAGACTTTTGAAAACAAAAAACCAACAACCTTACAGCAAGAGCCATACATATTGACAATATAAGAGCATTTGAAGCCTAATATGTTAGGCTTGTTCAACAATGATAATTAATTATTCGAGCTATTTTCAGCGACAACTACTTCGTATGCGTATTGCGCAAAATGCAAATGTATGTTACAGGCAGAAGGAAGCATCTCCGACCCCATAAAGTATATATATTCTTGATCAGCATCAATAGCCGAGTCGATCTAGCCATGTCCGTCCGTATGTATGAACGCAAGGATCTCAGAACCTATAAGAGCTAGAGACCTGCAATTTTAGATGTAGGTCCTCCTAGTGCCTGCGCAGATCGAGTTTGATTCCGATAATCGATAACTTACTCCGTTTCCAAGCAACCGATAAAAAACGATATCGACATTCTTTTTTTTTTTTTTTTTAGCTGTTTTGGTAAATATTAAGAGCTAGAGTCACCAAACTTGATATGTTGCTTCTAAAATATTGTATATATATATCAAGTATCTTTCATTTTATACCTATCGCCACCTCCCCGCTACTCTCTATCTATTAGCGCGAGCTGAATTTGGTGTTGGAATAAGAGGGTTCAGGGTATCGCCTACTCGGGAGCTCCGACTAGATCCTCTTACTTGTTTATTATTCGTTTTGTTTGTCCCATATGATTTATGAGGTCACTATGCGTTACACCTCATTTCTAGTTTAAGTATAAGGATATCTCGAGTTAAGAAAACGGTACGGATTAGTAGATGCCGGTAAATGGTTCTCGGCTGCCGATCATCCAAAGCAATCTACAATCCAACCCAGAAGTCGGCATATTGAAAATGGGGAGCGTAGTTCAGATAGATGGCATTCCAGATAACCACGGTACTCCTAGCGCCTCTTTAGTTTGATTTATTATCGCTATTAAATTTAAAATTTGTGAGCTAGTTACTTTTTTTGGCAATATTTTGGCAGGCTTTTGTATTGTAGCAAAATAATGTTGGATAATTTTTTAAGAGTTCAGTTTTGTTTTTTAAATTTTTTTTGTCATCGGGCTTGGATCACTGCCTAAGAATTTAATTTATATGGCGACTGGTGGTCACACCTCACACCTCTTTACGCGGTAGCAAAACAGTTCATGTAATATTTCAGCTTCTATCGTCTGTAGTGTATACCGCGAAAAAGTCAGCTGTAAATGTATGGGTTGGCTCAAGTACAGGCCACTTATAGGCAGTCTTTATCCGGGGGATAAATTATTCGATAAGGGAGGAGATCAAGGCCGGTATGCAGACAATACAGCAACGCCTGGATGAGTTAATTCGTCCAGAGAGAGCGGAAGTCTCGGAAAATCTACATTACCGACACGATGGAGGTATTTTATTTTAGGAGGAAGGAGTTTCTAGGGAAAATAGTATTTTATTTTAGGAGGAAGGAGTTTCTAGGGAAAATAGTATTCTTAAGTATAAATTAAAAATTATCCTTATTTACTATACTATTTTGGTATATACAATAAATAAAAAAAAATTATTTAAAATGTAAAAATTTATACTAGCATATAGACTATTAAGTAGATAGGATGAAAAGATAGTGATAGTAAATCACCGACCCGGTGGGAAAAATTTATAGTCTGTCCAGTAAAATATGTCCCTACTCATAGCTGGGAATGGTCAGTAAGTTCGCAAAGGTATCCTGAAAGCAAAGAGTTTATTATGGGGAGAGAAAGTTCGGTGGAAAATACGTGGTAAAAACTTTTGTAATTTTTACATAGTGCACGAAAAACAAGTAAGAGGTTCTAGTCGGGAGCTCCCGACTAGGGGATACCCTGAACCCTCTTATTCCAACACCAAGTGCAGCTCGCGCTACGCGCTCGCAATAAAGATAAATTAAAAAAAAAAAGTTCCATTAGCAGGGTCCGAACTTGCAACTGACCACATCACTTGCTGCCGATAGGGCTCAAACTAGCGACAGACCGCACCACTTGCCACTGCCTCTACTCAATAGCCACACTAATAATTGAGTCTTACTGAGAAAAAAACCAATTCACATAACAGCACAGAAAACAATCGAAATGATGACAGAATTCGAAGCAGACGCGCATGAACGTGTATGTGTACATGTATTTCAAAATTCTTGCAATTTTAGTCGCAATTACGTGCGCAGTCAAAATTCCGTATAATGTATTGTACCATAGAATATTTGTGTATTCTCAAAAAGTCAATTGCATTTAAATTGTAGTTTAAATTGTTGGGCAATACAAGTTGATTTATAGCTATGAGGTAGTAGCGGGGAGGTAGCGATAGGTATAAAATTCAAGATATTTGATATATATATACTATTCTAGACTAAACATATCACTTTTAGTGACCTAGCCCTTATTATATAGCCAATTTGTTAAAAAAACAAGATTTCGATATCGGATTTTATCGATTGCTTGGAAATGGAGTAAGTTATCGTCTATCGACTAACAAACTCGATCTACGCATGGACTAGGAGGACCTACAGCTAAATTTTCAAGTCTCTAGCTCTTATAGGTTCTGAGATCATTGCGTTCATACATACGGACAGACGGACAGACAGACGGACATGGCTAGATCGACTTGGCCATTGATGCTGATCAAGAATATATATACTTTATGGGGTCGGAGATGCTTTTTTCTGCCTGCTACATACATTTGCACAAATACATTGTGCCCTTTTTACCCATTTTCAATGGATTCAGGCAAAGACAATATAAACACTGAGATGAGTAACGCCATACAACAAAATGCTACTATGCAGCTTACATTTTTGAAAATTGAGAACGCTTTCGAAATCTGTGTCATTGCGCCTTCACAGCCGAGAGAGCGAAAAATCTAAAAATATAATGTACTCTCAGCTTCGGCTCTATGAGGGCCGTGCAAGCAATTATGCTTGTATGCGTTTGAATAAATATACATAACAGCATATTTGAATGTGCTGTTATCCACTGCTCTGGCAAAGTCTCTGGCTGGCAAAGAAATAAATTTTCTTAGTTTTCTGGCGCTGATCATGAACTATCCCAAATTTATGCTGACATATGAATGCATGTTTTGTACTGAGGTTGGCTTCGTAGAAAATATGTACTTTTAAGTCGATTCAAATATTTATTTAATTTCTTTAAATTAAATTAATATAATTTTTATTTTCCCATTTAGAAATAAAAGAGTACTAAAAAATACAAATCAAATATTTATTTGTATAAATAAATATGAATTTGGACTCAATATTTAGTTAGCGGCGTCTTTGTTCTTTATAATTCGAATAAAGAATAATTAAATAAAAAAAAAAACAATTAATTTATCATTAAAATACAAATTTGCACTTTTATTTCTTAATTTATTTTATATTACTTAAAAATAATAATAATTAAACTAATAATATAATTTAATTAAGTTATATAAATATTTGCATTCATATGTGAATAAAAATTTGGAGTAGGTCATGATCTGCGCTGGAAAACTTACAAAATTAATTTCTTGCCAGCTAAAGCCAGAGCAGGGAATAACAACAACACATATATACATATTTTGATGTACTTATGCATTCAAAACTCACACATACAAACAAAGGTGCTTGCACGCCATTGGCTGAGCCAAGAACTTTTCTCGAGCATACACTTTTCAAAAACAAAAGTTAAATCAATCTATGTGTGCTATTTTCTTAACAAAGTTATTCCACAAGATGCGCCTTGTGTAAAATGTAGTTAATTCTTAAATTTTCCTGTAAAATTTATCGTTAGGATCTAGGGTAATATATCATTTAAATAAAGCATGCATTTCATGGATAAAGCAAAGATACTTTGCGTCGATCGTAAATTTAAAACTTTTCGCCCAATGTACTTCGAAATCGAAGCGACTCAAAGTATTATCTTCATTGTATAACTTCATTGCGACTTCGGCATTCGGTCGTCTGGTTTTTGGAGAACGAACAGCCAGTCGGCAGGCATGTCGTGCGAAGCCTCAGAGGCCAGGTGAAAGGCCAGGCTAGAAATTTTGCGTCGCATTCAAATGTATGGGCGTTACTCATCTTAGTGTTTATATTGTCTTTGGTTCAGGGTTTAAAAATGGTGCATAGCGCAATTTGTTGTGCACGTAGTTAGGAATAAGGGGCGATAATTCCTAGGTAGGCTTAGACGAAACAGAGAGTTTAAAATTATGCTTGTTATTATACTTGCGAATATACGTATCGTCGCAAAAATATAATAGCAATCAAATTGTGGCTTAGATTGGAGGGTAGCTCTAATTCGATATAAAATTAAAGATTCTTTATCTGTATGTACAACACATATATACAAACGATACAGATAAGCTTTTGCTAGCTTTTAAATTCTATGAGATTTGCTGAAAAAACTTTATTTTATTTTTATTTCCGATCTATCTTATCGATAATGAGTAAATTTATGGTGTTGATATTTGCATGAGGTTTTTGTGTGTATTGGTACATTATAAAGTCTCACCACTCTTTAGGCGGCCAAAAAGGCAGGTCGAGTGGGTGGTTTCTTTAAAGGCGTCGGGGGTGCAGGTTATTGTCGAGAAGGTTTATTGCAAGGTGGTTGACGTGGTTGCCCAGTCGGTCTGCGTGCTTCAGGCTTATTCGTTTCACTTCTTCTGTGACGGATGGGATTTTGAGGTCGTTGTGTATTCCACTCTTTTTACGTAATAGGGGGCCTTAACCAGCCTGCGCAGAGTTTTATTTTGGAATCTTTGCAGGATTTCGATGTTTGAATTAGAGGCCGTGCCCCACAGCTGAATCCGATATGTCCAAATTGGCTTCAAAATTACCTTATATAAGAGTACTTTATTTCTTAAGTTAAGCTGCGACCTGTAGCCAAAGAGCCAGTTCATCTGCCAGAATTTCAGGCTGAGCTGCTTTCTTTTGGCTTTTATGTGGGTTGACCATGTCAAGAGGTTCTTAATTGGCGTAACCCTTTGTCATTTCTAAGACGTTGGGGAGATAGGAGAGGCGATGGAGAAGAACTGTTTAACCACCTCTACACGAATCTCAATGATGGGAAAACACACTCTTAAAAGGTCGAGAGATGAGGAGGTTTATTCGACGGGAACAGCAGTCCAAGTTCTATAGAAGATTTCGTTTTCTTAATCGAGTTCTCACCAACATCAGTACCTACGGAGGGAAATTCTGAGAAGCTTATACACACTCTTGACCGGCCAGTCTAATGACTGGTATTGGCTGCATGTGAGGCAATCGAGAGTTGATAGTTGACCAGTTTTAAAAGGAAATATTTACAGTCGATCAGTTGTGGGATGAGCTCACCTAGGTGGAATTTAATTAAGGCGAATGGACGAAATGCGTATAGTGACACGCCGTATCAAGAAGACATAGCACCGAAATATTTATGGGTGCGCATCTCATAAGATGTCTCGTAGACACAGGAGCTTTAGTCTTCTAAGCAAGGGACGTCGAGAATTGGTCAAAGAACAAGGGGTTACGATGCAACCATACGTTTCGATAATGCAAGCTTCCCTTTCTTGGAAAAACGTGTATATTTTGGAACTGATTTCTGACGAGCATTTTATCTAGCCGCAGCTGTTTGGGATCCTGAAAATCGTCGTTCACGTACTAAGGGGAAAAGGTGAAGAATAAGAAAGTAAGCCGGACTCATGGAAGCTATCTATGGTGGAAAGGATAGGCAAAGGAAAGGATAAAGTTGGAGGAACGAGAATTTGGAACGACTTACTTAGAAAACGTTCCTTATCATTCGCAAAAAATGCGGAACATAGTGGATGATGAAGTAGACAATATGTTGAGCTAAGGGGCAATAGAATAGCCTATAGAGTAGCCGCGCAACAGTAGTGCGAAGGTCAGGTAAATACCGTTTCTGCCCCGATGCGCACAAGCTTAACAATTTGAATGAAAGACGCGTATCCGCTACCCTGTATTGAATGCATCCTACCCAAAATATACCAGGTCATCTTTAGTGTAGACTCGAAGTTCATGTATTGGCGAGTTCACTTCGGCTATGAAACGCAGCCCAATGACTACATAGTTCGCCTGATGGACAAGGTTTTCAAATTCATTTAAGAGGGATAATGTGAAGATTGTGTTAAGTGAAGAAGCAACACAATCAGTTGATAAGTTGAAGACCACACTGACCATAGGCCCTGTTATCGTGCATGCAGACTTTTCCAAACCCATTTTCGTGCTGGGCGATGCGTTCCAGTTTTAGGTAGAAACTGTGTATTGGTGATTCAAATTAACTGTTAATTCAGTGATTCGTGAATGTGAGTCAAGGTAGCGTCGGTCACATATTTGTTAATGCACTTATTTGTGTTTTTAAGCACATTAACATATATATTTTAATGTATAATTGCAAAAAAATGATTATTTACTGTCAATATTCATTTGGTTTTGTATTTATGCTTTTAATATGGCAAAACCAAGGAAGTAAGAAATTGGCTTTTAAATAATATTTAAATATGTCAACTCGGATATATAATAAGTGAGCGTTCAAACTGTAGTCCAAATCGTGCGTTGAGTTTTTAAAAAATTTGGAAAAAAATCAACAAGCCCACAGCCATACAACCCGACCATATAACGACCTAATATCTTGAAAACCAAATATGATAATTATTCGTGTTTTCCCAGCGACAAATGGCTACGTTCTTTGACTATAGCACTTTGTTGCTGGCATGAATTTGATAAAGATGTTCCATGCTAAAATAATAGTAATATTGGATGTAAAATATAAACGGTCGTTTTCTTTATTTGATAATCCTTGTCCGTTCCGTATAGCTACGATTCAAGAATTTTTATTTTTATCCTTTTTCTTTTGTTTGAATTTTCGATATCAGGTACAATATCGATACTTTAGAAATATTGCACTGGGATGTGCGTCAAATTAGCGGCGGTGACTTAGCGTCGATTTTTGGTACTTGGTATCGGATAAGGAATCGGTCACTTTTAAATGCATTTATTTAGGTTTTAAAGCACAGAACCTAATGCATTTTAATGCAGAGATGCAAAAAATTATATTATTTACTGTCTACATTCATTTGTTTCTTAATTTTAGTTTATAATATGGGTAAACCAAGGGGTTGAAATATTAGGTTTCCACCATTCTCTAAATATCTTAATTCAGGGATAATGGCCCAGTAAACCTCAAAAACTTGATTAAGGCTGTTACGGAACTGCTTGTTTCTCAGTGGGCCGCGCCGGCTGGCTCATCGGATTCTCTGGGTGTAGTTCCATCCCTGGCCCGCAGTCCGCACAATCTATAACAACAAAGCTACACGTCTGTAGCGAAACAGACTCACACAACACAATTCAATAATGAACCATATAATCGATAACCAATAATCGGAACTGCTAACTCATGAACAAAATAAACAGCTGTAACAGCTATGAAAACGTAAACAACAAAGGTGAGGCACTCACTATAAATTAACACAAAACACTATTAATCCACCATACTCTTCCAGATCGGGCCCCGGTTCCGGACTCAGCGTACCCGCCCTACCATGAGACGATCACCTATACTCGTCTCCCTCATTTTGGCCACTAAATGGCCTACATTAGCCCGTGTCGGCCATCATGCCCACTCTCCCCAACAAATTTAACTTTAGCCGGACATGCTTTCTTTCAATATGTGCGTATAATTGGTTGCGTTTTCTTAAAATTTATAACAATTATAATCATCGCTTATGGGATTTATCTTTACAGCTATTTGGAATCTCATGCAAGTGGATATTTCGTTAATTTCACAGGTGCGTATAATGGTTTGTGGATTCTTATAATTATTGGCACTAATATTTTTTTTATTTCTTTCTTATTTGCACGAGATCTCCATTCAGATGAATTAGTATTGCGTATTGGTGCGTATTAATGTTGCATATATTTATACTTATGGACAAAGTGTATTAATTCCTAAATTTTTCTCTTATCTTATAGAATTCAATTATTTATTTTGACAGCACTAAATGGAACAGGCGACGAAACACTACAAAGATATTGCTAGTCGCCGCAAAAGAAACACGCAAGGTGGCAATTTAGAGGCAAACGTTGCGCCGATTTAGGAACAATGTGCCCACACAGATACTTAATATTGGGTATGTCACGATAATCAGTCGTGCAACAGGTAGGTGATATAGATCTGTATTAAATCGCTTAATTCTACCTTACCCTACCTAAAGAGCTCTCTGGGGGTGGTAAGGGGCGATATAAATGGGTAATTCCAATTAGGTACGTATGTGAGCATAGTTCGCGCAAGTGTTAATTTTAAATTTTTATATTTTACAGGCGCAGATGCATCACCTTTGGAGTTTCCCTCACCGTTCGCACTCTAAAGTGAAGCTAGGCGTAAGTGCCTATGTATGTGTAGGTATAATTTATAAATACAAAAAAAAAACTAAATTTAATGACAAACAAAATCTGCTCCTTTTCAGGGAGTGCAATCGGGAGTCTTCATCTGACTCTGCCAAGGGCTCGAACGAGGATGGGCGATATGGAAAGGACTCACTCGGAGGATGTGGGCGTGGTCTCGCCTGTGGCCGCTTCTTCGTTGTTGGAGCCCGGTCGTCGGTGGCTCGTCTCGTCGCCTTCAGGGTTGCGCCGACGCTTGGCTGGCGGCGTCGCGGATATGGCTGGTGTGTGCCGCTGAGCCGAATCCTGGCCTTTGGAATGTTTCGTGGGCCTCTCTGGTGCGAGCGCTGGTCCCTTTGTTGCCGGAGCCGTTAATTTTTGTTTTATTATTTGTTCGTCTCTCGTCGCACTTAAGTTTTAAGTTTTTTCTTTTTTTATGTTTATATATTTTGTGATTCGAGCGGTTTAATTAACATATATTTATTAAATTGCAAAAAAAAAACAAAACCAAAATTCTTATTTGTCTGTTAAGTTATTGCGCGCCGGCTTCTTGCCAGATGGGAAAAAATTCGAATCTTTTGAGCCGATATGCAATATACGAATTTTATGCTCACTTCGAGCTGGCACGCCCGCCGTTAACCGCTGATCAAATCGAACTCCTCGGCTTTACATTTGGGCAGCAACATCATCGGTGCCGAATTTCGGCACACGCATACATTGGCGAGGCGGGCACCGCTGCTGCCCATCTGCACAGCTGCATTTTTTTGGGTCAATGGCCCAAATGAAGGCCAAGGGCATATCCAAGGGCATGCGATCCACTCTCCCCATAGTCTCTTTAAGAGCGAACCGGGCGGCCAATAGCAATCGTCGCTTTTGGCGCCGTGGATCGCAAGTCTGGCGTTGCCACCCTTCAAAAATTTGGTCTCCGCCGTGGGCCCAGCTTCACCCCGCATACTCTGACCATATGACAAAAAGATATCGGCGTGGCCGATAATATCGCACGCAACCAACTAATCAAACCCTCGGTGCTGCCGATAACGTCAAATGCAACATCACCACGCAGATTATTGTAACGACATGAATGACCGTTACAAGGAATCTGCGTGCGCATTTCATGGATTGACCCAGCCGGCTAATAACGATGCCCAACGTAGGCCACACCGCGACAAGTAATCTATATTTTCGGCACTGACCCAATAAAACAAAGGGAGGACGGGCGCTGCCGCCGCCATTGCCTGGCAGGGAGGCGAGCAAATTACGATTATGTTCGTATATCTTTTGCGTGGAAGACGCCTAGCACGCGTCCCTGGAGATCTTCTAACTCGTAGGCGTTGGTGCCCACGGCTCGGACGACTCGGCTCTTCAAGAATTTCCGGGCGAACTTGGCATTGAAGGCTTTGCCGAAGCTGCTTAGTGCGAAGTTGCGCCTCCACACTTCCTGTCCCGGTTCCAGATGGAGCTGGGGCGCGCGGTGGTCGTATCGTTGGCGACTTCGCTCGTATGCGGTGTGCAGGTGCTCCTTGACTTGGCTTCGGATTACAGCCAGTCTGTCCTTCGCGTCCAGGTCAGAAATACTGTGATCGGCCAATGATCTCAGCTTCCTGGCCAGTTTGTAACTGGAACCATTCAGGTACATTTGCTGTCCAAAGACCGCGAAGAACACAGTCACTCCCGTAGCGCTGTGGACCGCATTCCGGATCGCCACTTCCACCTCTGGTAGGTACGTGTCCCAATCCCGATGATCCTGACCCAGGTAGGTTCTGATTGCAGACAGCACTGTGCGATT
>JAWNOU010000034.1:0-12105 GCA_035045725.1 Drosophila ezoana
ACTGGGAAAACTCAGAAGAGCTTGGCTTCACAAACGCCAAGCAACTTCTTGAGCGGATCAAATTAAAAAATAGCAAAAAGCCCAGATGGCAGTAGTAATTACCTTCTAAAACATTGCAATATGTTGGTCCTCAAACACCTAGCATTTCTTTTCAATCATTCCTTCAACTCAGGCTACTTTCCAAATGCCTGAAAGTGCAGCAGAATAACTCCCATACTTAAACCTAAAGCAAACCTACCACAAAGCCTACAAGGGTACAGGCCAATCTCAATTATATTACAATATTAGCCTCTTATTTGAAAAAATGTCAATGGCACAAATTAAAAAAAGCTTAGACTCCCACCAAATACTCAAACCCTATCAGTTTGGTTTCAGAGACAACCTATCTATTAGCAACCCATTCGCTGACCATCCTACGCCGTACCTTAGGCACACGCTCCCGCATACCCCACTCACACAGCTACATACCGAACTCAAAATTATACAAGATCTCAAAGGCGAAACGAGTTGACACCCTTATATTTAAAATAGTTCCTAGAACGAAACTGTAACAGTACAAACCAACAAATACTAGATAGCATAGAGCAGGTCCGGATCCCGGTCGGATTCTCAACAGACCATCTAACTATAAGCCATAAAAACAGTCTCCAAGAGAAAGGCATAATACGCGACCCTCAAAACAACCTTATATTCTATCATAGAAAAAGGCAGTCTCTCGACCCTAACGATGGACTCGCATACAACATCAAACAATATAAACAAAATGCTCATTTTATTATTTGTCGCAACATACCCTCTCCCTTTCTCTCTATCTTCTATTGTATTAATATTTCCTACCTTCTATCTCTTCCCCTTTCCAGTTTACTAGTTCCTAAGCTCCCTGTTACTACTTATTAAGCTAGCTTTAAGACAAAAAAACCAACAAAATCAAAATTAACATAATGAAATCCATGTTTTACTCAACATGAGCATTTCCCGGGAATATATATAAATACTTACTAAACATAGAATTACACAACTACACCAAAACAAAAGCTTTAAGAACTACAATCTAAGTAATAATAAGCAATAGACTTAACGCCTGGATAAGCTAGAAGCGCAAGGCAACATGAAATGTAAAACCTAAAATTAAGTTAACTTGACTTTGTCAATCAAGGCTGTACTATTGAATAAGGTACCAAAATGTATTACCATGAAACACACTGTGACTAATAAAGAAATTGCTATAATAAAATGAAACGTGTGAAAGCGCGAGTGTGAAAACGCGTCAAACGTGCCAAAGTGCAAAACAGCAAGTCGGCATTGCACCTAATACACCAAAGAAAAGTGCATCAATCGCCGTACACAAAAAGCAAAATGGCAAATGGCAAATTGGTGCAAAATATAACGAGCAGGAGAACAGCAGAACAGCAGAACAAGCAGGTGTGGTAAACGCAGCCGCTCCTCATCGCTATCATCGCTAAGCTATGATGAATATACGGACGAGGAAGCTGAATTCAATAACCCAATGGAAAATGATGACGATCTTAAAACAACCGAAGGTGTGTGGATGAAATTCACAGAATACCACTCAATCATGGAAGAGCTAATGAGTTTCCGGGCACAAGCAGCCGGCTCTGCCAGCGTGTCAGGAGCAACAATAAAGAAAAGTCAGGGAATCCAAGATAAACTGAAAAATCTCAAAATACAAGCAACGGCAAAGGTATTCGATGGCAACAAATTTGCTGCTCTTTCCCAACTAGATGAGAACAAAGCCACGCAGGACGACGAGTTCCCAGAACTGGGCCCCTCCAAGCCTAAGAAAAACAAGAAGTCGAAGGGCCAGAAACCAGCCACTCCAAAAGCAGCCGACGATATGGACGTCGATGATGAGCCGGAGGAAACCAATGCGGTAGCCCCAACCGAACCAAGGAAGGAACTACCTGGACCAACCAAAACAAAAGAGACTAATAACAAGCCATCGAAACTACCCATTATCGCAACATATAATGTGCATCCAAAGGAACTGACAGGTATGTTGCGACAAATATTAGACCTTTCCCAAAAGAGCTACTTCATAGTAATTAAAAAAATACCGCAGCAAATCTCCTCAGTAGATGAAGTAAGAGGTTCTAGTCGGGAGCTCCCGACAAGCCAATACCCTGAACCCTCTTGTTCCAACACCAAATGCAGTTCGCCCAACGCGCTCGTTTTAAGTAATAAAGATAAATTTAAAAAAAAAAGTTCCCTTGGCAGGGCTCGAACTCGCGACAGACCGCAACACTTCCTATGCCTCTACTCAACAGCCACACCAATAATTAAGTATTATTGAGAAAAAAACGAACTAAAATAGCATTACAGAAAAAAGCAATTATAATGCTGTTAGAATGCGATAGAATGCGAAGCAGACGCGCATGAATGTGTGTGTGTACACTTGATGTTTTCGCTAGCTGTGCCATCCAATTGCGCAGTTACATATAACTTTGGTTTTCTCTTAACCGATCTTAATGAAATTTTCTACAGTAAATATTACTGTACCATAGAATATTTGTGTATTCTCAAAAAGTCAATTGCATTAAAATTGTTGCTTAGATTGGTTGGCAATATAAGTTGGGTTATTAACTTGATTTATAGCTCAGCGGTGCTAGCGGGGAGGTGGCGATAGGTATAAAATGAAAGATACTTGATATATATATAATATTCTAGAAGCAACATATCAAGTTTGGTGACTCTAGCTCTTAATATTTACCAAATTGCTAAAAAAAAAACAGGATGTCGATATCGATTGCTTGGAAACGGATTAAGTTATCGATTAACGAAAACTAGACCTGCGCAGGCACTAGGAGGACCCATATCTAAAATTTCAGGTCTCTAGCTCTTATAGGTTCTGAGATCCTTGCGTTCATACATACGGACGGACGGACGGACGGACGGACGGACAGACAGACGGACATGGCTAGATCGACTCGGCTATTGATGCTGATCAAGAATATATATACTTTATGGGGTCGGAGATGCTTCCTTCTGCCTGTTACATACATTTGGATTTTGCACAAAAACATAATACCCCTTTTACCCATTTTTAATGGGTTCAGGGTATAAAAATTTATCAAAGCCCCTACAGTAGCCACGGTAAGCAAGATTTAAAATAATGTACCATTCGCCTCGCTGTTCAAAAAAAACAGCTGAGACAAGGCCTGATTCCCGTCAGCCGCAACTCCCCAAAAACATTGCAGAAACATCTTGCCAACAATCTGGCCCCAAAGCCACAAGCCTCGCTTGAGACAATCAACAGCGATAGTGTCCAAAGATATTTTCAACTGCATAGACATCATGCAGAAACTAACTAAAAAATAGCCCAGCAGCCAAGCCCAAAATGAGTCAGATGCTCTTAAAATAAAACTAGCCCTATTTTTAGACTTTCTTATTCAAATCGCACAATAAAAAATGACATCCCTTAACTGTATCTTCCAAAACGTCAACTCAATCATCTGACTACAGAAGAGGCATGAGTTAGACCAACTCCTAAATAGACATAGGCCAGACTTAATGCTCATAGCAGATCAGCATCTAGGCAATTCGGCAAAATTATCCCACTACCAATTTATAAGGCAAAATGTGAAAGCTACCCGCACAAGACATGCGCAACGCCACATAGAAAATGGTGGTGCATCCGTCGCTATATGCGTTAAAAACGGCATAAAGTTTGAACGCTTAGATATCCCACTACTACGCTTCATCGAAGCCGTGGCAATTAAACTTTCATACAAAGAATCGCTCAGAAACATCCAAAACCTCATAGCAGTCTCATTACAAAAACGTCCCAACGACCCGCTTCTTACCATCGACATAAATACGCTATTCTTCTCCTTAAGCCATATTGGAACTAGTGGCCAAATAATCATAGGTTGTGACCTAAACGCCAAACACCCCAGTTGGCATGTGCCTCACCATAGCCCAGCCCACATAAACAGCGCCGGTAAAACACTCCAAACCTGGCTTCTAGGACAACCCAACTTAGTTCTTTGCCCACCCAAAGAACCTAGTCTTCCTAATAACTCTAACAACCCATCCTCAATAGATTTCTTCATGTGCTCTATAGATCTCCGAACAGAAAATAGTTCTCTCTGCAACACAATAGACGAGTTCCCATCAGATCACTTCGGAGTAACCCTAAAAATACAACTAGGCCAATATAAACTTATAAGCACCGATCCAAAAATAGTCTATAAATTCGACAGTATCAACACAGATATATGGAACTCTCTCATTCTGAGAAACCTCAGACCAATTGCAAGATCTTCCAACCTATGACCTCTAGAAATAGACACACACATTGAGGAACTTAATACCGCCCTAAATGCTGCACTGGACTCCCCAGATTCCATTCCCAAAACCCATCCAAACCCTATAGCACTGTTAAACTGAGCGCACAATGCCTTGCTCTTATCAAGCAGAAGCGCATCATTAGAAGATACCTCTTTAGGCGCCAACACTCACTGTCATTCGATGAAAAGTCCCAGCTAAAATCCCTAATCTTCGACCTCACAATCCAAATCAATAGCCGCATCCACACTAGCAACCTAAGACATATAGAAACCCGCTTGAAATACATAAAGCCGAGTAAAAATAGCTTAAAATCCCTAAATCTTAGTAATCCAAGCCACCAAACAGATGAGCCGCTTAAACACGATATTCACCTAACAGCCACTGGGCGTAATGAAATCGACATTAACGTCTTCATCGTTATTAAGTCGAAATTGGAAAAAGTCAATGCCCAAGCCTGGCCATTCGAGAAAATCCACAAGCAAAATGACAACATGTCTAATGGTACCCCCGAGTTTAGGCGACACACCGACCGCATAAACAGGCGAGTTGGCATTATAGCACAAAATCCCTTTCAAATGCCTGTGGATTCAACTGCACCAAATCCACCATATCTACAAGCCCCTTAACAACAAACACAACACAACACACAACACAAAAACACTCACACAAATAAATTATTTTTCTTTCTAATTAATTTCAAATACTTGGGGGAGAGAAGACAAATCCTAACACAGGCTAACTAATCTACGCATAATCTGGACAGTGGACAACACTTAAGCATTCGTCAAATGCTCAGTTCGTCAGTTTGACTGACGAACGGCATTCAAGGAACGCTACCTTGAACGCTATTTGGTTTCTGTCGCACTTCTGGGCACCTTTAGGATATGCAGTGTGACAGGTGCGGCGCAGGATCGGCTCTATATCGTCCTGGGTCACCTGTCTCCGAAGCTCATTTAACTACGGCCAGCACACCCCAAACGTTAACACAGAGTGGGACAAAACAAATAGAAAACATTAAACAAACTCTAGTAAGACCTACCCTAATATCACATTCTATCACAAGTTACTTTGTCGTGGCGGCTACCACCAGGCTACGATAAACGGTCGCGAACGTTTCGCCAACATGCGAACGTGACTTACCGTCATCAACCACTACAAGAAAACCTCTCATGCTTATGGATATTCTCTACTTCCGTCGTGCTTCTCGGATTCCACTACACGCTGCGCGATTATGAGCTACCTACTCGTGCCTCATAAGACTTCAGCGGTGTGGGTCCTAAAGCCAAGGGAGTCCTTTTCTCTGTACCTTCATTTGTATCGTATTTATTTTTCTTTGATTACACACCGACATCAAAGAAGCCGAGTGCTTCTTCAAGTTGGGCGCCATATTGTTACGGAACGGAACAAAACAGACTCACACAACACTATTCAAAAATGAACCATATAATCGATAACCAAAAATCGGAACTGCTAACTCATGAACAAAATAAACAGCTGTAACAGCTACGGAAATGTAAACAACAAAGGTAAGACACTCACTATAAATTAACAAAAAACACTATTTATCCACCTTACTCTTCCAGATCGGGCCCCGGTTCCGGACCCAGCGTACCCGCCCTACCATGAGACGATCACCTACACTCGTCTCCCTCATTTTGGCCACTAAATGGCCTACATTAGCCCGTGTCGGCCATCATGCCCACTCTCCCCAACAAATTTAACTTTAGCCGGACATGCTTTCTTTCAATATTTGCGTATAATTGGTTGCGTTTTCTTAAAATTTATAACAATTATAATCATCGCTTATGGCATTTATCTTTGCAGCTATTTAGAATCTCATGCAAGTGGATATTTCGTTAACTTCACAGGTGCGTATAATGGTTTGTGTAATCTTATAATTATTGGCGTTAATATTTCTTTTATTTCTTTATAATTTGCACGAGGTCTCTATTTACATAAATTAGTATTCATGCACGTGAACATTTCTTCTCCGGGTGCGTATTAATGTTGTATATATTTATACTTATGGACAAAGTGTATTAATTCCTAAATTTTTCTCTTAGCTTATAGAATTCATTTTTTTATTTTAACAGCACTAAATGGAACAGGCGACGAAACACTACAAAGATCTTGCTACTTGCCGCAAAAGAAACATGCAAGGAGGCAATTTAGAGGCAATCGTTGCGCCGATTTAGGAACAATGTGCCCACACAGATACTTAAAACTGGGTATGTCACGATAATCAGTCGTGCAACAGGTAGGTGATATAGATCGGTATTAAATCGCTTAATTCTACCTCACCCTACCTAAAGAGCTCTCTGGGGGTGGTAAGGGGCGATGTAAATGGGTAATTCCAATTAGGTAAGTATGTGAGCATAGTTCGCGCAAGTGTTAATTTAAAATTTTTATATTTTACAGGCGCAGATGCATCACCTTTGGAGTTTCCCTCACCGTTCGCACTCTAAAGTAAAGCTCGGCGTAAGTGCCTATGTATGTATAGGTATAATTTATAAATACAAAAAAAAAACTAAATTTAATGACAAAAAAATTTGCTCCTTTTCAGGGAGTACGATCAGGAGTCTTCATCTGACTCTGCCAAGGGCTCGAACGAGGATGGGCAAAATGGAACGGACTCACTCGGAGGATGTGGGCGTGGTCTCGCCTGTGGCCGCTTCTTCGTTGTTAGAGCCCGGTTGTCGGTGGCTCGTCTCGTCGCCTTCAGGGTTGCGCCGACGCTTGGCTGGCGGCGTCGCGGATATGGCTGGTGTGCGCCGCTGAGCCGAATCCTGGCCTTTGGTATGTTTCGTGGGCCTCTCTGGTGCGAGCGCTGGTCCCTTTGTTGCCGGAGCCGTTAATTTTTATTTTTTATTTGTTCGTCTCTCGTCGCACTTAAGTTTTAAGTTTTTTATTTTTTTTATTTTTATATATTTTGTGACTCGAGCGGTTTAATTCACATATATTTATTAAATTGCAAAAAAAAAAAAACAAAACCAAAATTTTTAATTGTCTGTTAAGTTATATTATAAAATTCGAATCTCTTGAGCCGATATGGAATATACAAATTTTATGCAGACTTCGAGCTGGCACGCCCGCCAATAACCGCTGATCAAATCGAACTCCTCTTACAGCAACCTGGGCAGCAACATCATCGGTGCCGAATTTCGGCACACGCATACATTGGCGAGACGGGGACCGTTGCTGCCCATCTGCACAGCTGCATTTTTTGGGTCAATGCCCCAAATGAAGGCCAAGGGCATGCGATCCCCTCTCCTCATAGTCTCTTTAAGAGCGAACCGGGCGGCCAATAGCAATCGTCGCTTTTGGCGCCGTGGATCGCAAGTCTGGCGTTGCCACCCTTCAAAAATTTGGGCTCCGCCGTGGGCCCAGCTTCACCCCGCATACTCTGACCATATGACAAAAGATATCGGCGTGGCCGATAATATCGCACGCAACCAACTAAGTAAACCCTCGGTGCTGCCGATAACGTCAAATGCAACACAAGGCAGCCGTAACACATAGAATTACACAACTACACCAAAACAAAAGCTTTAAGAACTACAATCTAAGTAATAATAAGCAATAGACTTAACGCCTGGATAAGCTAGAAGCGCAAGGCAACATGAAATGTAAAACCTAAAATTAAGTTAACTTGACTTTGTCAATCAAGGCTGTACTATTGAATAAGGTACCAAAATGTATTACCATGAAACCCACTGTGACTAATAAAGAAATAGCTATAAAAAAAATGAAACGTGTAAAAGCGCGAGTGTGAAAACGCGTCAAACGTGGCAAAGTGCAAAAAAGCAAGTCGGCATTGCACCTAAAACACCAAAGAAAAGTGCATCAAAAAGCAAAATGTCAAATAGCAAAATGGTACAAAATATAATAACCCATCGAAACAAACTGATCTCAAGAACGAGCTGGAGAACACGTGTGGTAAACGCAGCCGCTCCTCATCGATATCATCGCTAAGCTATGATGAATATACGGACGAGGAAGCTGAATTCAATAATCCAATGGAAAATGATGACGATCTTAAAACAACCGAAGGTGTGTGGATGAAATCCACAGAATACCACTCAATCATGGAAGAGCTAATGAGTCTCCGGGCACAAGCAGCCTGCTCTGCCAGCGTGTCAGGAGCAACAATAAAGAAAAGTCAGGGAATCCAAGATCAACTGAAAAATCTCAAAATACAAGCAACGGCAAAGGTATTCGATGGCAACAAATTTGCTGCTCTTTCCCAACTAGATGAGAACAAAGCCACGCAGGACGACAAGTTCCCAGAACTGGGCCCCTCCAAGCCTAAGAAAAACAAGAAGTAGATGGGCCAGAAACCAGCCACTCCAAAAGCAGCCGACGATATGGACGTCGATGATGAGCCGGAGGAAACCAATGCGGTAGCCCCAACCGAACCAAGGAAGGAACTACCTGGACCAACCAAAACAAAAGAGACTAATAACAAGCCATCGAAACTACCCATTATCGCAACATATAATGTGCATCCAAAGGAACTGACAGGTATGTTGCGACAAATATTAGACCTTTCCCAAAAGAGCTACTTCATAGTAATTAAAAAAATACCGCAGCAAATCTCCTCAGTAGATGAAGTAAGAGGTTCTAGTCGGGAGCTCCCGACTAGCCAATACCCTGAACCCTCTTGTTCCAACACCAAATGCAGTTCGCCCAACGCGCTCGTTTTAAGTAATAAAGATAAATTTAAAAAAAAAGTTCCCTTGGCAGGGTTCGAACTCGCAACTGACCGTATTGCTTGCTGACGACTCTACTTAACAGACAAACCAGCAAAAAAAAAAAATAATAGTTTCCCCGGTAGGGCTCGAACTCGTGACAGACCGCAACACTTGCTATGCCTCTACTCAACAGCCACACCAATAATTAAGTATTATTGAGAAAAAAACGAACTAAAATAGCATTACAGAAAAAAGCAATTATAATGCTGTTAGAATGTGATAGAATGCGAAGCAGACGCGCATGAATGTGTGTACACTTGATGTTTTCGCTAGCTGTGCCATCCGATTGCGCAGTTACATATAACTTTGGTTTTCTCTTAACCGATCCTAATGAAATTTTCTACAGTAAATATTACTGTACCATAGAATATTTGTGTATTCTCAAAAAGTCAATTGCATTAAAATTGTTGCTTAGATTGGTTGGCAATATAAGTTGGGTTATTAACTTGATTTATAGCTCAGCGGTGCTAGCGGGGAGGTGGCGATAGGTATAAAATGAAAGATACTTGATATATATATAATATTCTAGAAGCAACATATCAAGTTTGGTGACTCTAGCTCTTAATATTTACCAAATTGCTAAAAAAAAAAAACAGGATGTCGATATCGATTGCTTGGAAACGGATTAAGTTATCGATTAACGAAAACTAGACCTGCGCAGGCACTAGGAGGACCCATATCTAAAATTTCAGGTCTCTAGCTCGTATAGGTTCTGAGATCCTTGCGTTCATACATACGGACGGACGGACAGACAGACGGACATGGCTAGATCGACTCGGCTATTGATGCTGATCAAGAATATATATACTTTATGGGGTCGGAGATGCTTCCTTCTGCCTGTTACATACATTTGCATTTTGCACAAAAACATAATACCCCTTTTAGCCATTTTTAATGGGTTCAGGGTATAAAAAACTGAAAAAGCCAAAACAATATTCTCCATAAAAAGTATGCTTAACTGTAAAATAAAAATCGAGGCTTTCAAAGCCGAAAATAAAATAAAACAATGCCACAACTGCTAACGGTATTGTCATGTCGCAAGCAATTGCAAAATGCAGTATATGCACTATGGACCACGACCCTGGGCAATGCAGTATCAAAAAAACTGACAACCCATCAGAAAACAATAAACCACAATGTGTCAACTGCAAGGGTCAACACACAGCAAACTGGGAAAACTCAGAAGAGCTTGGCTTCACAAACGCCAAGCAACTTCTTGAGCGGATCAAATTAAAAAATAGCAAAAAGCCCAGATGGCAGTAGTAATTACCTTCTAAAACATTGCAATATGTTGGTCCTCAAACACCTAGCATTTCTTTTCAATCATTCCTTCAACTCAGGCTACTTTCCAAATGCCTGAAAGTGCAGCAGAATAACTCCCATACTTAAACCTAAAGCAAACCTACCACAAAGCCTACAAGGGTACAGGCCAATCTCAATCCTCTCTTCTATTAGCCTCTTATTTGAAAAAATGTCAATGGCACAAATTAAAAAAAGCTTAGACTCCCACCAAATACTCAAACCCTATCAGTTTGGTTTCAGAGACAACCTATCTATTAGCAACCCATTCGCTGATCATCCTACGCCGTACCTTAGGCACACGCTCCCGCATACCCCACTCACACAGCTACATACCGAACTCAAAATTATACAAGATCTCAAAGGCGAAACGAGTTGACACCCTTATATTTAAAATAGTTCCTAGAACGAAACTGTAACAGTACAAACCAACAAATACTAGATAGCATAGAGCAGGTCCGGATCCCGGTCGGATTCTCAACAGACCATCTAACTATAAGCCATAAAAACAGTCTCCAAGAGAAAGGCATAATACGCGACCCTCAAAACAACCTTATATTCTATCATAGAAAAAGGCAGTCTCTCGACCCTAACGATGGACTCGCATACAACATCAAACAATATAAACAAAATGCTCATTTTATTATTTGTCGCAACATACCCTCTCCCTTTCTCTCTATCTTCTATTGTATTAATATTTCCTACCTTCTATCTCTTCCCCTTTCCAGTTTACTAGTTCCTAAGCTCCCTGTTACTACTTATTAAGCTAGCTTTAAGACAAAAAAACCAACAAAATCAAAATTAACATAATGAAATCCATGTTTTACTCAACATGAGCCTCTCCCGGGAATATATATAAATACTTACTAAACATAGAATCACACAACTACACCAAAACAAAAGCTTTAAGAACTACAATCTAAGTAATAATAAGCAATAGACTTAACGCCTGGATAAGCTAGAAGCGCAAGGCAACATGAAATGTAAAACCTAAAATTAAGTTAACTTGACTTTGTCAATCAAGGCTGTACTATTGAATAAGGTACCAAAATGTATTACCATGAAACACACTGTGACTAATAAAGAAATTTATTTCTTAAAATGAATTATTTCATTAAAATGAAACGTGTGAAAGCGCGAGTGTGAAAACGCGTCAAACGTGCCAAAGTGCAAAAGAGCAAGTCGGCATTGCACCTAATACACCAAAGAAAAGTGCATCAATCGCCATACACAAAAAGCAAAATGGCAAATGGCAAATTGGTGCAAAATATAACGAGCAGGAGAACAGCAGAACAAGCAGGTGTGGTAAACGCAGCCGCTCCTCATCGCTATCATCGCTAAGCTATGATGAATATACGGACGAGGAAGCTGAATTCAATAACCCAATGGAAAATGATGACGATCTTAAAACAACCGAAGGTGTGTGGATGAAATTCACAGAATACCACTCAATCAACCAAAGCCACAAGCCTGGCTTGAGACAATCAACAGCGATAGTGTCCAAGCCTTTGGCAAAGATATTTTCAACTGCATAGCCATCATGCAGAAACTAACTAAAAAATACCCCAGCAGCCAAGCCCAAAATGAGTCAGATGCTCTCAAAATAAAACTAGCCTAACTTTTAGACTTTCTTATTCAAATCGCACAATAAAAAATGACATCCCTTAAATGTATCTTCCAAAACGTCAACTCAATCATCTCACTACAGAAGGGGCATGAGTTAGACCAATTCCTAAATAGACATAGG